>CM067299.1:40971285-41081529 GCA_034231615.1 Meghimatium bilineatum
GAACCAGCCCCGTTCTAGCGACACTGAATCGCCTTTCAACTCAAGTAAACAAGTTTTACGTACTTTACAGACCACATGCCCAAACATGGGGATGTGGAAAACTCCTTTACGGGAGTTGCAAGCAGATTCGCTACCGCTAGAATGCACCTGGTTCACTTCCCGTCAGCATTAATACCAGATGACAGTTGACTGTTCGCAGATTATACCACAAAGAGAGAATTGACAGTTGACTGTTCGCAGATTATACCACATAGAGAGAGATATGACAGTTGACTGTTCGCAGATTATACTACAAAGAGAGAGATATGACAGTTGACTGTTCGCAGATTATACTACAAAGAGAGAGATATGACAGTTGACTGTTCGCAGATTATACTACAAAGAGAGAGATATGACAGTTGACTGTTCGCAGATTATACTACAAAGAGAGAGATATGACAGTTGACTGTTCGCAGATTATACTACAAAGAGAGAGATATGACAGTTGACTGTTCGCAGATTATACTACAAAGAGAGAGATATGACAGTTGACTGATCGCAGATTATACCACAAAGAGAGAGATATGACAGTTGACTGTTCGCAGATTATACTACAAAGAGAAAGATATGACAGTTGACTGTTCGCAGATTATACTACAAAGAGAGAGATATGACAGTTGACTGTTCGCAGATTATACCACAAAGAGAGAGATATGACAGTTGACTGTTCGCAGATTATACCACAAAGAGAGAGATATGACAGTTGACTGTTCGCAGATTATACCACAAAGAGAGAATTGACAGTTGACTGTTCGCAGATTATACCACAAAGAGAGAGATATGACAGTTGACTGTTCGCAGATTATACTACAAAGAGAGAGATAGGACAGTTGACTGATCGCAGATTATACCACAAAGAGAGAGATATGACAGTTGACTGTTCGCAGATTATACTACAAAGAGAGAGATATGACAGTTGACTGTTCGCAGATTATACTACAAAGAGAGAGATATGACAGTTGACTGTTCGCAGATTATACCACAAAGAGAGAGATATGACAGTTGACTGTTCGCAGATTATACCACAAAGAGAGAGATATGACAGTTGACTGTTCGCAGATTATACCACAAAGAGAGAGATATGACAGTTGACTATTCGCAGATTATACCACAAAGAGAGAGATATGACAGTTGACTGATCGCAGATTATACCACAAAGAGAGAGATATGACAGTTGACTATTCGCAGATTATACCACAAAGAGAGAGATATGACAGTTGACTGTTAGAAGATTATACCACAAAGAGAGAGATATGACAGTTGACTGTTCGCAGATTATACCACAAAGAGAGAGATATGACAGTTGACTGTTAGAAGATTATACCACAAAGAGATATATTAACACAGTAATGATAGATATCGTTCTGATAAGAATCTTAAACATATTGAGAAATAGCACTGCCTCATTCGCCTTCTCTACCGGCAGACCTATGCACTGGTGAAGGAAGTACACCTCCCTATTAAACAATCTACTTAATTTAGCCAGGTGAAAAATTAACTGACGCCATCTCAACATCAGATGGCAGGGGCTACAATGAGATAAAGAGCAGAATAGCAAAGGCTAAATCAGCATTTCAAAGATGAGAAATACTCTATGCAATGGAGTAATATCAATGAGTACGCGAAATAAAGTTTTATGATGTTATATTGAACAAATTCTTCTATATAGATGTAAAGCGTGAATGGTGAACAAAAGAAATAAAGATGAGCTGGAGACAACGGAGATGTGGGGTTTTTTTTTTTAGAAGAATAATGAAAATTCCATGGACATCGAATGTAGAAGACCTCAGAGATGCTGGATTAAAAAAGGCACGTTATAGCAAAAATTAGAAACAGAAAATCAAGATTTTTAGGGCATGTGATGGGAAAAGTACAACTTCAATATTTGGTAACCACCGAAAAGATCAAGGTGAGAAGAAACAGGGAAAGACAAAGAAATAAATTTCTTGGTGGTTGTCACTATGGAACCAACTAAACTTATTATTAACAAGACAAGAGACAGCGAGTAGTGGAGAAACATGATCGCCTACGTCATTCGGTATGACATTTGATTGATTGAAACAGATGCTTTATATAACCTTATCATAAACAGGTGAGATAGATTATCGTGCTTAACCTTAAACAGATGAGATAGGTGATCATTTTTATCCTTATATTAAGCATAACAGTGTTAACATTCACTTGATGTCTTAGTATAAACTCAAAGAAGCTGAAATTGTTCTATAGGTGTCAAGTAATGTAAAGATGTAACTTGTTTGTGTTACCGGTGTCGTATGTGTGTCATTTAGACAATTCAAACTTATTTCATTTTCCGTTTAAATATCTACAGGTGATGCAAATATTTTACCCATTTTCCCAACAAATATATCGTGAAGAGTTTCCAGGAGAACACCCAAACGACTGCCCTCGAAATGTAAATAGACAAGAGTAAGTAAAACCACTAACATTATGTGATGTTGCTGTTGGAAAATAAAACAGATATTCTTTATTTGGCCACTAATACTAGATTCTTGAGATGACATACTTTTGTAGTTGTTGTGTTATAGTGTATTTGTGATTGTTCATTTGCTCGGTAATATTTCCTCTATATGGGTTACCTTCTGAAGATTCCAGAAGTGCATAATTTGTTGTCAAAGTTGATATCATCATTCAAAGTTGAAATCTCTTGGTTTAAAGTAAGGCTTTGGAGAAATGAGATTGCTGTTGAAGATGTTAGAACAATAGTACTTACGTAGAACACAGGATTAGGAAGTTCCACTTGAACACAACGGACTATCACTAAAACTAAGGGGATATGAGTGTAAACAAGATGTATATCATAAGCCTGTGTTCTACATAAGTACTATTGTTTTTACGTTTCACGCAGTTTATCTATCTATTTGCTAAACCCTTTAATGCCTTTCAGCGCCAGGGGTAGAAGAGTTTTCTGGAGATGGCCCACGTGTGTGATGAGTATATTGAGGAATTTGTCGCCTCTTTTATTTCGGTGGTCTATCGTTTTCGAGGTCGGCCTCTATATCTGCCTTCACTGTATCTGTGTAGCATAGCTTGCTGCGGTATGTTGTCTGGTGGTAGTCTGCTGTTGTGTGCAACCCATTTTATCTGTTGGCTCTTAATATATTCCAAAATTGGGGCGGTGTCGGTTCTTTGTTTAATGTCATCATTTCTCACTCTGTCTCTTAGCGATATTCCTACGATTCTGCGTAAGCATGCCATTTCAGCTGTCACTAGTTTACATTTGTCTTGTGCTATCGTTGTCCATGTTTGGACTTGTTAGCACAGCGTTGGCATAATAATCGTTTTGAATAGTGTTATTTTCGTATTTAGATCTACATTTTTTCCCCTGAATATTGGTGTAATTTGCCCTAGTATGTTTTACTACATCTATTGTGTATTTCTTTACTTCTCTTGCCGTCTGTTGTTATATTGCTTCCTAAATATATGAATTCTGTCACTAGTTTAAGTCTGTTGTTTCCAATATGTACATTGGTATTTTTCTTTCTGTTCTTCCTATCTTCATTACTTCAGTCTTTTATATGTTTATCTTCACGTTAAAGGTTTGGCATGTTTGATGTAACCTGTCTATTTGTCTTTGTGGTTGCTCTTATGATAGTGCTTGGTCGTCTGCAAATAGCAACTTGTTTAAGTTATCCTTCAGATTGTTATCTTCTGTTGTCTTTGCTACTTTGCAGATGTGGTCTATGTATGTTATAAATAATAGGGGGATAATAAACATCCCCGTATCACTCCTAAGTGGATTTGAAAATAATCGGATGCGCCTGTGTTCGTACTTACTATTGGCTTACGTACTTGGCTATTGGCGTATATGCTCTGGTATAGGCTTATCCGATGTTGTGGGACTCCATATGCCTGTAATGTTATCCATAATTGTGCTCTATCCACTCTGTCAAAAGCTTTCCCTTTGTCAACGAAAGCCAAATATAAATCTTAGTTATGTTCCATCGCTCTTTCTGCAAGATGTTTGAGGGCGAAGATTGCATCTGTACAGCTTTTATTTGTTTGAAAGCCCATTTGTGTGTTGTTGAGCTGTGGTTCTATATATGTACCGATCCTCTTGTCTAGTATCATCATGCTAAAGAATTTTCCATTGTGGCTTAAGAGTGATATGCCTCTATACTTAGTGCAGTCCTCCTTCTTACTGCCATTTTTCTTCTATATGAGAACAATCACCGCTGTATTACACTCTTGTGGTGTCTTTTCAACCTTAATAGAAAAGTTTCATGCAGTATTATCTTATATTATGATGTCAGTCAAAAGTGTACACTTTTTTATTATCTTTTATATAACGTTGCATGCTGCAGGTCTGAAGGTCTCACCAGGGGCCCATGAGACCAATCATGTTGTGCAAAGGGATATACATTGCTCTCGTCCAAAGTTTTGCAGAAAACAAGATAGTAGAGACATATCGTTTTTGAGCAGCATGAAAAAAGTTTAGAATCTCATGCGAAGAAATTCAGCTAAAACTTCAAGGATTGTAGACTAATGGAATGCGAATTTCGTACACAAGAGAAACAATATCTCTCAATAGACAATCTCAGCCCCCACAAACAAAACACTGTCGCAGCACACTGTAAGACAACGACCGGCCTTGGACATCATGTCAGAAAGCTCACCATGCGAAAATAGTAAGTAAATCTACGAAGACGTAAAACATTGGTCAAGAGGATGGATCACCTATGATTCGCATATACATTGAGTGTTTGCTCTTGTGAAAGTTCAATAGCAATTCATCTATAGGCCTACAATTACGTTTGTACGTGAGTAGAAAACAGCTCATAGAATAGCATATTGCTGAAAGTTAAAGTCTTGGTTTGAGGTAAAGCTCTGGAGAAATGTCAATCACACATCAAAGTTGAAATGTCTTCATTTGAACTAAGGCTTTAGAGAAACTTCATATCTTCTTCTTCTTCTGCGTTCATTCTCAAACTCCTGAAAATTAGCAGGATGTAGTCAGGAGAACTGAATGCGTTGTGTCATGGTTTACAGAATTGCTGCGATATCTGCGCTTTTCGACCTGACACATCCGACTTCAGCATGACTTTGAGTCACTGGCCCTATATGGGATGGGACAGCCAACTCCATCTCATAACCTGCTTAGTCACCTCTTACGACATGCATGGAAGGTAAACAATGTTGCTATTCTTTGCTCCCCTTTCGGGGCCCCGCAACACACGGGCGGAAACTTCATATTACACATAAATCAAAGTTTAAATCTCTTGGTTTGAAGTAAGGTTTTAAAGAAATTTAACTTTATAATAGTAACAATAATACAACCCATACCCGTCAGGGTCGTAGTGGTGTCACATTGAGAAATTTGATGCAGAAAGATCTCCAGGCATCTCTAGCCTCTACCATCCTGATAAGATTAGAAACTTCATACCCTGTAGAGTTCTTGATGTTAACCGTCCTTGTCTTCTTCTGGCGACCTCGTCTTCTTCCACCACCCACCCTACCTTAAAGTGCATCTTTTGTCATCGAGACGTCTCATCGCGTGTCCATAAAACATAAAACTCATATTTATGTCTCAAATGGACAGTTCCAGTGTGGGCCTGTTTGAATAGTGTGGTGCCCAATTCCTCTCTGATACTCACACAGTGAAATTGTTACAGAAAAACACAGCTGTTATACGCCATTTTACTGGTAGTCTCGAGCAAGGCTTGAAGTGTGAAGAAATGAACATTATTATGGTTAGCATAGAATGTTTGTCAACCCACACAGAACTGGAAGTGTTAGTCGTCGTCTAATTGGGGATGTACTCAGGGGGAGATCGAAGCACCTACAGATGTATCATGTGTGCAGTGGTGGTGATCTCTATTCTTACGTAAATACTCTGTATAGCAATATATACTAACACTGTATGTAACAATCTATAACATCACATATTTAAGTTCAATGATTGCTGTTCATTGAATGTATCCATATATAGCCGTATATAATTAGAGATGTTTTGTCCTTTTTGTTTTGATTCTCAGGAAATACGATATTCGTACTCGTAGTTTAGTGTGTTGTGAATAGGTCCTTTAAACTAAGATACTTTAACTTTCAGTAATATATTTAGCTAGTGAGGTTTCTTCAGAACTTTACTTCACAACAATAGTAACTATCGTCGATGTGAAGTTTCCTCAGAACTGTACTTCACACTAAGCGTAACTTTCAGCGATGTTTAATGTGAGATTTCTTCAGAGCTTTTCTTCACTTCTAGAGTAACTTTCAATTATGTGTAATGTGAGATTTCTCCAAACCTTACGTGAGACCAAGATGTTTCAACATTCAGTGATGTGTAATATGAGGTTTCTTCAGAAGTTTACTTCACACAACGAGGCTTCAATATTCAGTGATGCGTAATTTGAGGTTTCTTCAGAGCCTTATTTCAATCCAAGATGCTTCAACGAACAGTGATGTGTATTGTTATAGATTACTAAAGCTATAATTCTGCTACATATACATATTGCTTACATTAACAAGTTATTATCCTGAAATTGTATCTATTCAGAGCAATGAGAATGAAATGCAATAACGCTGAAACTCCAGATAAATATGGACATTATAGAGAGGCTAAGTTCTGCCAGACAAAACATCACTGGATATGGAAGGTAAGGTGTTAAAATTATGTGCGTGCTGTAATGTAGCGATATAAATCTATGTGTTTGTGTGTAGAGGTGTGAGTATATATGTTTGTGTAGAGATGTGATTCTACATGCTTGTGAATAGAGATGCGTGTCTATATGTTTATATGTGAAGATGTGAGTCTATATGTTTGTGTGTAGAGATATGAGACTATAGATTTGTGTATAGAAATGTGAGTATATTTTTGTGTGTAGAAAGTGAGATTATATACTTATGTAGAGATCTGAGTGTAAATGTTTGTGTAGGGATCTGAGTATATATGCTTGTGTAGCAATGTGAATTTTTAAGGCGTGTTCATAGATATTAGTCTATATGTTTGTGTAGAGATGTGAGTATATATACTTGTGTAGAGATATGAATCTATATGTTTGTGTAGAGATGTGAGTCCTCATCAAGATATATACATCCTCACATACATATACAAAACAAAACATATATACATACTTATACAAATGTACATATCATCAATTAACGACAAACACACACATATATACATATACACACATCTATAATTTTACACACAAATGCAGGCTGCACACACACACACACACACATATATATATATATATATATATATATATATATATATATATATATATATATATATATATATATATATATATATGTACATACTTCCAGACACGTATACATATATATAAAATGATGTGTATTCACAATTCAATACATAAATGTGTGAAAGGTACCCACGTAGATATGTACAAGCACGTAAATCTATCCATACAAACATGGCTTTACATACGAATAAGTGCACATCATGATACCAATATCTACCCGCATAGAGAGATTGTCAATACATAGATACATACATTAACAGAAATAATCGCCCACGTAAAAACATATACTTACTTAAATATAAACATTTGCTCATAGAAAGATAAATGCATGCATTAATATAAACATTCGTCCACGTAAATATATACTCCTGCATTAACATAAACATTCGTCCGCATAAAGATATACGCATGTATTAACATACAATTTTTCCACACAAAAATTAACATAAACATTCTCCTACATTAAGATATATAGGCGTGTATTACCATAAAATATTTGCCTACAAGTAGATATATGATTAATGCATTAATATCAAACATGCATTCAAATATAGATATGTACACATGCAAATATGTGACCCAAACCGTTGTTTGATGGATACATTGAACAATATAATCACATATGTCAATACCGATACATACATGTGTATGCCCTTGCCTTTTTAATAGTGGAATCAAAACAATAACTATTTTTTGTAAACAATTATAATTATTTGATAGTTTTTTTTCTTGTGATGTTACAGGCTTTCTGCATACAAAATGACAAAATATATTTTCCACATATACACAGTCGGAGTATGCCTGAGAAGGAGGATTGTTTACAAATCATGTAATACCTCTGAGAATTAGTTTTCTTGGTATGAAAGATGATGATGATGAAATAATTCCTTTACCTGTGAGCAGGTAACTCTTAACAACAGATAGTCTTTGTGACAATGTGAAACTGAGGCGACACCTGGACTCATGTCATAACGTTGTCTCAAAACCGTGGTTGTGTAAGGGGTTTATGGGTGCATGTTTAGTTGCTGCAGGGGGGCATTTCAGTATACCAGGATTACCACGTTCTGTCAGGAGCACAGCACAACTTTTGGGCCAACTAACTCATAATTCTTCTGTCAGATTTGTCTAACTTTCCTTAGTAGCTTCCAACGATATGCCTGGAAACAAGGCATTGCCCCTATTCTGTGCACCTTGAACTGGAATCCCATGCTTCGTGTAGCACACAGGAGAAGGGTGTGAATGAAGGAAATCTCTAGAGAATTGCACATGAACAAGAGCCACATCACTGGTAGTTCCTATGGACATAAACACAGTACTTATTCGTGCATATACATTACCAGGTGATCCCACTACCTACTACCATCTCTACTATTGAGCCACAGCCAACATACACACACACTCCCGCTCGCTCACGCACGCACTCCCACTCGACCACTAACGGGCGCGCACACACGCACACACACACACCACACACACACACACACACACATATATATATATATATATATATATATATATATATATATATATATATATATATATATATATATATATATATATATATATATATATATATATATATGCTTTATTTCGTGTACGTGTCTGGGTTTTTTCATTTATTTGTCTTATACAGTATACGAAATTAGCATACCAATGAATGTATTTCCTTATCGACACCAGCTCCATCACGTGTTTGAAGAGATCCGTGTTCTGAAATATTATGATGGAAACGTCATGCTCTTGGAAGATGACTACTATTTAAGTACAGATATCATTATCTCCACGCGAAAATTGAAGGCGCTCAAGCAAAGGTGATTTTATGTATTTTATTATTTAATATGTTAGTATATAATATGTTGTTGTTCGTCCATCACATGATGATGATGACCATTTGTTACATCCACTTTTGAAAATTCAATGTGAGTTATGTCCTTGATTATGAGTTCGTAGATGGCTAATGGGCCCTATTCGAGCTGTAAATGTCCTTGGACAGTTCGGACATGGAATGACGACTGTAGACGGATCTTGGTCTATCCGTGACTTTCTAGCTGCTCTCCGCTGTTGAGCTGCTGCATTTTTCCTCTTTTCACAAGATGATGAGCTCTTATTTGTTCTAGAACGCCATGTAAATATATTTTGTGCAAGTTCTTCCCATGTATCGTGGTCTATTTCAAAGGCTTTTAGTGAGTTCTTTAACGAGTCTTTGTAGCGCTTCTTTTGGCCACCTTGAGATCGTGTTCCCTTCTCCAGCTCACCATAGAGAAGTATCTTTGGCAGACGATGGTCTGGCATACGCACCAAATGACCTGCCCAACGAATCGGTGTCTGCATCAGCATCGTGTCAATGCTGGGGATACCATCAGATAATATATATCTGATGTGTTAGTACCGCGACCTATCGGCAATAGACAGTCTCTTCTCTGAATTAATTAGGTCTTCATTCGTTCCTTATCTTGATTATTCCCGTATTTTCTGTTGGTCAATATTTATATACTTGGAATCACATGCCAACAATAGCAAAGGCTACATCACGTATATAAATAGTAACCAATAGAAAGCGTGACAATTATCAAAAAACGTACCGAATGAAGACATATTTATTTTTTGCATTTAGATCTTATAGTAAATTCGATGGCCACGGTTAGTACAAGCGTGTCTATTGACAGTACAGTACTATACTTCCGATCGGTCACGGTTAGTACACGCGTGTCTATCGTCAGTACAGTACTATACTTCCGATGGATCATGGTACAAGATGATAAGATAAACTGAATATTATGTAGAACTAATATGATAGCACATGTGTAATTGAAACTAATCAGAACGCCATGCATTTCATCAAGACAAGATTAAAATGTTTGGTCAACGAAACAACTTGTAAACAACATGCCGTAAAGAACACTGATAGATTCAGCAGCAACAGATTACAATAGAGACTGCGAAAACTTTGGAATTGTGAAAGGTAACAAATAGAACAGTGTCATCATTCTACATGACACACACTAGACATCACATCTTTCTACATGACACACACTAGACATCACATCATTCTACATGACACACACTAGACATCACAGCATTCTACATGACACACACTAGACATCACATCATTCTACATGACACACACTAGACATCACAGCATTCTACATGACACACACTAGACATCACATCATTCTACATGACACACACTAGACATCACAGCATTCTACATGACACACACTAGACATCACATCATTCTACATGACACACACTAGACATCACAGCTTTCTAAATAAACTGTTCCTGATTATGTCCCTCATTTACATGTAAAGTTATGACCCTGGTACCATTTGTCTGTGTTTGTGAGTGTATGTGTGCGTCTGTGTGAGTGAGAGAGAAATAAAGAGAGAGAGAGAGAGAGAGAACGCTTGATAATAATCTTGTGGGCTTGTTATGTTGTGACTCAGACCATATAAAAATTCAGAATATTATGTGTAATGATCTGAGTTATATTTCCCTATTTGTTTTTCTTTTGCAATGAATAGCACGGCTAAATAAAGTAAAGATTGATACAAGCAATAATCTCATCACGTTTATGATGCATCTTATATATGTATCTGTTCACATATAAGGCATGGTATGTTATATATTTACCTGTCCACACAAGACATATGATGAATAGTATGTTATATATTTACCTGTCCACATAGACATATGATGCATTGAATGTTATATATTTACCTATCCACACACACATATGATGCATGGTATGTTATATATTTACCTGTCCACATAGACATATGATACATGGTATGTTATATAGTTACCTGTCCACATAGACATATTATGCATGGTATGTTATATATTTACCTGTCCACATAGACATATTATGCATGGTATGTTATATATTGACCTGTCTACATAGACATATGATGCATGGTAAGTTATATATTTACCTGTCCACATATACATATGATACATGGTATGTTATATATTTACCTGTCCACATATATATATGATGCATGGCATGTTATATATTTACCTGTCCACTAGACATATTCATGTTATAATCTACCTGTTCACATAGACATATGATGCATGTTATAATCTACCTGTTCACATAGACATATGATGCATGTTATATATTTACCTATCCACATAGACTTATGATGCGTGATATATGTGTACCTGGTCCATATAGACGAGTGAGAGACATACATGCATATCTTATGCACGATTCTTGTGAGAATTTCTAATGTTGTGCTTTCAAAAAATCTGCTGCTTGATGATCTTCAAATGTTGTCCTGTATCAGCATTTCTTGATCAAATTGTTTTGAAATCCATTCAACTAGATCTTTTAACCATATATCTTTTACTTTATTTTATCAACAATTACTTTATCAACAATCCATCACAATTATTGAATCTACTGACTTCTATTGTTTTATTTCATGTCTTCTGAAACGTGCTGTTTTCTCAACTTGCTGGAGATTTTAACAGCCGATTAATCAACTATCGCTTGTGAAGTGATACGCCATGTATATTTTAACAGCCGAGTAGTCAACAACTACCCTTATGATGTGAAACGGACATGTATTCATTCATTCATTTTCCTTTGTCACTGAAGTTAGCGCATAGGGCAGAGGTCAGATCGATCCAATTCTGTCTGTTCAAGCTAGTGAAAAAGAATTGGAATGAACTGAGTTCTGTTAAACAAAATCGGTTTGGACTTTACGATGTTAGTTGGTCTGTCACATGCTAGGGTAGCCCACCCGAATTGTCAAGGCATGCCGAAATCGGATGTGCTAGGCCTACATGGCGCATAACAGTAGCACAACGTAATCACGCTTCCGGCGGAAATCGCATGGATATCCGTGCTGGTTACAATAGAGCGAACGCAAAACAAACAAACAAAACGATGTTAGTTGATTAATCCAACGATCGACGGAATGACCCAGACATGATTAGAGAAACAACCTCAATCAACCGAAATGGGTGCCAGAACAAATAAAGGAAAATGAAGCCATGTCAACATGTTCATCACATTGGATCGCATTCAAATTACAGAATTAATATCAAATTGTATATTTACCGGAATATGGACACCATTTGCAGCTCGTATAAGGCTTACCACTTCCTTTCCGCCTCCATATTAGCCATCTGCGCATTCATAATCAAGGACATAAAACTCTGAGTTTTAAAAAGTGGATGTAAAAAATGGTCATCATCACTTGTGATGGATGAAGAACAATGGCAGTCTGTTATAATAATCATATGTACATCACAACTTTTCAATGAGGAACGACGAATCAAGAACAAATATCTTTGTGATAATTAAGAAATATTAGCAAGACTAAGAATGGAAAGCAAACACTAAATAAATAAAGTCAAATATTTTCATATAAAATGGACATAATACAAGACAGCCAAATGTAAAATGTGTGTACAAATTTGCTGAATGAGTATGCCTACTTGTTTCTCTTAGACTAATGCGAGTATGTTTTCATTTTAGGGAATGTCCAGAATGTCGCATGATGGTGTTAGGGAATTACGATAAGAATCAGAATTATCATATCAATGGTGCTAAAGTAAGTCAGAGAGTAAGAATTATGACAAGAATCAGTATTATCCTCCTATCATTGGTGCTAAAGTAAGTCAGAGAGTAAGAATTATGACAAGAATCAATATTATCCTCCTATCAATGGTGCTAAAGTAAGTCAGAGAGTAAGATTTATGACAAGAATCAGTATTATCCTCCTATCAATGATGCTAAAGTAAGTCAGAGAGTAAGATTTATGACAAGAATCAGTATTATCCTCCTATCAATGGTGCTAAAGTAAGTCAGAGAGTAAGAAATGGTGAAATTGTTATTTTATTGTTTATACTATTTATTATGTCTGTCTGTCTATTTCCTTCGGCGCCGAATAAAGTGCATAAGGCAGAAACGAGTGCTCTCCAGCTGAGGGATGTGATGATGTTGTGTGTAGTTAATACATGTTGTCGATACCCATAGTAGTAACATGCATGCTGTTTGTTCTATGAAAAGTTTCTCCTGGTCTTCCTCTCTTTTATTTTCCATTTGGTACCCATTTTAATACTTGTAGTGGCCATCGCCTCTTTGAAATAGACTAAGATACATGGAAAGAACTTGCACAAAATAGGACTACATAGCGATCTATAGCCAAGAAAGACGCAGTATCTTGTGAAAAGAGAGGAGTGCAACAGGTCAACCGCGGAGAGTTGCTAGAAAGTCACGGATAGACCTAAAAATTATCTACAATTTTCAGTCTATTTGGGAACTGTCCAAGGACATTTGCAAACGAATAAGGCTTACCACTTACCTTCCCCCTCCCTATTAGCCATCTACGTATTCATAATCAAGGACATAAAACTCTGAGTTTTAAAAAGTGGATGTAAAAAATGGTCATCATCACTTTTGATGGATGAAGAACAATGGCAGCCTGTTTCTATTCATTCTAAGCACGTATTCGATATAAGTCAATCGTTATCTTTTTATTGTTTTATAAACAAAACAATAAAAAGCTGTTGGATGTCATCTCGTATTTGCTTGTTCGGACAAAATCAAAATCCTTCGCAGCCAATGTGTGAGTTATCTAAGACATTTGGTTTTTCTTTTTTCATAATAATTTAATTTCCTCTGTGAATTTGTTACTTTCTAACTTTCGCTACCATATGTTAATACGTATATTACTTTGGAGCTAAACAGTCGTTGTTTGGTATGTCTGCTTATTTTTTTATATTCAAGATGCTTGCTAAGTAGTTGAATGTTCTGGGTGTCACCAAAAATCTAGTAGCAATCATTTTGATCTCTCTAGTGCCATATTTTTGTCCAAGTAGAAATTATTGTTAAATAACATTGAAAGAAATGTTTAATATATCACTATATATAATTACCATAACCTTCCCACCAAATATGATATTGCATTCTTGTTGGGACATGCGGGTGTTGAGGGTAATTAGTGAGCCGATACACTGGCGAGCATGGCACGGAGTCATTAGGTGCATCAATGGATCGATCTGACATAATTCATGGATTAAGAGACCTCAGAATATTTTCAAAAGTGATAATTATGGTCGTTGTTAATACTGCTCGAGATTGGTGTAAAGATTGGAACAGTACGTAAATAGAAACATAATAAATATACGAAGAGACTGATAAATCAACATCGATCATGGAACTGTCAGTCGCTACACTCTTGTAGATTTACTGAGACGGGGATCGGAGCACCTATAGACTTGTCCATCGTCTGTTGATGATAACCTGCAGTCATAGCTAATAACACATATTATTGCGTGCGCGAATCAAGAGACGGTTTGAACAAATACTAAGCTTACATGTGCACATCACTCTTGATGTACAACTTGAAAACATGCTCCTAGGTTCGTAGCCATAGAAAGTTTGCGAAAATTGCTACATTTCATGCGTGGCACTCTGATCATGAACGCAGCATACAATGAACATGGCTACTGTTGTAGAAATTGTATCACTGTAGCAGGAATAACGAGTTGTGCGCCAAACTTTATAAATGACACAATAAATCAATATGTGCACACGCACGCGCACATACACACTCGTATACAAATGTACAGCAGCAAAACATTACTCTTAAAACTTTTGTTACTGCAAGCATGTCTGCCACGTTTGCTGGGACGATTTTATAAGACGTGGTAATAAATGAGTCTTTACCACAGTAATTGTCACAAAAACAGCGGTTGAAGTTGTACATACAATATTTGTGTTTTTTATATTTGTAGGTTGAAAGAGCGTTCTGGATATCTTCTAGACATAACATGGGGATGACATTTAATCGTTCCTTATGGTTGGAAATAAAACGCTGTGCCCCGGTAAGATATTGTTCGTAATTAAGACATAAGTTCGTATTCGGCAGTTTGTTGTATTTTTGTTGTTGTACTGTCCTTATTTTCCTCATTTCTTCGACAAGAACAGTCAATAGCTCTTATTTCTCCCATTTTTTGAACAAAATATTCAATATCACTTATTTTCTTCATTTATTTAACAAGAGTGGTCAATATACTTATTTCCCCTCATTTCTATGACAAGAATGGTCCAAGCACATAATTTCCAATTGTTGTGTGTCATCTATTTTAATGATTCTCAGCCTTGTGTCGTCTGTGGTCCGCTTCCGGAGCAAATTATTTTCATAATTATGCCCTATATTTGTATATATTTCTTCAACAATTATTATTATTATTATTATTATTATTATTGTTGTTGTTGTTGTTGTTGTTGTTGTTATTGTTGTTATTATTATTATTATTACATTTAAAAAAATATATATTGCTATCGTCCAATTATTTTTTAATATTTGCTTTTCTTTGGTGCCTCTCTCCGACTAATTTTTAATTTTCCCCCAACTAAGCATTATGATGCATGAAATGCCGTATGTGCAGGTTGAGTCACTGATATATTCAATTATTTATTAGATATATTCTAGATTCGCATTTGAGAGGTCCTGGGTTCATTCCCCAGTTGAGGCGGAAATGTTTTTCAGTTCGCAACGCCACAGCCTTAAATGGGTACCGGATTAATCCGGGAAGTAAAGACTGCGAGGGAGAGGAGATGGCTACCGCCCTCATTTGCAGAGCCTCTGAAATGTGAGATCGCTAACATCTCACACCCCTACGGCATTAATAAATGCTATGGGTTACTTTACTTTTTTATATTCAATTAATGTGTTTTGTATCCTTTACTTGCTAAATGTTATGGTCGAAATGTGGATAAAGTGTTGTTTACCCTTCAGTTTTACTACCCTTTCATCTATATATGCCTACATATTTATGCGTGGTTTCTTTGTAGGAATTCTGTACATTTGATGACTACAATTGGGACTGGACACTCCAGCATTTAAGTGTAATGTGTGTACCAAACAAAGTGAAAGCTTTGATCATGAAGTCTACACGAATATTTCACATTGGAGAATGGTCAGTATTTAATATAACAAGGCATTATTAATATAAACTTTGAACAGCTTCAGGGCCGTCCATAAATTACTTTAAAACTTTTTTGATTATCTCTTACCCTCTGCTCCTCTTATCAACAATTGTCAAGAATTCAGGAAACTGTTTAAATATGTCAATAAAAAATGTATCCCCAGTCTCTAAAAACATTTAGCTGGACAAAATAATGTATATTTTGTTTCACATTTTTAGAACAATTTTTTTTTCAAATTCAAATAATTTAATTGGTGTATTAAAAAAAACAGCACTAAAGATGCGTGATGTTCGAAATTAGAGAAGATCTGTTCGCAGAAATTAATTAGGTCTTGATTCGTAAAGTTTTTTATTATTCTCGGGAATTCCGTTGGCTATTTATATAGTTGGAGTAGCTTTGCCTTTTTTTGGCATTCAACTCCAAGTATGTAAATAGTGACCAACGGAAACACGAGAATAATCACAAAAAGTAATAAAGGTCTAATTAATTCTGTACAAATGACGTCTATTACAGAAGGTTATGGTTGATTTATACTTTTGTTAACCCCTCCTCCCCTTGTCAACAACTGTCAAACTTTTCCAGACCCCTACCCAAACTGTTGACGTAATTAATGGACAGCCCCTTCTGTTGGTATGCATGTTTCTATATAATCATAGAAGAGTTGGTTTCTTCTGTTTCACTTTCCTTACATATTTCTATTCTTGAAGATAAAGTCATAAACTAACAAACCTTAATATTAACTTTATCCGGTTTTAATGTCATCTTGATGGTATATATAGCTAAATTAGCAATTTTTTGTGACTATTACTCCTTTTAATTTACATATTTGGTAAAACTAGTGAAACGTTAATGTTTTTATGTTTAGAAAATGACTCAAAGGCGATGGAAGATAGACTTCATTGTAGGTCTACTAGGATTTTCCCTACGTACTCCACCACTCTCAATAAAACGTCACAGCATATGCCATGAGTGTCACTCATGGTAAGTAGCTGTAGATCCAGGCATTAATCCTCCAAGGATCTCCAGAAAAGTTTACTTGTAAACAAGGTACCATGATCCGGAATCGAACCTGCGACCTATTGAATAGAAGGGAATGCACGATTTTTCACCACTGCGCCAAGGAGATCTCTCAACTTTTAGAAAAACACATAGGTCTATACTTATATAATGTTGTATTTCTTATTTATTTAATTAGGATGTATTCTCAAGTATTGTGGTACAACTGGATTACAAAATTTTAGGCTAGGCTAGGTAGGGAAACACATTTTTACATTTGTACATATGAAAAATTAGAACTTCGGCAATATAATTTATGCAAGTAAAAGCTATAATTTCCGTTCATGGTATTTGTGTAATACAATGATCCCTTAAAATAAAATATAAGTAGGCCTACTTAACATAATTTCAATCTTCTTTCTTTTCGCTTTATACCTCTTTTATGCTTTGCAGCGACTGGGGTAGAAGAGTTCTCTGGAGATGTCATTTTTGTGTGCTTCATGTATGTTTGTTTTCGTTGACCCCTCCATTTCTGTAATGCATCGTTTGCAAGGTCTGCCCGTGGCTTTGTATCCACCATATCTGTATAGTAATGCTTTTTGAGGGGCACCGTCTGATGGTAGTCTGGAAGCATGCGAAAACCACTTCATCTGTTGTCTTTTGATGGAATCCATGATTAGCATTGTGTTTGTACGTCTTCTGATGTTTTCGTTCTTGATTCTGTTTCTTATTGTTGCTCCGAGTATTCTACTTCGACAAGTCATTCTGCTGTAACACGTTTTTGTTTTTGTTGATTCTGTTGTGTTAGTATCCATGTTTGACATTGGTAGCACAGTGATGTTATGATGATTGTTTTATATAGTTCAGTTTTGGTGTTCATGCTCAGATATTTGTTTTTGAAAATTGGAGATATTTTCCCCAAGATGCGTTATATTATGTTGCATCTATGTTGAATTTCTTTGGTATTTTCCCCATTTGATGATATGATACTTCCAAGATAAGTTAATTCTTTCACCTGTTTAAGTTGTTGATCATCGATTAGAATAGCGGTGTTGCTGGTGCCCAAGAGGGTAGCAAAGAATAACAACACTGTTTACCTTCCGTGCATATCGTAAGAAGCGATAAAGGAGGTTATGTGATGGAATTGATTGTCCCATATCATATGATGATGTTCGTCCGTCGTGATCGACGATGACCAAAAACTCAACCATAATAATAATAACAATAAATAATAAAGTTAATAGTGCGTTTTTAAATGACTAGCAAGTCCAATGCGCGCACAAAATGTTCTTTTACAGAATTGACAACAATAGAAGGTATCTGTGTGAAGTTGAGATGTTTTTTTTCTTTTCTACGTGTCCGCTTCTGTCTTGCAGTTTCTTGTCTGAATTCTTCCGCCGCTAGTGCTCCCGTTCTAATGCTGTAACGCCATGCTGTTCTATCCTGAGCTAGGCTCTCCCAAGCGCCTACGTCAATGTTAAGATGTTTCAAGGATAACTTGAGCGTGTCTTTGAAACGCTTTTTCTGTCCACCAGCTTTTCGAAATCCTGCCTTGAGTTCTCCATAATATATTTGTTTTGGCAAACGCGAGTTCTCCATACGTACAAGATGGCCTGCCCAGCGTGCCTGCGCCTTCATAAGTATTGTGTGGATACTTATTGAGGTTGATTTTTCCAAGACCTCGTAGTCTGGTACTTTGTCCCACCAATTGATGTTTAGTAATTTACGTAGGCAGGTAAGATGGAAATGATTTAACTTTCGTGCATGTCTAGCATACACTGTCCACGTTTCGCAGGCGTATAGTAAGGTTGGTATAACAGCATCATGATATACTTGTAGTTTGGTGGTTGTACTTATACCTCTTCTGTCCCATACATTGTTGCGTAATCTGCCACATACAGCACTAGCTTTTGCCAGTCTATTGTTAATTTCCACATCAATGTTGACATCGCGAGAGAGAGTGCTTCCAAGGTAAGTAAAATTGTTGACTACCTGCAGTTTTTCCTGATTAACGATGATGGAAATAGCAGTATGTTGGCTATTTGATGTTGCTTGGTGCATGACTTCTGTTTTTTTGGTGTTAATAGTGAGACCAAAGTTGTTGCAGGCCTTTGAGAAGCGGTCTATGGTGCTCTGCATGTTTACGACAGAGTCAGCATACAATGCACAGTCGTCAGCATAAAGTAATTCTCTAACAGTACTCATCTCATATATAGTCAACATGACCCATAGCCTTGCTAAAGCCAGATGTGCCAGGCCGAAAGGCGCAGATATCGCAGCATTGCTGTAAACAATGACACAACACATTCCGTTCTCTGGACTATATCCTGCTAATCTCCAGGAGTTTGAAAACGAACACAGAAGAAGAAGAAGAATAGTGGCATTTTTGTCTGTTTTTGCGATTGACATTAAGCCCTTTTTTCTGTGTTATCTTCCTGATAAAGTCCCTACATGTTGTGTGAGTTTGTTTATATGTTGTTGTAGTTGTTCTTTCGTTGTTATTATAGTTGATCGTCTGCAAAAAGAAGTTCGCTCAGGAGTTGTCGTTATTTCAATCTGTGTGGTTGAATCTTGACGTAGTCCTCTTGTTCTGAGTTCACTCACAGTACACTCAAACACACTATCGTGTTCACTTACAGTAAACCAGAACATGTGCTACTGTTCACCTATAGTAAACCGGAAAAAATTCTCGTGTTCACCTATAGTGAATCGGAACAAATTCGTAACAAGGGAATTTGTTACTGCTCTGGGACGTAACAACGGAAGTAAAAATTTACTCAAAATCACATCAACCATTATTCTTGATATAATGAGCCGCGGTACGGTCATGCTAACTGATACCTAAAAGAACCAGAGGTCGTAGTGACTTGATTACCAGCACCGCGACCTTCGTAATTTTTGTATGGTTGTAACGCTCTAATATAACCAAATTCGACTACGTCCATTTTACCTAAGCAAAATGTGAAGTCATTCGCCCACTGATCAGCAGGGAACCGGGTTTCGAATTCACTCGTTATTCGTGGTTTCAAATAAAAATTACTGGTTCTACCCAGATATTAGGTGCCATGGCTCGTGCTCTGAAAAGATCATAGTATGGTACCATCGTTACTAACCAGGTGCGGTAGGCGACCACTTGTCTTTGGGTTTCTTGTCAACCACTGATTAGGCAGATGGATAAGGAACCCGTGTACTATGCATGCTGATTCATAACTCATTCTACGTTTACCTTCATGCATATATGAAAACATAAGTATTTTCTGTGAAAAATACAGAAAATATATACAAGTATGCCTACTAGTTGACAGATACGATGCTGCCGTATTCATTACCATAAGTTCTCCGGTGAAAAAAAACACGTAGGCGTAACATTAATTTTAGCTAATTATTTTCTATTTTATATTTTCAGTGGAATGCACACAAAATCCAAGAACTGTGATCCACAGACAAAAATGAAGGAAGCAGAGACTAAACTTCAAGAGAATCATCAATATTTATTTCCAGAATTGTTTCATATAGCTGGTGACTCACGATTTCTACTGCGAGACCTACCACCCAATGGTGGTTGGGGAGATGTCAGAGACCACAAATTGTGTGAACAGTATTTCAATATGACTGACAACAGATAACACTGCTTTTAATAAAAAAATACACTACAAAACATAACTCAAATGATGTTACCTTCAGTAGCCAGTGTTCTGTGGAGATGAATGGCAGGAATATACATATATTCTGCATTAAAATGCTACAGAAAAACACATAGTCTATGTGGATTACAAAACAGATGTATACATATTAGTTGATCAGCTGACTTAATCATCTCTTAATAATCAAATATAGAGTTTGATTTTGGAGTGCATCAAACATATAATATCATCTGTCTTCTAGCTTAGTTCTAACCTAGTCATCCATCCTCCAGATTAACACTTTCTTCCGAAATTGTCATAGTACTGGAGGTCTAGTTATCGGCCCTTGCGTATTTTTCTTCTTAAGATAATGGGTCTGTTCACATTATGTGTTCATTTATACAATATATATATTGTATACATATATATTTTATGTATATATATAGGGTTAGGGTTAGGGTTAGGGTTAGGGTTAGGGTTAGGGTTAGGGTTAGGGTTAGGGTTAGGGTTAGGGTTAGGGTTAGGGTTAGGGTTAGGGTTAGGGTTAGGGTTAGGGTTAGGGTTAGGGTTAGGGTTAGGATATATGTTATACATATATATATATAATGGGTGAGACGATTACTTGTTTCAGGAAAGTTTAGCAACTTTTCCATAACGATGTGAGGTGATTGACAATCCTGATAAATGCAGTGTATACGGGAGTTTTATACGCAGACAATGCTTAGATCATCTTTTATAGCCGCTACCTCACACATGGAAGTGCACACTGCCATACTGCATATTTTGTATTATACAGGATATTGTCAAATCCCACAGATGTTCAAATCAATGAAAAATAATAATATGGCCAATACATAGGTATTCTACTGTTAGAACATCCTAGAGGCCGAACACGAAAACGATGGATCACCGAAATAAAACAGGCGATAAATTCCACAATATACTCACGCAGACAAGTGCCATCTCCAGAAAACTCGTCTACCCTTCACACTGAAAGACAACAAAGGGTTTAGCGAATAGATATATATAACATCCATACAGCTGTTTCACCTGTCGCTCATTGACACACAAGACTTGCAGTTATATAGTAAATAATCATGACTAAATGATAGTGACTTGTACTAATATTTAGTTTATTTGGTAAATATGTGTCATATTTAATCCCAATTACAAGATGTTGCAGCATGTGCGGAATGGATAGGTCTACCCACAGATTTCGAAACTTATTTGAGAGTAGTTTTTCTTCTTCTTCTTTCGTTCACTTGAAATATGTCTATATCTGTTATTCTGTCTCCTGAATAAAACTCACTGTCTTTTGTAGTTCATACAGTGGCCCAAAGAGCTTTGATTCCAGTGTTGTTTCCTCTGGCCAATATATTTGAGAGTAGTAATAACACTTAGCAGGGAATACAGAGAATGGTGTCCCACGGCTGTGGAGCAGAAGGTGCAGGCTTTTGTTAGTGAGAATGTCAAAGAGGGGGATGTAATTATATACACTGATGGATCTGTGATTAGACATGTTCACAGTGCTTTGGCCTTCACAGCTAATTCTCAGGTAAAACATCATGGAGGAGAGTGGGGCCTTTGCTGTGACTACGACATGCATGACCATGGAGATTATGGCGGTGGCAAGGGCATTTGTGTGGGTAGGCACACAGAAGGTAACACGGGTCTGCATCTTGAGTGACTCTATGAGTATGATTAGGAAGGTGCAAGCGGGAATCTTTTGTGAACAGTGCATTGAGGCCGTGAGAAAGGCGAGTTTGAAAGTAGCTACATTTATTTTCATGCCAGGACATGTGGATGTTCAAGGCAATTAAAGAGCAGATCAACTGGCGTCATGCGCGATAGTGGCACAAGGCGATGGATCGAGCTGACGTTTTGAGCTCCATAAGATATACAGCACGTGAGAGTGAGACTAGTTTGGATTAAAGATGAGGGTTTGAAATGCGGTGTTGATAAAAGTGAACATTTTGGAGGGCGCAGAAGAATGATGGTCAACCAGCAGAGAACCGGTACTGTCAGCAGATGTGTAATGGCGGATACACTCAGGGAGAGATTGGAGCAACTATGGACATGTTCAGTTTGCAGTGATGATGATACAACGACTAACTAACTAAAACATTCCCGTGTTACTAAATCGACACCCTGTATTATATGTGTATTTTTACATGCGTGTATTATACTGGTGAAAAGTATAAAAATATCATTATTAATATCATTATTATTATTACTGCTACTACTATCGCTATAAGTATACTAACACTGAGATAGTGGAAAGAAAAGATATTAACAAAGTATTTTCGAGTTTATTCTAAGAAGACTGCTATGGTTGTGACACACAGGAAAGGTTGGGGATATAGCAAAATACCAAAGGCTCTTCCTTACATAGACTTGAACTTGGTGTAAGAATTTCAGGTGCAACGTATACTTCGGTACACGAATTTCTGGAAGCTGAATATGAATACATGATTCCGGCAATGAAACTGAGTCATGGCGACAGGATGTCATGGATTGTTTTCTACGGAAGAGAAATATCAGAAATGGAATAAAGAAGAGGAGAAAACTATAGTAAATAAGTAAATAAAACATATACTATACACTTGAAAAGAGACACCACAGCACATTACATCACAACTGGTCATGCGATTAGATAGATATGCATAATGTACACGCTTGTAGTACGGATTGGTTTTACTAAAGTGCGCTCATCAATAGTTGAACACCGATATTGTCTATTATCTTCGTAATTACTAAGCGTATGGGCTTCATATTTTGCATGATTGGAATGTTTCATGACCACGTTAAATATGAAGCTCATACGCTAAGTAATTACGGAGACAATATCAGTGTTCAACTACTGCTGAACGTACTATAGTATCATTGTTTATCTTTATGCACTGTGATGTTTCTATATCAATAATCACTTAATCCATAACGATCATTGGAGTTGTTCATTGCACACATCAACACATAGCGTGTACAGGGGTACTTTAATATGTATATCAACACATAAACAAGGTACAGGGGTACTTTAGTAGGTCTATCAACACACAGTCAGTATAAAGGTATACCACAATAGGTATGGGGCATATTACGATTGTATAGACAGTGGAATACTGGAATGTTATTAAATTACATAAAAGACGCATATGAAAGGCACCATAAAAATATAGATATAGGCCTATATATGGGATATAATAGTGGTAGGCATAATTTTCTGTAACCAAAGAAATTTAGGGGCGATGTGACTCTACACAAGTCTGTTGTGTAGATTATTATCACCACACACCTAACAAGTACACAGATGCTCCGATCCCCGTCTCGATAGTTTAACAGTTCAGTTTCAGTTTGACGTTGTTTTATCAGTCTCTTCGTATAGGGGCAGTATCTATTATGATTCTCTTTCCTGGTTGTTCCAATAGTTAATGAAATCTGCAATCTGAGAGTGACCAACGTTCTCACTTCTGAGGGGATGAGGTCGCTAAGTCAATTGACTGTGCCAGAATGTTCCACTAATGTAGCATTTGATATTGTATCCATGCTCGCCCATTACCCACAACACGGAATGTCAGTGCACGAATGTTATAACCGTAATATCTCTGCCCATTCATGTTTATATCACCGCATATTCCCTCAGGTTACAATTCAACTAACACTAGTAGAAAACTGTGTTGAAAGTAGACAAGTATTTAATGTCGAAGATTGTAGACGATTGAGTAATCTCTATTACTGGTTCATTGCGGGATAATGTGTCCACACACATTCCAACTTTTTAATATGTGGCTTGATTTCAGACAGCTTCTGTGATGCGAAGATGAAAAAAAATACGCAGCGCCTGCTACCGATCTTTCAATCTGCGTGAAACGGACAGAGCCCACCTCCTCCCCCAAAGGTCTTCCAGATGAGGGAAAGGGGGTGGGAGGCTCACAATGCGTTGCGCGCATGTGGGCGGATGTTGCGTCGTATGCACATTTAGCAAATGTTTGTTTCATTAAATAATGTATGATTAGTTTCGTTAAAACGTAGGCACATTATCTCGTAAAGTATCCTATTATTTATTAACTTTAGCTATGTCCTATAGTAGGGCTATATGTTTATTATAAATTTTTTTCTATGTCTGGATTCTGTTTTTCTGAAACATTATAAATTTACTTCTCTTACTCCCACTGGTCACTATAGGGAATATCTCATCGGGAGGGCGGATAATTTATTTTCGTCCAGTCTTTTTCAATCACTGACATATTTTTTTAATGTCACAAGGGCGGAAAATTATGATTCCGCCCCGGGCGCCATTGACCCACGCTACGCCATTGATCTCATGTGAACCATGACAAAAGAATTATTTTATTTTGTTTGGTAACTTTCCTTCAGATCTCACTTGGGAAGAAATCCTACTTATTAATTAATGGCTGGAACTTTTTTTTATTTACAATAAGCCTTGTTTCAGATTCACTAAACTAACGAGCATCTTTAAATCCAAAGACACAGGAAGAGACAACAAGTTAAAACTATTCAACTCGTGTGTTATTCCACTACTAACTTCTGATAATGAAAGCTGGAAATCAACACAGGCACCGGACAGAAAGTTAAACAACTTTGAAAACAAATGTCTCCGAAACTTGTTGAACACAAAATGGAACGATTTCGTCACAAATAGCGACCTAATAAATAAAACACACCAAGAATATGTTTCAAATGTTATAAGAAAACGCAGATGGAAATACCTGGGATACGTTCTAAGGATAGATGAATACAGACTGAATCAGCAAGTCCTTATGTGGACACCTGCGGGGGAAAAGAGGAAGAACTAAAATTACCATAAAAAAGCACCGTACGTAAAGCAAGAGAAATAATAGGTTGCAAATTCATACAAGAACTAAAAGTACAGACAGCAGATTGAAACGCATGGAGAATAAAAACCTCTGCCCTATATTGCCGCCGATGGCGTGAAAGGAACAAACTAGCTAGTTTCAGAATAATCCACTGCTTATATTTCCTCTATATTAAATAATTTAATATTGAAGTGTTCATAACTGTTCCATCATGAATAGAGAGAGTATTGTAATATTGTTGCAAATATACATATCTTTATCATAAAATAGTTAACTTGTTGTTATTTTTAACTATTGGCCTGCGTTTAAAAAAATATATATATTTACAAAATACCTTTTCAAACCTAACATCTTTCTTAGTTTCTAATCCTTTTTGTCAGCCTTGATATATCAAAACAATCCATTGCTTTTATTACTGCGACCTCTCAATTAATCTTGTTTATTGGGTAAGTTTTAAAAAAAAAATTTAAATATTGACTAATTTATTTATAGTTAACTAGATTGTTGATTTTTTAAAATCCACGGTAAGACATTTTGTCTAAAACTAATAGATCCTAAAATATACTGTAAATATAATTCATATTTAACTCATAATGTCATATATAAAATAATATAGGGCCTATGGAATAGACATATCCATGTCCTTCTGCAATAAAAACAATAAAATGTGGAAAGACAGCAGGTGATAATATAACAGCAGACCTAATTTAAAAAAACCTCTAGATGAATTTGGTGTGGAAACTATCACATATGGTAACTTTGCAACTACATATATTAACAAGGCCACTTAACTACAGACCTCAAATCATCAGTATTCATGCCACACATAAGAATATTACCAATGCCTCGGGCATATAATCACAAATGATGGCAAATGTTAAACAGAAGCTAAAACGAGAATAATAATAATAATAATCATAACACTGATAACCCAAAACCCATCAAGGTTGTAGGGGGTAACACACTGGATATCAGCACAAAAAGCCCTCCAAATAGCTCTGTCCTCAGCCATTCAGGAGTCTAGAAAAATCACTCCCTGATGTTATCAATCCAGGATTGTCTGTCCCCTCCTCCTTCCACCCTCAACTGTTCATTGCAAGATAATTTTATAGAGAAAGTTGTGTCCAAACATGTCCAAACCAAAAAAGTTGAACCAAAAAAGTTGAACCGTTTCACCACTGCCAAAAGTGGTTCTTGATAACCTGCAAGTTTGTTTATATATATTTGTCTTGTGTTTTATATAACAAATTCTTAACAAATATCTGGCTCACTTATTTTCAAAAGCCTGAATCCTAATTTCTGTTTTTGCAAAGGAAAATATGAATGGCTAAAAGTACTTTCAATGACATGAGGAAAATATTGACATCTAAAAGAATTACAAACACACTAAAAATTGAAATTATAAAATGTTACATCTTGATTCTTGGTTAGAAACTGACTTCACAGCACAAGGGGCTTTCCCATAAGTTCTCCGCCCTCCATTCCAGCAGCCATCCCAGTGTATGTAGACTCAGAGTCTCTGTCAGGTATTGATTGCGTGATTTTCTGGACTTTCCATAACATTTACTTTCCCTTCCCTCCCCTCTAGATACTGCCATTTCTGACATTCTCTGTATGTGTTCGTTCTTAGTATGTTACATCTATTCTATATTAATTATGACTCAGAAACATGGACAATGAACATACAACTAGAAGACCTTGTTGTAGAACTTACTGAAGGGTAAATTCGAGGTGAGGCGAGCAAGAGGTAGGCAGAAATACAAGTGGGAGAGTAACATCACGAGGTGGACAGGTAACAGTCTAGTAGAGTGCACCACCAAGACAAGAGATGGGATGTTGGAGATCTGTTGCAGCCAACCTTCGTTGCAGAAACAGCACTTGATGATGATGAAAGTCAATATGCACTGAATGTGTAAAGAATATATGTGCTCAATATGACATCTTTGAAAGTTGTGTACATTTCCACAGTCCAATGGACAGCAGATTACCATTGGCTGCGGAGCTAGCATATATTCCTTTAGCTAACCAAGAATGATTCTAACTGCAGAATAAAGAGTATTTGTCATAGGACAAGTGTTAAATAATGAATGCAAACATATGGAAGATATAAAATTCATGCAGATATTTCATGATGCACAAGTTCCAACATCTGCTGTAGAAACAACTTCATTTTGCTACGAGACACATTCACCAATATGAAATTGACATGAGGAGTGATATTTTCCTAAATGTTGTGGAGTCAATGATGCCACACCAGTCCATGTTAAATACCCACAATTCATATAACAGTTTCACCAGAAAAATGAGTGCACAGCTACTTTATGGATACCCTGTGTAATACATATTCTTATTACAGGAAACTGATGGATACATTGAAAAAGAAGCAATAACAAATTATATGAATGATAATATGCAGCAAGGAATCATTGTTTATATTTTTCAATGCAGTATATTATATACAATGCTTCTCAACATTTTGACCGGCCACTCTAGTTTGAGACAATTTTTCTTCCATATCCGCCCACCTCAGGCCGCTAACAAAAAGGCATTGCCTGTCTTTACTGATCACAAATGCTATTTACTGTTTATCAATATGTATCTTCCTATTTTTTTTTCAAATGTTCAAAACCTAGGTGTAGGTGTGCAATAATCAGCCATTGCATGCACATTTAGAAATATATGAAAAGGGCACAGTAGGTGAGAGTATTTTGGTCCTCTATATGTTAATATTTCCAGTTCTTGCTTTTAGTATAAGAAAGTTTGCCAAACACTTCTTCTTCTTTCTGTCCTCATGTACCTTTCGGTGTTGAGGGGAGAGTGAGTGTATGGTCTTTTGCTCTTCTATTTGCCTCTTCCGCTGTTATATTTCCGAGTGTCTCTAATACACTATCTATCCACCTTTTATGAGGGCGTCCAATAGGTTGACTGTTTTTGTATCGTTTGTTAAGTTTTTTTGGATAATACTTTGCTCTTTGTATCTGGTTATGTGGCTGAAGCATTTAATTAAGTCCACAAAAATACGAGGGCTTGTTCTTGTGTTTAAAATGGATTTTGTTTAATAGGCCTATGCTAGTAACCTGGGTAATTCTGCCTTGAAATCAGTGTTTCTCAAACTTTCTTGCCTGCACACCAGGGCAATACATATGTCTTCTATAAGAGAGGTTTTACTTCTACTTTTTTGTAGGTTTTTCATGACATTTTTTTCACAACTGGTCACTTCTCAGTCTTCTTGGTCTTTCTTTGCCTCTTGGTATTTCCATTCTCACATTGTATGCTCTTGCTCTGACCAATATAGGTTCATTCTCATTAAGAGGCCACACCATTTCAATATATTTTATCACAGACATTGTTCCAATAATCTATTCTGATGGAATAGATGTGTTTCAAGATTGGTATAAGTTCATAATGTACATAGTTGACTTTTTTTAATTCTTGCCTCGATCTCTGTGCTCATTATTCTGTTTGTGAAAATACTCCCAAGATATTGAAATTCCTGCACCTGTTTCAGTAGTTCATCATTTATATTATGTTGATTGTTTTTGACTTTCTGCCAATCGATATTACTTCTGTTTTTTTTCTGTATTGATTTTTATTTTGTAATTTGAGGCAGTTGTCATTGAGTAGGTTTATGTGATCGTTCAGCTCTTCACTTTGACTGTGGAGTAGGCACCAAAGCAGAGAAATGAAAACATCAGAAAGATAGTGAAGACCATATCATGTAAACAATATATGGAAAGACAACAGATCAACTGGTTTGGACACCTTATGTGAATGGAACCATCACAACCAATGATCCAGGCAAACAAAAGCAGAAAGAATGCCTACAAAGCAAGTGGAAAACCAATAACAAGATAGGAAAATTCAATCAGAGAGATTGTTAAAAATCATGGATTAACCATGGCAAACACAACAAAGATGGCCAAAGAAGAGAACTTCAACTTTCCATGACAGCTAACAACATTTGTTGAAAAGACAATAGATAGATAGTAGGCACTGATAGCCTCACAGAAAAAAAGTGTGTATATCAAGAACAATGGCAATTGTTATTTTAATGAAGAAAATCAATGAATTTATATTTAAAGTATTCAACACTGTACTGACAGCACTCTATTGGGGGTTTCTTCTGTCATGGTTAAGGATAAAAATTCTGCAAACAGTATGATTTACAAATACTTCCTGCCAGAATAAATGCACTCAGATATAACTTTTATTTAAGAAAAATAATAACAAACACACATTCAAAAGTTGTTCACAGACTCTTAACATTGATATCAACACATATTTCTGTGTTTCATTCTACAACTTCTGCATGCAGAATGTTTTACCTACCTTCAGACTATCAAGAAATGTATTAGAAATAAAACATGTATATGTAATATATTCTTCTTTTTATGTGTTTGTTCTTGAACTCCTGTAGATTAGCAGGATGTAGTCCAGAGAATAGAGTGCACTTTGCCATGATTTATAGCTTGGTTGCAATAACTGTGCCCTTTGACCAGACTCATACAACTTCAGCATGGATTCGGACCAATTTGACTGGATGGAACAGCCAACACCAATGCCAAATCCTCATTAGCTGTCTCCTATGATATGCTTGGCATGGTGTCACTATTCCTTGAAAATTTTTAGGACCCCAGCAACACACTGACAGTATATGTAATATATCTGCCCTATAACATTTGTTTTACTTCTATCTCATTATTGTATTGTCTTTGATCCACCAGTCACTGAGCATCAGCTCTTGATGGCTTCAAGGCCACAATATAGAACGGTGCAATTTGCAATTTTTGTTGTTGTTCAGGGTTGCTTTATAAAATGTTCTCAATGCTAAGGATTTTTGGTAAAATGGTATGTCTTGTAGAGTAGAGCAAGATATCAGGTTTTGTTCCACTATCTAGCATCCTACCACGACACATTTATTCCGAATTTTTGAATCCTGAAGTTATTTTTTTTTATCTGTTGCCAGCGCGTAGAATTATTAATTTTTTTTAAAAAGCCAGATTTGTAATTTTTTTTAGAAAATGTTATGGCAACTTTATATAGATATATTATTTAACTTCCTGTTTGTTGCTAAAATGGCTGCAGGAGATGTCGTGTGATTATGATTTTGAAATCCCAACAATCTATAGCATAGAGACGAAGCGACATGATAGTGAATCAGGTTTTATATATCCGGTACTTTTATTTTATCGTATATTCAGTGAAATCATTATTGATTCTGATTCGAAAGTGGAAATATTGAGAGGTAAGTTCTTCAAATACATTAAATAAAATAGACCACGAGGTTCCACAAGGTTTTCATTATGTAAAATATATAATATTCAACAGATTTGGAGCGACCAAAAATACAATATGTATAGATCTAGATAGGTCTAAATCTGTCTTTATCACTTTCTCACACGTCTCGTATCACACACACACAAAACTTACACCATTATATGCAGAATTCAATTCTTTATTTCTATGTGCAAATATTATTTAAATATCTCTAACAAAAAAAAATTATCACTATTTCAAAAGAGCAACCAACGATTACGTAACATTTCCAAAAACTAATTCTGCGGCAGTCAAGGAAGGAGAGACATTACGTAATTGTAAACATAGGGTGCTAAAGGTTTTAAACAACATTATAATAAGAAGCTGAGATCTTTTGGTCATATAAAAAGTTGGAAAACTTAATAGTGGAAGGTATGGTTGCTGGTAGCAGGAATAAGGGCCACCAAAGCTGACTGTGGATAAGAGACATTTCAGATTGTTTAAACATTTTCCTTGCTGCGGCAGGTAAACTCGTCCAGAATCGTAAGTAGTTCAGAAATCCATAAACAAATATAAGCATGAAAAGAATATTTGACTCAATACGGGGAGAAATGCCTAGATCCCTAATTTTTTAATATTATGTGCAGTTTCATTCCAACTGTTATAGTATCCTCAGCTTTCATGATGTCACTCAAGTCACATCACTAGCAAACCATGTTGCCACAAATACAGAATGGCTAATTTTATCAGAGATGTCTGTTTACTGAGCATGACAGCTACAGATATGTTTGTTACAAACTCGTGAAGATGAAAAGATGCAAAAAATATGAAAAAGATCAGCTTGCTTTCAAGTGAATAGTGCACAGACCAATGCATCCGGCATCAGACCTAGCGACTGTGAAAAGCATACTGCATCTTCATTGATATTTATGTTAATACTGCTCATCTGCCCCTATTTCGATTTTAACAACATTTCAGATTTTGTTGGAAATAATTTCATATTATAATATTATTTCATGTTCTGCTAAATAATGTAGGCATCTCTCCCTGTATTGTACTGAATATTTCACCTGCAGAAGAACTGTATTTTATACTTTTTTGATAAGAATAATAAATCACAAAGAACACCTAACATTTGTAAAAAGAAACAGGTTTATTGGTAAACTTTGATTAGAGCTAGCTGTGCTTGATGACTAATCATAAATGTTAAATTTCCATAGGTTCACCAGATACAATAATTTACTAGAGTTTAAATACCCACATTTGCAAAACTGTTCATAAATGTTACAAAGTCATAATCGTGTGACATTTCTTTCCAGAATGCAGTCTTTTTTATGGACCTTCTGAACACCTTGCGATTCTGCACGAGTTGATCTGCCTACTCCAGGGACATATGTTTAAACAGTCAAATATATCATTTGTCTATCATCGTCTTGGGTGGCTTCTTCCTCTTCTGCCATTTACTATGCCTTCTGCTATTAGTCTTTCCATGCATAGAGTGCATAGAGGAATGTCTCTTTCATTAATTTTCCTTTTGCGCTGAAGTTAGCGCATAGGGCAGAGGTCAGATCTCTCCAATTCTGTCTGTAAAACATTTGTAAAGAGCTAGCTGTGCTTGATGACTAATCATAAATGTTAAATTTCCATAGGTTCACCAGATACAATAATTTACTAGAGTTTAAATACCCACATTTGCAAAACTGTTCATAAATGTTACAAAGTCATTTGTAAAGAGCTAGGGCAGAGGTCAGATCTCTCCAATTCTGTCTGTAAAACATTTGTAAAGAGCTAGCTGTGCTTGATGACTAATCATAAATGTTAAATTTCCATAGGTTCACCAGATACAATAATTTACTAGAGTTTAAATACCCACATTTGCAAAACTGTTCATAAATGTTACAAAGTCATTTGTAAAGAGCTAGGGCAGAGGTCAGATCTCTCCAATTCTGTCTGTAAAACATTTGTAAAGAGCTAGCTGTGCTTGATGACTAATCATAAATGTTAAATTTCCATAGGTTCACCAGATACAATAATTTACTAGAGTTTAAATACCCACATTTGCAAAACTGTTCATAAATGTTACAAAGTCATAATCGTGTGACATTTCTTTCCAGAATGCAGTCTTTTTTATGGACCTTCTGAACACCTTGCGATTCTGCACGAGTTGATCTGCCTACTCCAGGGACATATGTTTAAACAGTCAAATATATCATTTGTCTATCATCGTCTTGGGTGGCTTCTTCCTCTTCTGCCATTTACTATGCCTTCTGCTATTAGTCTTTCCATGCATAGAGTGCATAGAGGAATGTCTCTTTCATTAATTTTCCTTTTGCGCTGAAGTTAGCGCATAGGGCAGAGGTCAGATCTCTCCAATTCTGTCTGTTCAAAGCTATTCTGTGCAGTTCTTGAATAGTATGAATATTGGTTGTTTTACTTTCTCTAAGTATTGTTCTTCTGAGTGTTTCTTTTGGTCTACCCCTTGCTCTTTTGCCTGTAGGTATCCATTCAAGAGATTGGTGGTGTATTCTGTTGGTGTCTGCGCGTAGGACATGCCCGATGTAGGACCAACAGCGTTTTCTGATAACATCTGTGATGAAATATGTCTCTTTAGATGACCAAAAAAGTTCAGCTTTCTTGTTATGATGCTATTTAGGAGCCAGCCCTCTTCAACGTTTAATGATTGTAATACTTCTTTGTTTGTCTTTTTTGCTGTCCATGGTATATGTAAAATTTTTCTATAGCATCTAAATTCGAAGGCTGCAATTTTCTTTGCCACTGATTTATTTAGAGTCCAAGCCTCACAGCCATATATATCCTTATCATATGTTCTTATCAAACACAGTTTTACTTTGCTACTGATACCTTACCAGAGATTTTTGTTTTTGTTACAAAATACAAAATTATAATGTTTTTCTAATGATAAACAGTTTAAAAAATATAACTTCTGATGACACTAGGTATGCATGACTCAAATATTTGCAATGTTGAAAACCACATATAATTACAATAACAGGATTAAAAGTTTAACAAAAATATATCTCATATTATAATCTCATGCTGCAGCTGAGACAGAAAACATAAAATGTATTCAAATAAATAAGAACTTCACAAATAATTAAAATTGGTAGCATAGCCTATAAGAACTTACAAAAAAATTAAAATTGGTAGCACAGCCTATAAGAACTTCAAAAAAAATTATAATTGGTCATATAGCCTATTCAGGACGTAGCCATCAACCCAGTATATTTTGGCTGTAGTGATTTTCTAGGCAAAGTAACAATATTTTATAGATGATACGAACTTCAAAGGAGACTGCAATAAAACAATGTATATAAAAGCAAAATTTTCTACCACCCTAATATGTCTTCTGTTAGTTTGTATCAGCAAACATCATAATGTCTGGTGGTTTCTCCCTATTTTGAGCAACACCCTAGTAGGACCGTAGATACATCTTCAGTAAGGAAAGGGAGGAGGATATAGTCCATATACCTGCCTCCCTCCTCTAAGTCATTTATGTTTTTGTAGGAGTTTTTGGAAAACTATTATCACTACAATCACTATATTAAAAGTTGTTTTTGCTTTCTCAATAGTACTAAATGTCACGTTCTGAAAACTTACTAGAGTGGGAGGAGTTTGAACTTCCCCACCAATATAGGTTTGTAAAGATGTGCTAGTCAAACTTCCCCATCACTATAGGTTTGTAAAGATGTGCTAGTCAAACTTCCCCATCACTATAGATTTGCAAAGATGTGCTAGTCAAACTTCCCCATCACAATAGGTTTGTAAAGATGTGCTAGTCAAACTTCCCCATCACTATAGGTTTGTAAAGATGTGCTAGTCAAACTTCCCCATCACTATAGATTTGCAAAGATGTGCTAGTCAAACTTCCCCATCACTATAGATTTGCAAAGATGTGCTAGTCAAACTTCCCCATCACTATAGATTTGCAAAGATGTGCTAGTCGAAACATGATTATATGTATTTACACAAAACTATATTGTAATCCATTTTATTTGTGTGCTGCTATTCATTATTCAAACAAAATGAATCTACTATACTTTTTTAACAATATTCTTATAATCATATTTATCATACATCCTACCACAAGTTATACAAATATTATAGGTTAAGTTGACAAAAATATTAATGAATCGGTGAATGGAAACCAGATAAAAGGAGACACAAAATAATGTACCATTTTATATGACAGAATCATCATTCAACTCAGTTAACACAGACTTCAATGACCTTTCTTCTTTTAATAATAATATAATAATAGTTGAAGTTGAAACATTTATTTATAGGTTAACCTTCAAACATTCCACTATTATGAGAAGATAAAACATCATAACAAATACTATATTAGCATTTATCGCTTCAAGCTGTTATTATGTGATCATGGGTGGTGCCATTCCTTACCCATTGTGTGTTATATTGTGTTCTTGAGAAAGAGTTTTTTGCTCAAAACATTCATTTTTGTGTGTGTTATCCCCTGTGTTTCCAATGACTATCAAAACTTCATAACTGTTCCCAAATTTCACCTGTTGAATTACAGTTCTGCTGCAGTTGTTATTATTAATGTTGCAACATTATGCAGGTTTGATAAACTGTTACCATTTCAAAATAGATTTTTCAAGTTTTCAGATATTTAAAAAAATCAGTAATCCATGACAAATGATCCATGATTTCCCTTCTAATATAAAATTTAATTACTATATCGAAGATTATAGGCCGGCATCTATTTTTAGCAAATATGAACATCACTGTAAGACGTGGTAGCATTTACATAACATCCAACTCTACACTAAACAATTTATGAAACAGAATAATTATCTTTCTGCTATCTGGTTATCAGCATGGCACGGGATGGCAATTGAAATTTACACCACCAGAAGGGGTTCAAATTCCAAGATGGCCAATTCTCTAGTAACTTAGTTATAATAAGAGTCATTGAGATTATCTTTCATGTTTGAATAACAATGAGAACCATTGTCAGAGTTACTGAAAAAGTTCTCTATACCGATTTTTCAGCTAAAAATAGACAACTAACATGTAGGGCAGTATCAATCCATTTTACTAAGGTATTCAATTTAAGTATGGCAAAAAAGTTTATGGAAAATTATGAGAAATTTTAATTTTGACAAAAATATAATAGAAGGCACTGAAACACTATACAAAGTAGCAACTAGTGCTGTTTTAATTCATTGAAACTATTTTTTAAAACAACTGCAGGAATTCAACAATGATGCATATTATCAGTAGTTTTATTGAATATATTCTTGGCACACATCTTGCAAGAGAAACTACAGAATTATCAAACAACAATTTCAATTGGTGGCCGCCCTCTGTGCAACTTGTGGTTTGCAGATGACATTGTATTATGGCTGGTGGTGAGAATAAACTTCTAAACTTGAAAAAACTTGCAAAACTTATGGTATGGAAATAAACATTGAGAAAAGTAAAAGAATGGCAAACAGAGATGACAACATGACTACTGCTATATCTGGATAAATGGACAGAAACTAGAAGAAGTTGATAACTTTAAATACTTAGAATCTTATATTAGCGGCAATGGAAGCACTAACAAAGAAATAAAGGTTAGACTTGAAATAACCTCGGCTGTAATGTCCAGAATAAATACCACATGGAAGAACAGAATAAGTACAGCAGTGAAGATAAATCTATATAAATCTCTAATAATACATATTCTTTTGTACGAATGTGAAAATTAAACAGTTACAGCGGAAATAGAGGGAAGAATACAGGCTTTTGAAAATAAATGTTACAGACGAATATTGCACATCCATGATACAGAACATAAAACCAACATATATGTGAGAAGTAAAATAAATACTCTTGCAGGCAAACAAGAATATCTCATGGCAGTGGTGAAATGTCGCAAGCTTATGTGGTTTGACCATGTGATGAGGCACGATGCCTTTTCCAAAACTATTTTACAGGGAACAGTTGAGAGTGAAAGAAGCAGAGGAGTCTGAGGAAAGTATGGATTGATAATATTAAAGACTAGACGGGATTAAGATTCTCCACACTTAAGCAAAGAACAGAGAGGCAAGACAAACTTTTTGTGTTGATGTTTCCAGTGTGGCACCCTTATGACCCTGAAAGGTTATGGGTTTGATGATAATGATAGGAATGTGGTCAGCTCAGTGGAAAAGTGGCTAACACCTCAAACACAACTCAATTAAACGTGCTAGTGTCAATCAACGACATAAATAAAAGTCAATCAACCACATTGTCTCTGAAGATGTGATTGGATGTATTTGGAGAAACCAAAAAAATTAAAAATTAATTGCAATGTCCCATAAACAAGAAAATATGCTTAAATAATTTTGGGTTTACCTTATTGAAAATAATCGGTTTACCTTAATGAAATGTATCTATCATTGCCTTCAAAATAGTAATCTTCCAAAGGTATACAGCTGTGAAAGCAAAACACTATGCACATGTCTAACAAGCAAACCATCGATGTATGAATTATTCCAATTTCCTTGGAATCCTTCACTAACCAATGCCTATGCCTCAACTCCACAGCAATAGGGTACCATTCTTTGCATTTTATATTGAGTGTTATTATTACTCACAGCATCTGGTAATCTATGAACACATTCCACACTAGGTACCACAAATCAGAAAGTAGCATACAGGATTGTAATCTGGTCTGTTCAGCTGACACTAATGCCCAAACACAACCTAAGTCAACACATTTTCCAAATTCAACAAATTTATATCCCCAATAAAGATGTGATTTTAGTAAAAACATCCAACGTGTATATTTCTTCTTTCCTCCCTCTTTTACCCTTTACAGGTGTCGAGAGAGATACAGTGTTCTTGTTCTCATTTGTTTGGCAGCTTCAGATGCTATTTGGTGTTTGTGTAATGTCTCTTTGATGTTGTCGATGCAGCATACTCTAGGTCTACCCCTGGCTCTTCTACGTGTATATTCTCAAGTTAATATAAGTATGGACATCCGATCAATACACAGACAACACACACATTTCACACGTTAATAAATTCTCGAGGACCACAAACATTGAACACAAGTATGTACCATTAGGTATGTGTATTTCAGAATGCTTTAACTCAACATGTTCTTCATTAGTGGTGAATTCAAGATAAGGCTGTATTTCTCTGCAAAACCGTATACTATACTCCATCATTGGACAGTTAAGTAAGAAACATGTAGCTCATACCTTGTGCACATAATTATGATACATATGACTTTTTTTTCTGTCTGACTGAGTATCAGAATTGCTAATGCATACTCTGTCACAGAACCAACCAAACTAATACTGTTGCTGATTAAATGTTAACAACCCAGGAAAAAACTTTGCAACCACGTGAAGCAACTTCAGGTTCTCTGTAATCTCATGGAAGATTCCAGAATTGATGCACATGACAGAGGTTTGTAATTTCTCCAATTTTCAGATGTTTTGCTAATGACTGGTTTCCCTGAACTGTTATTATCTTTCACCAGCAATTGGCCTGTTTTTCAACATATATTTCATTGAATAAGAAACTTTGAACAAAAGCCTGATGAAGCATTTGGACGATCTCAATGACAAATTTGTAAAGTTCAGCACAGAAATTCATGCAAATGCATTGTTACAATTTTTCAGTAATCTTTACATTACAGAGACCTGCTAACACAGAGATACAAAATCTACATATGTGTAGACAGGAAGACAGTTAAATTTGAAGCAGTGACCTTTAGTGTCACAATCTTATCAGTGAAATGGTAGGGTCAAAGTAACAAACAGTCTCTGAACTTTCTGATACCACCTTGTACATGAAAAACTGCAAAATTTCAGCTGCAACAAAAAACATTTCCTATCAACAACAAAATTCATGCACATTGTTGTACACAAATCATGACTGACTATGACAGAATATTTGAAATATGTCTTACAAAAGAAATATTAATTCTTTTAAATATTCAAAAATAGTAATATTACTATTACCACTCAAATAACATTTTTAGAAACTTTCTATTTAAAAACAAAATGTTTTGTTTTTATCACTGTTTGTTCAGCAGATAAAACTAGGTTTGGTTGACATTTCTTCCAGAAATTTTGATATTAATTATTTCTGTCTCACATTGTATTTCTAAATTCTATGACCCAATTTATAAACTGCATCTCGTAATCTGAAGACACACAGGGTTTCCTGCTAGAATTGTCACCTTACTTTATAACATTGATGACTTAAAATGGCTTTTTTATGTTAAATATGTTTTATTGTTTCATGGACATCTTTTAACTAGCAACTTTTCAATGTGGCATTTAAGTAATAATTTCTCGTAATTAAAACTTTTATCTGGCTACCGGTATTTCCTTTTTTTTTTTTTTTTTTTTTAAAAGATATAAACTTACTTTGTATGTTGCTTCTTTCACAATAAATGTTTCAAAAGTAAAAGATTGGGTACATGAAAAAACATATTTGTGAATCTAGCTTTATAACTTTTTTCCTTGACCAAAATAAGACAACGTAATAAGTTGCTAATCACTTGGTAAGTGGATAAGTGAAGCGTAATTACAGCAGATCCAAAAACATACATAATAAACCAACAAATTCTCTCAGTATGAACACGTAAAACAGTTAGATCATCATCATGGCATTCCAGACACATCTATATGTGCTCCAATCTCCTTTTCATTATGTCCTTCAGCACACGGTAATTGACTGATCCAGTTCTGTGTAGGATGATTACACTTTTAATTTCTTAATGCCTCTCATTTATAGCAACTGGTCATAGACACAGAATCACACCCTGCATCATTCAAATGTCTAAACTCTGTGTCTGCATTCAAAATATCAACAAGGTTAATTAAATTACCACTTGTCACTGTGGCCATGTTGTCAAGTCTATCAGCTCTTTCATTTCCTCATGTGTTCAGGCACAAAAAACTCTCTTCAGCATTTGACTCAAGCCACTGTAAGATAGTAATATACTCTTAGTTACCTGCTCAAACTGCATTCACTGTTTGTTATGTTGTCAATTACTTTTGTAGTTCTCATTGAAATACTTGAATATTACATTATTTGTTATTCTAAATGTAAGATAAGGATTACTTTAAAGCATGTTTCTCAATATATTTTTCTGCCTTTACACAATTTCCATACCACACTTGAATGTATGTGACACCAGATGTATATTTGTTATTGAATTAACCACCTTTAGAAAATTCTGATGCTGCAGACCTCAAGAGATTAATTAAAGCAGATCGTTGTGCTTGAGCACCAATAAACCTTGTCAGTGCTTCAATTGAAGTTGCCCCAACAAGTTCTTGTACTCTTTGCACTAACTCAGCTTTGTCTTCTTGTGACAAATCTTGTAAAACATCAATCATAGATTGGTAATCATCGCTCAATCTGTATCCAATCAAAGAGCCTGTAAAAAAATTTAAAAGGTGCAGATTAAAATGAAATATAGTTCCAATAAAATGTAATGTATTCAAATTTCCATTAAATCTTATTCTCAAATACTGATACCAACATGCTAAAAAAATGCTGTTGCTATTATGTTGTTGTTGACAATGGCGATGAATTAATTCCTTTAGCTGTGAGAAGGTAACTCTTGGCAGCACAAAGCCTTTCTGACAAAAGCACACATTTTCAGATATAATGTGGCAACTGAGGCAAGACCAGAGCTCATAAGGTTTCTTGTCTCTATGGTTGTGTTAGAGGGTAGTTTATGGATACATGTTTAGTCTCTGAAGATAGATCATTTCAATGCAGCAGTATCCCAGGATCATTATGTCATGCTAAGAGCTTTGCATATACTTCTGGGGCAACTATTCCATTGTTCTTCTGTCAGATTTGTTGACTCATCTGCAATGATGGTACATCTGGCATTCCCCACAACCTAAGAGTGTATCATAAAAGGACAAAGGTGCATGCCTGCTAGTTTGCATCTTTTCATCATCTATGTGGACATAAAACAAATGCAATACAGTGGAATCTCATTATAACAACAAAATATGTATGTAATAACAGAAATTTGCTATATACAGTACAAACAATAGAGAATAAATATAATTGGGGATTTTTAAAAGTGTTGTTATATAGGGAACTTTGTTATAAAAGACTACGCTATAGTGGAATTCCACTGTAAATTGAGATGACATACATTTACGGTAACCCGTGAGTGGGGGACAACAGAACATACAACATGAAACAACTGTAGAGATGAATGTTGGAGAGATTTTAACTGGAAGACACACTTCTCTATATAGTCATTATCTAGTAGAAATATAATGTAGCTTGTTGGTTTGTCTGGCAGGTCACTGGTAAGGCCCACAGACCTGTATGCAGAATTATGTTTTAAACATTTGTCACATTCAAAGCCCTTATTTGTCAACACATCATCTGATGCAAGAATGTATTGGAACTGGGCAGGCATAAGTTTAACATGTTTTCTCATTACTTTTCCTTCTTTCATTCATTTGGAATGTGTTTATATCTGAAGTTTTGTCCCTTCTATAAACTTCACTGTGACTTTTAACTCATACCGAGGTCCACAGTTTTAGTTTTTCTTCCCCTATTGTTTCTCTAGGCCGGTGTGATTGCCTCAACATTTTATATTCAGGACATTCTTGAAGAATATGCTCTGCTGCCTGAGTTGCATGTACACATGGCTATGTTGCCAATCTTGAACTTTTTATACATGTATCTGTGAAGTCAATTGTGTGCTGTTCTGAAACATAGAATTAAAACTGGATATAAACATATATATTCCCATTGCGTGGGTTGGTGTGTGATATCCTGATTGCTGTGATGTGCCTCCTAGCTGGTTGCATCCAACTTCAGCACCTCTATTTGCTAGGGCAGACTGTGGTCTTGTTCGCATGAGGGATGGAGAAGAGGTGGCCTTTGGGAATCATTTAACCCATGCGTGGTGTTTGGGTTGATGCAAGGCAGAGCATAGTACACTTATCTATGCATATTTCTCTTGCAGGGAGGAGTCCCAAACACTTCCAATCTGGTTATACTGCCAGATGTTTGGTGGCCCCCATAGCAAACTGTGATAACAGGGGTACCTCGAGAAGGTGTGGCCATATGCTAGAAGCTTACTATCAGAGCAGATAAAGACATAAATCTCCAGTGTTCTGAAACAACCAAACATGCTAGAGGTGTGAGGGCTGGAGCAACACTACTCCTTATAAGAGCAGACAGTAGCTTCAGCAGTGATCATTGCACCTGGATTTGAGAGGCTGGGGGTTCACGTCAACATTCATGCCCTGTAGGTCTGGCCCAGACCTTACATAATTCCACCCTAATATGTGCATTCTCATGACTAAATTTGCCAATCCTTGATTGATTTCAATTCATGATGAAATGACTAAAAATAGAAATACTAGGTATATCAGAAAATTGATGGTAAGATAAAGTCATCTTCACTTAGCAACCGATGAAGTTTTCATATTCTCAGGAAGTGCGAAAGCAGGTCATAGTGTGGTAAGCTTTATAATTATTAAGACGTCGAGTTTGTCCGTATTAGGATATAATCTAATAAATAATCATATTATCAGTATCAAAATACAATTACACAAGAGAATCATTATAATTATACACATTTATGCACCAACTTCAACAGCAGAAATTCAAAGAATTAATACATTTTATGATCAGTTACAGGCAGCAATTGATCAAATGAATAAGCAAGACATGATAATTATGGGCAATTTTAATGCCAAAGTTGGAGAAAGTAGACTAGTATATGAGCTTACTGGAGGGGATGATAGAAGGCAACAGGGGCAAAGGCCGCCCAAGACACCATTGGACATAAGACATTCAAGAATGCCAGAGCATATCACTAAAAGAGGTGGGACAAATTGCTCAAGACAGTAGAGAATTCAAGATATCCATTGGGAAGACTACATTCTAGACAGAATGTCACCTGATGATGATGATTTGATCTGTTGCAATTGCATGGGAAAATTTCATTGTTGGACTGCTGTTCATTGTGTCTAAGCCTTTGTTCCTCCACTCTGCACATTGTTGTTTGTCCATCACAAGTGATGATGACTATTTGTTACATCCACTTTATGAAATTCAGTTAGAGGTATGACCTTGCCTATGAGATTGTAGGTGGCTGATAAGTCCTATTGTAGCCTCAAAGGGTCTTGGAGAGTTTAAACATGCGATTATGTTTGATCTACTCTTAAATTTTTAGCTAGTCTCAGCTTTTGAGCTGCTATATCTTTTTTCTCACAAAATTTCATTTCGCCTTTTTCATTACAGAATGCCATGTAGTTGTTTCGTGCAGCACTTTCTCATGTCATGGTTTATGTCAAAGGCTTTCAGTAAAGATCTTTAACGATCCTTGTAACACTTCTTTTTTTCTAACTTGAGAGTGCATGCCCTTCTTTATCTCCCCAAAGAGAAATATTTTTGGTAAATTGTGATCTGACATATGTACTACATGACCTGCCCAACAAATGTGTGTCCGCATCAGAATAGTATCAATGTTAGTGATACCAGCTCTTTCAAGGTCAGTGGTATCCATAATCTTATCTTGCCATTTAATGTTCATTGCCTATCTGAGACAAATTGTGTAGAAGTGATTGAGTTTTCTCTCATGATGCCTGTATATGGTCTATGTTTCATCAGCATAGGAAGTATCACTGATCTGTAATCCAGTCTGTTGGCTAAAGCCTTTCCTATGCCATACATTTGTATAAAGTGTGCCGAAAGTTCTTGTTGCCTTGGAGATCCTAGTAATCAAATTCCATTATAACAGCTTGGTTCGGACTGTCAAAATATGTATGTAATAACATAAATGTCCTATATATAAACAATAAAGAGTAAATATAATTGGGGAATATCAAAAGTGTTGTTCAATATGTATGTAATAACATAAAGTTCATATATATATATATAAATATATAAACAATAAATATAATCAGGGAATTTCTAAAATGTTGCTAAATAAGGACATTTTTTACAAACATATACCCTATAAAGGGATTCCATTGTATATACTTCCTCATCAATTGTGGAACTTTGGTTTTGCTCCACTCTATACAGATAAATGAGAACTAAACGACACACATCAGATCATAGCTAAATTGATATAACAATGGTCCACCCATTCTATGAAGCATTTAATTATAAATGTACCGGGTAAGATATAATTACCTGCAATGCCTCCCAACATCGCCCCAAATGGGCCACCAACTGCTGCTCCTGCTACAGTTCCTGCAGCACCCCAGGCAACCTGCTTGAATATCCCTACAAATAAATCATTGTAAAATACAGTCAAATTTAATATTATTATTTTTAAACATTAAAAAAATTCTAAATATCCTAATAGAGACGATCTACTTATGAGCTTAAAATACATTATTTCTTATTGGTAAACTGTTTCCTAAAAATATATATATATATATACTACTTATAATCTGTGTTGATAGACCTGAAAGGGGAAGCAAAGAACAGACACACTATGACCTGACATGTATGTTGTAAAAAGCAACTAAGAAGATTTTGTAGGTAAGACTGACTGGCCCATCTGCTGCAACTGTGTTAGAATCTCAGTGCATGTGAGTCTGAAAGGGATGTTAATAAAGATTGTCATCTATACACATCATAAGAAGGGTACATTATATTGTCCAGGGCATGTTTGGAATAAGAACAAAGCAGACAGATTACTTATGAAGGAACTAATTGCAGGACACATACTAAACAATATTCAAAAACCATCCGTTGGCTGATAGAACTATCACTCTAAAAGATAAGAATCAGTGTCATTGATACGACTTTGTTAATGCAAGGGTTTTACCAAGAAGGGAAAAAAGCTATCAACTCGGTTCTGTTTGAAACTTGATATTTTCTGGAGAGGTGGGGGGGGTGTTTTACCTACAATTTAACTTGCTTAAAAGAGCTAAATGTCATGTTCTGTTTATCTAAAGCTGGGAGGGGTTAAAATTACACACCCCCCTTTACCATATATACAGGATAAAATCTATATATCTTCTGTAATTATGTATACTAATCATGCATATACATGCACATGTCGCTAGAGGAAGTGGGAGAAATTGTCTGAGACCGCAGGGATTTCAGGACATTCATAAGGAAGACTACATTCTGGAAATAATATGTCACATGACAATTCTGGATAGAATGTCACATGACAATCATGCTTTTTCATGTGTACCATCAGGATCAACTATATGGATGTGAAAGTTAGAAATATACCGCAATAATGGATAAGAAGTTAGTTGCCTTCGAGAATAGATGCCTCAGAAAAATCACAAATACTAATTGGAAAGACTTCAAATAAAACGACATAATACTTCAAATAAAACGACATACTAAGAGTGGAGACAAAACAAGAATATATGACGAACATCATCAGAAAATGCCGCTGGACATACATCAGCCACATACTTAGAATGAGGGAAGACAGAATTCCATGACAAGTCTTCATGTGGACACCAGACATGAAAAGAAAACAGGGAAGACAAAAAACACTGCTCAGAAGAACATTCATGAATTAATTAAAATCAACAGGCATAAATGCACAAGGCCTGCAATCCTTGGCAACTGATCGACAGGCATGGAGAACTATGACATCCGCCCTATGTGCCAAACGTGGCAAAAGAGAAACTGACTGATCAGGATCAAGTTCTATTTTCACAGCCTCAACAATCCCATACATGATCGCTAAAGTGATAGCCAGGTGTACCATAAGAACTTTGGTACACCTATTAACATGGTACTCCAAGGGTATTGCTTTAACAATCTTGGTTATCTGATAATCATGAGGATTGCACAAGAGCAATACAAAACAATCTGCACCATAAGATAACATTAAAATACAATAAAAATTAAGAGCAATCAAGGATAATTTGTACATTACATATACACATAAAGGAGTAGGAAAAAGAGATGACTTGAGGACAGAGTTTGGCAACAGCATTATTGTCTTTTTACTTAAATGTATCTTTAATCTACATATACTTGTGTAATAAATTTGTTGCTAACTATTCAGATCTCCAAAAATGCATCACTTGTTTATCATTAAGCTTGAATTAACCACTTTTCCTATAACATCATCCAGTCTGTTAATTTGCTTATGTCACTTCCTCTGTGTCAAGTGAACTTAATAAGATATGTGAGAATTGATCCATGCTAGTTTTGCTTTATATAAATATTCTTCATGTTCACATACCGTAATTTCTAACATTAGTTTATTAACAAAAATGGTGTTATTTGTAGTGATACTGCTAATGTATAAACAATGTAACTAATGCTGTGGGTAGTGAAGCTTGTATAGTCATATTGGTGACAGGCAAATACCTACTAGTTAGCTGTAAACTCAGACGACATTGGATTTAGTACATTGAATATTCTGATCTATGGAGAATTGTGTGGATGTACTTTCCTGGACATGCAGGAGTACATGCTCAGAATGTGTCAATGTAGATTCAGAAAATGTCAATGTAGATTCAGAAAAATAAAACAAAAACTAAACTAGTTGTAAATATATAACTTCTTCTTCCTTGTTCTCCTGTCGGAGTTATACTCTGACATGGATTTCTTCAATGAACTGTGGTTACCAGCCGAATGGCAAAACAGTTGATTTTGTCCATAAGAGCTGTTTAATAATCTCTGTCCACACCCAGGCCCATGAGTGGGTGCAGAAGAATCATCAGTTATATTGGGTGGTCTCGTTGGAGGAAATACAAACTAATGTTAAAATTGTTCATAAACACGGAAAACTGCAGGCCTAAAGAAATTCTGCTTCTCTGTAACTAGTGTGGATACATTTGACTCAGCTTAATGGAATAAATTGAGAGTTAAACGTAAAATTTAGTGGTTATTTTTATACATATTTCAATTCAGATTCTCAATCAGTAAATTCTTAGCAGTTTTTTTGCTATATGCTAGACCAACATATACATATAGACCTACATGTATGACAGTAGTCCACCTATTTCTGGTGAAGCTGTAAGTTGGGCTGTGTCTACCTATCCTGACAACCCACATTGTGTCAACAGCTTCAGACGAAGGAACACATGTGGAAGGATTCAAGTCTTATCCTAGGATGAGGAAACAAAACCTAACACCAAATGATGTAATAGCAGACCAGGCCCTTAGCATTTGTTGCCAGCTGGTCTAGGTTGGGAAAACAGATAAGCGGAAAGATAAAGCACAGCACTGTTCATCTGGCAGCTTGCTTTCTTCCAAATGTATTGATATTATCTTTTTTCCTTTGGAGTTAACATGGCAGGAAGAGAGAGGGATCATGCTGCATGAGCAACACGCTGGTTTTTTTTTTAATTTCAGCCTGGGCATTATGCTATGGAGAGGTATCCTCCATCCTAGGCTCTCAAAATCAAATCTGGAGATGACAGTTATGGGTTATAAGTCCATGTCAATTGGCGTAAACAAAGGGTACTACGAGCTATCTCTGACTGTGGAAATACTTTCTGTCACTGATCACCTAACGCCTGCCTCTAATCATGGGAACAAGATGACTTGGATCGTGTTGCATGGAGGGGAAAGATCAGAAATGGTATAAAGACAAAGAAGAAAGTGTCAGCAGATGGTACAAGTGGGCCTTTGCTTTCTTGTACATACTGTGGAAGACTCTGACTCCGATTGTTCTGAGTCACATCCATTATTCCCATGGATTGTAGATTATGTCAAATGGCATTAACCTACAGACTAAGTCTAATGGAAAGTATACAGAGCAATGGTACTTCCAGTGTTGATATAAGTTGGTGAAACATGAACTGTGTACTGATGATATGTGAGGAAACTCAATCCCTTTCACACAACCTGTCTCAGAAAAGTTATTAAAACATCAGATGGCATGACAAGAATCTGGATACCGCTGTCTTTGACAGATCTGACCCCCTCTATAAGAACATGGATAATGAAGGGGACTGCAATAATTATAGAAGCAACTTCCTTCTCAGCATTGCTGGCCTTTGTACATGTTATCCTTGCAGACCATGTTCTCCAGTCTCAATGCAGAACTGTACATTCAACAATTAACATGATTTTACTCTACGACAGCTTCAAGAAAAATGAAGAGAGCAAGATAGGCCAATTTTCATTGCTTTTATCAATCTTATGAAGGTTTTTGATAATGTCACCAGACCAGGACTTTATACAATAGATTGGGTGTCCACCAAAATTGCTACCAGTAAGAATGATTGTTTCTTTCCATGAAAACATGAAAGCTAGCACATCCAATGACTTAAAGTCATCCAATGTCTTCTCATGTCACAGTTTAACATGTCTACACAACAAGTCTGGTTTTCTTGATAAATGCTGCTATATCTAAAAGTTCCTCAAGCTTTCCATACAGCTTTCTGTGGATGTCTTGTCTCTATGAGCCAGTGTTCCTTCCTAACTGCTTTAGTGTAATAGTCTTGCATATGTTCTGCTATCTGCCCACATGGACACAGGGGTGATGGAACCACTCTTAGTCTATTTAAGTAGCCGTTTAGTCTGTTGTGACTAGTACTGGTGTGGAAGATGATAACTTGTTCAGCTTTATCGAAATAGTGAGAGTTGTCTTTTGGGTGGCTAACTTTCCTAATTGACTGTCCTTTTTTCCAGGTAGGTGATTTCTGGTAGGTCATTTATGGGAGAGATCTTCATAGCACCTGTGTTAAGACAAAGTGCTTGATTTTGTACCTTAACCAGAGCTTGTAGATGAGAATTATCTACTGAAGTCCATGCTATTGAACCGTGTTCTTGAATTTGTCTAACTGCACCTGCATACACTCGTTTTGCATTGTGACAGATAGGAAGGCTGTCACAGGTTAGGATATTTTCTCAATGTGAGGCATCATGTCAATCTCTTATCTTGTGTGGTGCTCAAGTACTCCAGCTCTTCTGTTTAGATATGTGTATTTCTGAGCTCTCCTGCTTTGTCATTTGAGCATAAAGAGTGTGCTGAGAATTTTTCAGCATTGATCTTTACCATCCATTTCTCTGCCCATGATACTATGTTGTCTGCTGCCTTTTGCATTTTATGTTTGCAATTGTTAGATGTTCTTCTACACACCACACTGCCAAGTCATCAGCATACATGGCAGCTCTTACATCTTGTGGCAGTTCACAGATAAGGTCATTTATGAACATAAGGAACAGAGTTGGAGACAGTACTGAGCAGTGAGGAACTCCATGATCTAGGAGAACTTTTATACTGTTGTGACCTTTCATGGTGATTCTTGCTTTCTGATTGTGTAGGAAGGAACATATCTACTTACTCATATTACCTCTGATTCCGTTCCTTTGCATCTTTAATATCAGTCCATCTTCCTAGACCTATTTAAAAGCTTTTTGGTGATCTATCATAGGGTGAAACTTTTTCCTGAAATGCATCTTCAATGATCTGAGACAGGAATGTTATTTGATCGTCTAAACTGTTGTACTCTCTAAAGTGGGGCAGTGTAGGGCAGTGTAGCGCAGTGGTTAGCACACTGGTGTCACGTATAAGTAGTCCTGGATTCATCCCCCAATTGAGGCAGAAATGTTGTTCAGATTGCAACAGCTCCTGGGTCGATCCATCCGTAATTGGGTACCAGATTAATCAAAGAAGTAAAGACTGCAAAGGAGAGGAAATGGTTACCGTCCTCATATAGCAGAGCCACTGAAACGTGACATCGCTGAGATATCACATCCTTATGACATTAATAAATGCTATGGGTTGACTTTACTTTTTTTTTTACAAACTACTCTCTAAATCCAACTTGTTCTGGCATCAATAGCTTCTCTGATTCTAGGTACAATTTCAGTCTTCTGTTAAAGCAATCCAATGACTTTCCTCCTAGCACATCCAATTTCTGCATGCTTTTATTCAGGTGAACTCTAGCATGTAACAGCCTTCTTATGTGTTGCCATGCAAAACGAGTGTGTATAAGCTCTAAGGTATGACAGATTATCACCAACTGTGTCCTTACCTTGGACTTTACAGGCTAAAACATGTCCCTGGCTGGTAGTTACCAAGGAGACTGTGAGCAGGGATTTAGACTTGGATCAACTGTGTCTATTTCGTATTAGGTGTTGCCCTGTTAGCGAACTTGTCTCATGTAATTAGACACCATTGCCAGGTGTCCTCAAGTGCTGCCCATACTATTTTATCTCGACTATGAGTCTTTTCCAGTAAAGTTTATTGCTCAAATATTGAAGTTTAACTATGGTTAGTTTGCTCTCTTGGCTGAGTTTTGCTCACTGACATCGTGAACACCCTACACAAGTTTGAGCTTCTACTCACATTCTCTTCATACTGGGTCAGTGTGGTATCCTGCTTTTTACCTTTACACACAATCTACTGCCAGGAGGCAGCTGAAAACTAGTTCTTGAGTATGAACATTGCTCTTATTTTGATGTCAACACCCCTCTTTATTTTTGTGTCGCGACATGTGGGAGTCCGGGGTAATGAGAGAGCGGATAGTTTGGCCGCCCATGCTGCTACTACAGCTGTTGGTGGAGCGATGGATCGGGCAAGACATTTTGAATGCCCTACGGGAAAACGCACAAACAAATGACTGTACAAGTGACGATGACTCTTGTTCAATGACTAGAATAAGGGAGCTTGGTTTGAAATGTGGTGTTGCTATAAAGGAGCTAAAAAGTAATAGCGGATACACTCAAGGAAAGATCTCAGCACCTATGGACTTGTCTGGAGTGCAATGACAATGATCCAATGACTAACTAACTAACTCTCAGTTATTTTTGCCACATCACTGCCATCTAGAGCTGTGCTTCCTTCACATGTACTCAAAAGATGAATGAAACTTCTCCTGAGACTTTCTCACTATAGGGCATATTGCCTTAGTGAGTTTTTCAGACAAGGACAACCCAGGAATCCCAGGCCAACTGTTGTCCTGAACTGTGCTGCGACAGTGATTTTGGCTGTGGGGGTCGATTAGTGCTTATCAGAGATACTGTTTGTTCTTTTAAATCAATTCTTATTCCATGTCGGATTACACTGCCCATAGCATGACAATGAAAATTATGGTAGTGACCAGGATATTGAAACTGATGGGTACACAGAGTGCAACAAATGTGTTCTCAGCAACTCAATGAGCATGATCAGCAATATACAAGCAGTCTGCGAACTGTGACTTGATGCTTGAGGAAGTCAAAGTTGGAATGTGCCACATTAATTATTGTGCCCAGTCATTCGAGTGTTCAAGGCAATAAGAGAGCTGATATATTGGTAAGTTGTGCTACTTCTGGCAATGGATCATAATCTGCAGGCCACATATTTAACTGAAAAATTGCAGGATCATATTAAATATTAATGAATCATGAATGGTGATGATGATTCCTTTTTCATGTCGAAAGGAGCCTGAGCTTGGGATGTGGCAAGAAATGAACAATATGCAAGTTACTTAATTAAACTACTTTACTGGTAATGTACCTTGCCTTATCTCACATTTTTGTTATTAAATTTTTTTCATTATTATTTTTTCAGTATAAATTTTATACTGTACAAGGTGTACCGTAGTGTACACGTACCTTTGTCGGTTTTATGAAGCTCGGGATTAGTCTTCAGCAAATTCATCAAGTTGTCATAATATGGAACGAACGCCATACCAAGTAAATGTTCAGCCATGCTAGGGGCTTAGTTGTCAATCACAGATAAATAAGTAGTTATTATAAACAGCGGGAAATAACAGAAGTTATGACTTGGCTATTGAAGGCCAGATGGTGTCAGTGTTTAAATAAATTGCGTTAGCTGCTGGAAATCCATTGCATACGCTAATATTGCCTAATGCAGAATGGGTATTCCCGAATTCCTGTCATAGTTACCACTCAAAGATTTTGGCTCGTTTCGAGGACAAAAAAAAAAGCTAAGACGATATGTAGGCCTATATAGGTCTCTATCTCTCTCATATATAGGCCTATATATATATATATATATATATATATATATATATATATATATATATATATATATATTATATATATATATATATATATATATATATATATATATATATATATATATATATATATATATTATATATATATATACTAGAGGCAATACAAGGTGGTGCCCAAGTTGAAATAAAACAAAGAGTACTAGTGTGCATGATTTCAACGACGAATATTGTTCTTATAATAGGACCCATATAACAACTGGCGGGGTATCACCCTATTATCAGTCATAGGCAAGGTCTTCCTAAGCATCATATTGGAAAGATTAAAGAATACTGTTGATAAACTACTCAGAGAAGAACAAGCAGGCTTTAGATCAGCTCGCTCCTGCACAGACAACATAATTTCTCTTCGCATCATCATTGAAGAATCACTCGAATTCCAATCCCAGCTCATAATCAACTTTGTTGACTTTGAAAAAGCATTTGATAGTCTTCATCGGCCTACGTTATGGAATATTCTACAGCAATACGGTTTTCCTACTAAAATAATCGATGTTATAAAGGCATTCTACACCAACTCACATTGCTGTGTTCAAACAAACACTGAGAAGTCAGAATGGTTCCAAGTTGTTACGGGCGTTAAACAGGGATGCATCATGTCCCCATTACTTTTCTGCGTCGCTATTGATTGGGTCATGAGAATGAGCACTGAAAATGAGCTGACAGGAATAAAATGGATTAATAATACCGTTCTCGAAGATCTTGACTACGCAGATGACCTGGCCCTTTTGAGCGCAAACCACACAGATGCTCAATCTAAGCTTGACAATCTCCAACACTATTCAAATCAGATAGGGTTGAAAATCAACACATCAAAAACTCATATACTAGATTTTACGAGATCCAACGACAACATAGAAATTCAAAATGTTCCATTATTAAAAGTCAACAATTTTACATATTTAGGCACCAATCTAGCATTGGATGGAGACTCATCAAAAGAAATTTTACACCGTATTGCCCTTGCAGCGGGTGCTTTCAATAAACTACGCAACATATGGACGTCAAACACACTAAGAAACACCACAAAACTCAATTAACTCCAACATCATCCCTATTCTATCATATGGGTGCGAAAGTTGGAAAGCCACAAAAGCCACAGATAAAAGACTCGACTCCTTTGAAAACAAATGCCTACGTACCATTCTGAACGTTAAGTGGAGTGACTTTAAATCTAACACTATTATAAGAGAGGAAAGCAAACAAACCTATATATCTTCCTTCATTAGACAAAGGCGTTGGACTTACATCGGCCATGTTCTCAGAATGAACAGCCTAAGAATTCCCCAGCAATCACTATATTGGGTGCCACCTGGAGTAAGAAGAAGAGGGAGACCTAGAGAAACTCTACGAAGAACCATTAATAGAGAAGGCTTGTCAATGAACCTAAACAACACGCAACAATTGAAAGACCTGGCAACACAAAGACAGAAATGGAAAGCTATGGTTTCTGCAATATGCGCCGCCTATGGCCCTGGAGGAACATAACATAACATAACAATAGGACCATATAGTGACGTCTTTTGTTGTGTTATATTATATTTTGTCATGTGACGTTTTTTAGAAGTAGTCCTCCATATAAATCTCATGAAATCCGCGCGGTTTTTAGCAAGTTATCCCGCATCCTTCAGCGGCATTTCTTAATATATATGGTCCAGCAACGTTTTCGATGACATTTGCCTCTTCTGCCTTCTATTTCTCCTTTCAACATTCTTTCCATGCTATCATGTCTCTTCACATGGTAAAAAAAAAAACCCGTTCCTTCATAATATGATGTTAAAGAAATCTTCATTTTTTTGGCCATTTCATTAGACAAGGAGGTTTGGAGAACATAGTCGCAACAGAGACAGGGGGCGACAACGTGAGAAAATATTAGACAGTTTGACAACCTGGCACGGCAGGGAAACAACAGCGAGCATGATGCATAATACTGGAGACAGAGAGCTACGGAGAGCCATGATCGTCCTGCGGCAGCCGGCATGGCACCTGATGATCACCTCCCAGACAACTGCAAAGAGTAGAACATTTTTTACCACCATGTCTTAAATTGTCAGAAATCAAGACACAATTAAGAGATAATGTAATGAAAAGTTCCAACCCAGTAAGTCTTATAAAAGCAACACAGAAAACAATAGATACCTACCCAGAACAATGGATTCATGTCTATACTTATGGGTCTGCTTTCAAAGCCATCATCAAAGCAGGTTATGGTGTCTATATAGAATATCCAGACAAAACATCTGATGAGTTGTTTGATGCCAAGTCATATGTTCTACCTTCTTCTTCTTCAGGGTTCATTCTCAAACTCCTGCTGGATCTATGTTGTAGTAGGACCATGATCCATTCTATATTTCCAGTAGGATGTAGTCCAGAGAATGGAAATGCACTGTGTCGCCGTTTTATTTGCGCCAATGACCCGACATATCCGTCTTCGGCGGAATGTTCTAACTATAAAGCTGAAATAACAGCAGTAGAAGTTGCCTGACAAAACTAAATCAAGACCCAAAATTAATATTGAGACCTGCAATTTGGAAGAAGTGATACATTTTGATTATTTAGGAACTAATATAAACAATGCGGGGAACTGCGCAGTTGAGATCAATAGAAGAACGGCAATGGCGCTGGCAAAATTAAAACAGATAAAGAAACTATGGTACGGTACTAACATAAGAACCAAATTGTTTTTACTACGAACATGTGTATTTCCTGTGGCGACATATGGATGTGAAGCATGGACACTAAATAAAACAGTGGCCAAGAGAATAACATCATTTGAATTAAAGTGTTATAGAAGAGTTTTGAGAATACCATGGGCAGCGATGAAAACAAACCAGGAGGTGTTACGAACAATTAACGTCCAGGAAGGCTGGCTTCTGAACACCATATTAAAGAAAAAGCTAGTTTTTTCGGTCATATTAAGAGACACGACGGCATGGAGAGAGTGTTAATGGAGGGGATGATAGAAGGCAACAGGGGCAAAGGCCGACCAAGACGCCGTTGGACAAAAGACATTCAAGAATGCCTGCGCATGTCACTGGAAGATGCAGGGCAACTTGCTCAAGACCGCGGAGAATTCAAGAGATCCATAGGAAAGACTACGTTCTGGAAATAATATGTCACTTGATGATGAGAAGTTGCCTTGTACCACGTGAGGACCATATTTGATGCTTTTTCATAAAAAATCTAAAACATTTTGATTTTTGCAGAATCAATGTCTGCTCTTCCAACTAGAATAAGATGGACATTGTAAACTTGAACTAGGTGAAATATATCATCAAGCCTGCTTACATCTTATGAAATCAACACTGTTATGCAGTGGATTCCTGGCCACTCAAACACACCTGTCACTGACAAGGCAAACAGATTAGCATAGAGGGGAGCACAACAAGAACAGCCATATACACAAATGATCATGCACAGTCACAATCATGTTTAAATCTGTGAACAAAGAGAATTGGATAAACAGATGGGCCATGGGAAACAAATCTATAAATATATGACCAGCCCAAATCCTAAAGACATAACCTCCTGGAAAGGAAAGACCAGAGTATCATTTTCGAACTTCGCGCACATCATCATCAAGTGCTGTCTCCGCAGCGAAGGTTGGCCGTAAAAGACCTCCAGACGTCCTTTTGTTGTGGTGGTGCACTCTGCTAGACTGTAACCTGTCCATCTTTGGATGTTATTCTCCCACTTGTATCTTTGCATACCTCTTGCTTGCTTCCCTTCAACTTTACCCTCAAGTAAGGTTTTCAACAAGGTGTCATGTCTCTTAATGTGTCCAAAATATTTTATTTGCCTGATCTTTATTTCCCTTAATAACTCTTTCTTCGTATTAAGTGTTGTTAGAACCTCTTTGCTTGTTTTCTTCTCTTTCCTTCTTGTTCTCCCTATTCTTTTATAAATCCATATACAGAATACAACATGTACAGTTAAGCAATCACCTGAACAGAAGAATACAACCACAGCACACTCCAGTGTGCCGGCTGTGCACTCTTCCCTATGAAACTTTTGACCACATTTTTTAATATCCAGCTCTGGATGATGTCAGGAAAATGCTTCTCCGTACAAGGCCAAATAAATGGAACACATTATATGGAACAAAACAACAGCCCCTAAACACATGCATATATCACACAATAGCATTGGATCAAAGGGCATGAGCCCATAGACCGCTGCATCACCAACCAACCAACCATCAAAAGACCAAGACGGAAACATGCATAATGATACTATATGTACAAGGCAAAGGAAATAACTGTGCTTAACATGAAAATCAAGACATCACATGAACTGTAAACATAAAAATACATAAATGAACAAATAGAGACAACATCAATATCACAGATAGAACAGAGACAACATCATGAAGACATTACTTGAAGGCAGAATCGAGTGGTGGCAGAGATACAAATGGGGAGAGGGAACATGAATGATGGACAGGTAACAGTTTAGCAGAGTACATCATCAGGACAAAAGACAAGATGTTAGAGGTCTGTTGCTGTCAACCTTCAATGCATGATAATTTCTGTCTACAAGAATCATTACTTTCAATACAAAATAATGAAGCATGCATGGTTTTGGACATGTAAGCTAACATGACCCCCCTGTCAAAAACAATCCTGTGATGAACAGTTGAGGGTTAAAGAAGCAGAGCAACCAAAAGAAAATTGTGAGCAGACAACATAAAAGATTGGTCTAGTCAAGATGTCAAGATTTTGCCACACTCGTCCACATCAATGAAGATAGAAATCACTGGCTGACTCTGTGTGTTGATGAATCCAATGAAATACCCTTATGGCACTGATGGATTATGGGTTTATAGATGGAAAATTTATGACATGACATCATTTATAGATATTTTCACCGGAATTCAAAATGACTTATAGTTGCTATGAATGGAGATTAAAGCTTGCAATGATTTAATGATGTGATCCATTAACAGAACGACAGTTCATTACAAATGATATAAAATCGTTGCTAAACTATATTAAGCAAATGTGTAGTTTAATTGCACAGTTAGCTAACAACACAATTGACAGCACTCAAGACAAAAAAGCAGTTGCCGGAGCGATGGAGTATGTGCTCTGTGGTCGATACCTATTCTGTCAGTGATAGGCTCAGGTTCTCATCAAACAACACTGACTGGGACACTGATCGTATACACGTTTGGTTGGTTGACGGAACAGCAAGTAGAGCATATATGGGAATATCCCCAATGCTGTGACGCTTGTTCCTAAATAAGAAAGAAGATGGAAAATTTTTGATAATCTTGAATCCTTTCACAATTAAACATCAGTCACCTGTGTGTTGCTAGGTCCAAAAGGGCAGCAAAGAACAGCAACACTGGCATGCCATGCATGCGTGATTAAGGAGGTTTTAAGGTTGGGTTTGTTTGTTCCATCCCATAGAATGTTCAAGTGGTCTAGAAGACATGCTGAAATCAGATGTGTTTGGCCAAAAGGCGCAGAGATAACAGCCAAGCTCTAAACCATGACATAACACAATCCATTATCCAGACTAGATCATGCAATCTGCAAGAATTTGAGAACAAACAGAGGAAAAAAGTATTCACTTAATCACAAATATGGAAAATACAGTTACACAATAAAGAAAACAAATATATTTTGAGATTTATTATTACATGTTTATTTATTAATTAAAGGAATGATAATACAAATACAATGAAGAATGAATAACAAGTTAGCTTATTTCAGAACCTGGAAGACAATGCAGTGTCTTTCAGACATAAATATTAATGTTGCAGGTCAATTAAAATATATCCTAGCAATGGTGAAACATTGCAAAATTCTGTGGTTTTTGTCACCAAATGAGGCATAATTTCCTTTTCTTGATTGTCTTTTCTGCAGGGGATAATTGAGGATGCAGGAAGAGGAGGAAGACAAAGGAAAGTATGGAGGTAAGTTGAGTTGTGAAACAGTGTCGTAACAGTTTTCCAATAAGTGCTCAGCTGCCGATTAAGTGGATGACCAGAAGATGCCAGACTAGCATCACATAGCAATCAATACAAGGTAACTGCATGAAACATAACAACAATCGTACTTACGTATTACACAGGTTAATATCGCAACGTTTCAACCAAAAGGTCTTTATCAAGATACACACAAAACATCAAAAGACGACGAATGGAATACGACAATCAATACAAGGTAACTGCGTGAAACGTAACAACAGTCATACTTACGTATTACACAGGTTAATATCGCAACGTTTCAACCAAAAGGTCTTTATCAAGATACACACAAAACATCAAAAGACGACGAATTGAATACGACAATCAATACAAGGTAACTGCGTGAAACGTAACAAGTCATACTTACGTATTACACAGGTTAATATCGCAACGTTTCAACCAAAAGGTCTTTATCAATATACACACAATATCAATCTAAAAAGATAAAGAATCTCAAAAGTGTGCATCACATAGCACACTTGTTCAGTATCTATGGTACCATTTCTAAACCTTCCAAGAGCATAAGTCCTAGTATTCAACTTCCTTATCACCATGAGAGTAATTTTTATTTCACACCAAAAATAACAAGTGAACTCAAAACCCATGTCTACTGATCAGAGGGCGAGTGATGTCATATTACACTATCATGTTGATGTTTCCAAAGTGGCACTCCTACATCCCAGAAAAGGTTAGTGATGTTCCATGATAAATGTCTAGCACTGAAATCTGTGATAGTCACAATGTCTCACACTTCATTCCTCCAACTTCAATTTTGATCATAAATTCTGATGACTATGACCTCCTTCCTAGTAATCCTGATAATCAGAATTTGCATTCAAATAATTAGATTACTTTTTACTTGTCTTTAATACATATCACTCTGTTCTATGATGGAGACCAGGAATAGATCATAACACAGAACACCACTTTTTGAGAATGATGTGACCAGTGTACTGCCAGGAACTGAAAAGGAAGCAAAGAATAGAAATACTGACCTGCCATCTGTAATAGAAAGGAAAATGATCTGAAAATTCCATGCTGATGTCAGATGTGTCAGGCTGAAAGTGAAGATACTAACTATACTGTCAGATACTACAAAGTCAGGTTGTATGCCATTATATTCCGTATGCATTCTGCTCTATGGAATATATTCTGCTAGTTAGCAATATTTTGTGAATGAATGCAGATGAGGAAGCAGACACTGCTATTGTCTCATATTTTCTTTTAACTAGCAATGCAAGGTTTTGAAAGATAGAAATATACAAATTATGTATAAACTAAGGTCAGGCTGTAGAAGTACCAGGTTCAAATCTCACTCTAGGCAATTGTTCATCCGGACCAATCAGACAGCAATGGCAAACTACTTAACATAAATAATGCCAATAAAATCATTACAATCAAATAATGCTGTGTTGATGGCTATATCACGTATAGGATATGCTACAAATAAACCGAGAATGTTTGGAACATTTCTCATTACCAAAGTTGGGGAGTCAGCTTATATGTGTGGGGGAAAACGAGCAGGTGTGGAGAGAAATGAGCAAGCCGGCAAGCTGTTCGGTTCTGCTTATATAACTGGCAGTCAATCTATGGCTAGAGCAGACACACACAATGCTCTATGAGATTCTTCACAATTGGAGGATTTTGAAGATCAATGTACATGAGTCAGTATCTCGCCTGTGTGTTGCCAAGGCCCGAAAGGGGAGCAAAGAATAGCAACACTGTTTACCTTCCAAGCATGTCGTAAAAGACGACTAAGGAGGTTATGGGATGGAGTTGGCTGTCCCATCCCATATAGGGTCAGGGACTCAAAGCCATGCTGAAGTCGGATGTGTCAGGACGAAAGGCGCAGATATCGCAACAATGATGTAAACCATGACACAATGCATTCCGTTCTCCAGACTACATCCTGCTAATCTGCAGAAGTTTGAGAACGAACGAAGAAGACGAAGACAGTATCTAGAATGTGTGAAGTGGAAGAAAGGAATGGTGTTTTGCACAGAGAACAGCTCATGAAAATTTTCAAAAGAAAGAGGACCCATCAGCCACTAGACTCTGAGAGATTTACTAAAACGTAGATCTGAGCACCTATGGATATGTCTGTTGTGTGAAGACAATAACATACCTAAACCTACATCTAAACATAACTATGAAAAATATAATGCACAAAAATAATAAAACATGACAAAAATAGATTTACCAGAACATTTTGGCCAAACTCATAATTCTACACACAAAAAATCACTCAAAATTTTCAGAAGTAGAAACATTACATTATCTGAATTATAATGTAATTCATCTTGTCATGAGAATGGCATGGCATATAATTTTGTATTTCTAGACTTCACTGATAACATCGTCACACTTCTCAAACATTACATCTGAGTCATTTCCATCCATCACATTACTGATCATGACTTTCTGAAGTAAATGCACCTTCAGCATATATCAAAATGTACAAAAATAGGTATAAGTGTTCCCATAATAAGTCATAAAATAACCTAACAATGAGAACAGTGACAGATGACATTTCAACTAAAAAGCCTTCATTAGGACATACAGTAAAACAAATCTTACATAGAGACAAACATGGATGGTTGTGATAGGAACAAAAGAAAAGGAGAGAGGGATGACAGTGAATGGATGACAGAGGAAGCAAAGATGGGGCAGCATGACAGGGAAGAAGAGAGTGTGAGGAAAAGATAGTGGTAAGTAAGGAGGGGAAAGTACACAGAAAAAAGTGAAAATAGATAAGATATAATGCAAGTAAAATAAGATAAATTTAAAATACTTATCTCCAAAGTAGTTGGCTTGAAAAGAGGATGTATGAAACCAAGATACCAGGATTATTTAGTAGACCCAGGCCCGTTCCCACCAATAGAAAGATGGGAAACATCTCCTCGAGCAATTAGATGCAATAAATTCGGACAAAGGCTGAATAAACAAAGGGAGTTGAGAGAACTTGCGGCAAACAAGAAACTAAGTGTAAGGGAGGGACATAAAAGCTAAAGAAAGGGGGGAGAAGGTATTAGTATCCATGACTCAATCCAAATGGCCTATAGAAACAGATAGCAAGAGATGTGTCAGGGGGATGGGGAACAGAGAAGGAAGGAGAAAAAAAGGGAAAAAAGATGCGAGGAAGAAGAAGTGAAATGAAAGTGATAGAACGTTGTGGGCCTCAAAACCAAAAAGGAGATATGTCACACAAGGAAGGAATGTGAAGGTGGAAGGGGGCCGAAGGGAGAGCACAGCTCTAGTGATCACGGAAAAAGAGCGTCATATGGAGGTATTATAAAAATGGCTGATATAGAGAGTCATGGGAAGAAGGTGCCAAAGAAAAGGGCACCAGTATAGGTGGAGAGTAAAGGGACAGGAAAACGAAAGCAGTGGCAGAAGGAGGCAGACCTGGAACTACAGCCAAAGCATGTAAAATAGGATGGTGAAAGGGGAAGAAGGGTATTGGTTTGTCATAGGTGTCATCAGACCACCATGTTGTGGTCAGTGGAGGTCGGTGTGGCAGAAGTCCTGATGAAATATAACTGTAGATTGACTAAGGTCACAACCGCAACGACAAGTACCTTTTAGGCCAGGTGTTGGGAAATGAGACCGGTCACATAAACTGAAGATTAAGGATGAGCTAGCCGCACGTCACAACCCTATGTGGGTATTGCTTGCACTGTACACTAACTCATCTATAAGGAACAACGATTAACGGATAGAATCTCGAACCACCGATGCACGATCCTTTAGTGTGGGCCACTTACCGTGGGGAGGAAAATGTCAAATGAAACGAGGTTCATGTCTGTGTGAGACCAACCATACATAGCACCGTTTAATGTCTTTTTATGGAGCCAGTGTGCAGTACGAGCAGTGCCTAAAAACAAGTTGTGACGTACGGTTGGTCTCACACAGGATGGTAGCACATCTTATTTTGGACGCAGCAATAAACACAGCATTTCTTGTATGTAGTGAGTTTTTAACATTTAGCACGCAGTGTTTACAATTTGGGCGACACATTTAGCTGAAATTGTATCATTTCCAACAGCGAAACCCACCACCAAGAGCGTGGAACGTGATTGCCAAAAAAAGAGCCAGATTTGTAATTTTTTTAGAAAATGTTATGGCAATTGGAATTATCTTTTCCTGAATGTCAGACTCATCACATCCTCTCTGAGAGATACTTGATCTCCAGCGAGTTTTCTTAACTTCTACATTTTCAAGCTAATTGTTCTTATATCTATCTGCATCGTTGTTGGTCTTCCATTACTACATTCCATTTCATGACTGCCATTACTATATTATTAATGGTTGCTGATCCAGCGGTCTATGGGCTCATGCCCTTTGACCCCAATATTATTAATAAATATAATTAAACTAAAGCAACTATTTCATAAGGTACTGCCTACTATTACTACAACAGGTCTCCCCTATTCTAAATATAGCATGATTGTGCATGTACACTAAATATAGTTTGATTTAATGTGTCAACAATATGATGTAATTTTTGTGCACCTTAAAAAAGATGCCTAAGTGAAATAAATGTCTGCAGCAAACAATTTTTGACAACATATTCGCCGTCCTAATAGCTCAAAAATACAGCCTAATCCTAAAGTTTATTATACACCTAATCCTAATAGTTTAATCCCAACTCTAACAGTTTATTCTACAACTAATACAGTCTCATAATTCTAACCCAATACCCTAATAAATCCATCTGAAAGCACGCCCCAAAAACAACCCTACCCGTAAAGAGAATTCACTAACCTAAATATGCTTATTCTGTATTCATTATAAAACTCCTGCAGATTAACAGGATGTGTTGTACCATGGTTCACAGCTTGGCTATGATAACTGCGCCTTTCGCTCTGACACATCCAACTTCGGCATGGCTTCTGGGCACATTGACCCTATATGGGATAGGACAACCAACTCCACCCCCTAACTACCTCAGTTGCCTCTTACAACATACATGGAATAGGTAAACAGTTTTTATATTCTTTGCTCCCCTTTTGAGCCCTGACAACACAAAGGGCAGCCTGATATGCAAGAATTGACATTCATGATTTAACATCATCGACCATGAACATATTGTCCATCATGTGACATATTCTTTCCAGAACATAGTCTTCTTTATGGACCTTCTGAATGCCTTGCAATATTGGGTGAGTTGACCTGCCTCCTACAAGGACAAGTTTAAACAGTCAGTTATATCATTTATCCATCATTGTCTTTGACGGCCTCTTCCTCTGCTGCCATTTGCTCTGCTTTCTGCTATTAGACTTTTCATGCTGTTATGTCTCTTTAGATGTCCAAAAAGGTTCAGCTTTCTTGTTGTGATGATATTTAGGAGCCAGCCTTCTTCGACATTTAATGATTGCAGCATTTCTTTCTTTGTCTTTTTTTTGCTGTCTATGGTATATGCAAGATTTTTCTGTAGAATCTCAATTCAAAGGCGGCAATTTTCTTTGCCATTGTTTTATTCAGAGTCCAAGCTTCACATCTGTATATTACCACAGGGAATATGCATGTTCTTATCATACACAGTTTTACTTTGCTACTGAGTGCTTGCAAGAGGTTTTTTATTTTGGACAAGTTTCGAAAATGTCATCGTCATCCTTCTCTTATTTTCTACTGTGCAGGTCAATGAACTATTTATGATTGTACCTAAATAATTGAAATTTGACATTTCCAGTTCATAGATTTCAATTATTATTTTTGCTTGAGATTGTACGTTATCAGTTGTTATAATTATAATTTTAGTTTTCCTCATATTTAGGAACAGATTTTGAGCCTTGCTGTGTTTTATTGTTGATATAATCATTTGTCTTAGACCTTCTTCGTGTGTTGTTAATAAGACTGTATTGTCTCTGTATCTGATTTCTTGGATCTGTTGATCTCTGATGGTTAGAGGTTGAAAATCTGTGTGTGTCATATCTTATGTTACATTTCTCATTATGTTTTCTGCATATATATTAAATAGGTATGGGTATAGTATACATCCTTGTTTAGCTCCTTTCTGTACACTAAACCACTCTGATGTGTTTCCATCTACTTTTACTGCTGCTTCTTGTTCTTGATACAGCATTGCGATCAGATGAGTGAAGATGTTTTGGAAAACCAATGTCGCTCATAATTTGCCACATTTGGTGGTGATGTACACAATCGAAAGCCTTGGTGTAATCAATGAAAGATACAAGTAAATCTATATTGAATTCTATACATCTCTCTATTATAATTCTTATGTTCATTATATTATCTCTGGTCTTTCTGCCTGTTCTGAAACCAGTCTGTGCCTCATCAACCTCTGTTTCTATTTTGTTTTGCATTCTCTTCATTATGATATCTTCTTCTTCAGCGTTCATTCTCAATCTCGCGCTGGATATCTCTTGTAACAGGACAATGGTCCTACTATATTTCCAGAAGGATGTAGTCCAGAGAATGGAAATGCGTTGTGTCGCCGTTTTATTTGCGCCAATGGCCCGACACATCCGTCTTCGGCGGGCATTATGATATAAAGTAATATTTTACTCGCTTGGCTTACCAGATCGATAGTTCTATAATTAGTGCATAGTTGTAAAGTGCCATTTTTTGGTAGAGGATGTATATTGATCTCTTCCAGTCCTTTGACCATGTACGAGTTTTCCAGATCTTGCAGCATAAACTATGGTATATGTGAACGCTTTCCTCACCTGCTGCCTTGATTATTTCTGTTGTTAATTCATCACAGTCTGGGGCTTTGCCTTTTAAAAAAATCATATTGCATATATGACTTCCTCCTGTGTTGGGTCCTACCATAAACATCTATTTAAAAACTAATGAAATCAATGCACCAAACCCAATAGACAGTATATAAAGCCAATAGACAGATGTCTTTACTCTATAGGCAACACTGTTTTCAGTATATTCTATGACCTACATTGGACTTACCAATCATATTGTTCATTTCTGAAGTTGTCAGGACATTTCACTGATATGAAAACAATTGTTAGGACCTTTCACTGATATGAAAACAATTGTCGGGACATTCCACTGATATGAAAACAATTGTCAGGACCTTTCACTGATATGAAAACAATTGTCAGGACCTTTCACTGATATGAAAACAACTGTTAGGACCTTTCATTGATATGAAAACAATTGTCAGCACCTTCCTCAGATATGAAAACAATTGTCAGGTCCATTCATTGATATGAAAACAATTGTTAGGTCCATTCATTGATATGAAAACAATTGTTAGGTCCATTCATTGATATGAAAACAATTTTGTGCATTAATTGCTTCAATAAAGTTATAATCAAATTTAACAGTAGAATAAAGTTAGGTACAGGTCAAACAAATGTGGCCTCATCACATGATAAGTCAAACTTTTAAATATTGCATGTAGTTTCATTCAGAATTCGCAGCCTAGCTGATCTCGGATTAAAAAGTCACTAAGTATGGTTTGAACGATGCACTACACACTGAGAGCACCCCCCCAGTCTCTCAGACATAAAAAGGGGGGGGGGGGGGAGGGCTCTCTGTAGTGGACTGATCAATGTATCCGCAAGTAGACTACTACAAAATGCGCCTTTATCGATATTTTGTTTCTTTAAATAATGTACGTATTTATTTCATTAAAAAAAGAGGCCACATTTGCTTAACCTGTATCCAAAGTAAGGCTGTACCGGATTCAAATTTTTGGAATCTAGCCGGAGCCGGATTTGTGAAGTGAAATCAGGCCGGAGCCGAAGCTACAAATTAAAAAAAATAAAAGTTGAATAATGTACTACATCACTTGACTTAGGTGAGTGGAGTCACTCGTCTGTTCATTACTGCAGTTTATTACGATAGACATGACAAAGATGACATATACTCATATTAAATCATTTAAATGTAAAATAATTATATTTACATTAGAATAAGTAATGTTAAGTTCCATAAGTTCAAGATGAAACATAATACATAAGCACATAATGCTAACTTAGTAATTTTAATTTTTAGTTTTTAGTTTTCACATTGTTTTCAGTTGGAAAATTGGCAGCTCAGTTACAACTCACAACAACAGTACATTGAACAGATTGAATTTATTGAAATACATTCATTCAGTACTTTCACTATTTCTGTCAAGAAATGCCTGCGCCAGTCTAGCCATACTTGGAAATCTTTGCTTATTGGCATGCCACTATGAAACTGGATCTGGCTGTCGAGTGTGAAGTGGCTCTGACTGGTACTGTGTCACCTCAGTGTTAATGCCGTTGCCTTCAGCACTTGCAGAACGATCTGTTGTGTGATTTTCCTCGAGAATTGTGTCAATATGGCTCCATAGGCTGGACTCGTACTGTGTGGCAGTGCTCACAGAAGTCAAAACACTAGTACTACTACTAGTAGCTGATGGATCATGTGCACTGACTGTGTTTGCTGAATCAATAATGGAGTTAGCTGCTAACAACAGAGATGGGCTCGTGCATCATTTCTGCTACGTTCGGAGAAGAAGCACAGCTTAAATCTTGGATCCAGTAGAGTGGCACATAATACTATTAAACTCAATGTCCGCAAATCCGCTGCTAACAGCTTCAATCGGGGCTGCTTTCATAGTTTTGATCCCAGCCTCAGTACCTTCTTTCTGTAGGAAAGCCATGAGTGTTGTCACTAATGGGATCACAACTGATATTGATGCCTGAGCTGCGCTTATTTTACATGTGAGTTCTTCAAATGGTGCCAAAGTAGCTACCACATTCTCCGTTACTGCCAACTGCTGTGCTGTTAGCCCAGTTACCTAAGCAATTTCAACACAGTACAGATTCATTATGTTTTACCAAGAGTATGTTTCAAACATCATAAGAAAACGAAGCTGGAAATACCTTGGTCACGTTTTACGACTAGATGTAAACAGAATAAACCAACAAGCCCTTATGTGGTCACCTGAGGGTAAAGGAAAAAGAGGATGACCTAAAACAACCCTTAAAACACCATTCTTAAAGAAGGGGAATTAATAGGTTGTAAGACCATCCAGGAACTAAAGCTGCAGACAGCGGACCGCATCATATGAAGAACCAAAACCTCTGCCCTATGTGTCATTTGCGGCACGAAAGGAACAAACTAACTAACAGGCTGATGCTGCTCTGTTGTTCTAACAGACGTCGTAGCATATAAAACGTTGAGTTCCATCGTGTTGTCACGTCCTGGATAAGCTAATGTTGTGGTAGGTTTAATTCCTTTTGAAGTTCATGCAAACGACTGGTTGCTGAAAACGAGTGTTTGAAATGTCCTACCAATTTTCTTTCAGTACCGATGATGTCAGCAACATACTTTAGACTCAAAAGACCATCACGCACACACAGCTGCAGTGTGTGTGTAAAACATCCACCACTTGAAATAGCTGCCATCATGAAAGCATTTGGCAATGTTAAATGCATTGTCTCTCACAACAACATCGCACTATTCACGTACAATTGACCACTCATCCAGCATCATTTCAAAATGTGCAAGCAAGTTTGTGGCCGTATGATGTTCATCACATGCAATACAATGTAAGACTACACTGCGGTGAACGAATGAGTCTGTTAACCAATGGCCAGTGATGCCCATAAATGACTGAGTAGTGTGTTCAGCAGTCCACGTATCTGTTGTGAATGATATGTAATCAGTGTCAGATATCATTGCTGCAATTTTTACCTTCAGACGTTTACACATGTCAGGAATGACATGTTCAGCAATGTACTTTCTTGAAGGCAATTCATACCTTTTTTCCATTGTACGCATCAGCTCTCTGAAACCTGCTTGAAAAAGCTCTGTATCTATGGCTATCATTCGGGCTACGGCAGCATGAATGCGTTTAGCATTGGGATTGTGATGTCCCAAAATTTGTCCCGTCCGATGCATAATTGACTGCTGCTTGCTATGTGCAAACACGATCCCAGATTCATCATAGATGTGGTCGCCAATACAATGGCCTACAGTGATGCTTTCTTTTCCATCATTTTGTCAATACTTTTCCTGTGCATCGATCGCAAATGGGTCTGCATTGATGATGTTGAGAAGTCTTTGGGGCGATCTGATCGTCCACGCGATAACTGTTTGACACAAAACTTACATATTTCCTTCGCTGAATCATAGTCTTTAACCTTGAAGTATCCCGAACGGCACTGTATGACTTAGATTTTGATCCCATTTTATTTTATCGGCAGGACCAAAGACATTTACGAAAATTCGAAATATTCAAGTCCCACGAACTCATTAAGTAATGTACCTTTAAAATTTAAATGAATTTGTTTCTTCTTCTTAAAATGCTTATTTACATCAGCGAGAAATAGTAAACTGAAAGTGCTACTGTGCTTGACCTCATGAAACATGTACAGAAAATTTTCCTGACTAAACAACACAAATTCTGCCTAAATCCGGCAAAATTGGACAGGGGCCGGATTTGTAAAAATGGCCGGATTCCGGTTTTACCGGAGCCGGTACACCCCTAATCCAAAGTTACAATTTCCATGTCTATGAAGTAATAGATGCTAGATCTTGGCTATAAATGTGAGATTACAAACAATTACTGATCAATTGTAAAGTTAATAAATGCCATCTTTGAAAAACATCTTCAAACTCTTGTGCATGCTGAATCTATGTGATGCATAATGAGATATCATGATGGGGTATTCTCGGTTAAATGTACATAAAATCATTTTTTAAAATAATTCTACATCATACATGGCAGTTTCTGAACCAGAACCAACAATAGACAAATTAACTAACTAATGGTGACTTATTTGAAATTCGATCCCCTCCCTCTGCTATAGCAGGCATGTAGTTGCTGAGTTTAAGACCAAGAAATTCCATAGCATTTCCCGCCAGAAGCTGATGCTGTTGAAAAAAAGTGAGATTAATTGAATTTGGAAGTTAAATGAAGAATTACTGACATGAATTTGATAATGTGAGTAAACTAACCCTTATGTTTTGATTTTGGTGTAGATTATCATCTTCACACTCTGGCCATGTCAAGAGGTGCTGAGATCTTCACTTCAGAAAATACACCACGGAGGAACAACTGATGGATCTTTTACTTATGCATTCATTCCTCACACAAACTTCTGCAGATTAGCAGGATGTGGTCCAGAGAATGGAATGTACAGTGGTATTGTTTACAGTTTGGCTGTGTCTGTGGCCCAACAAATCTGACTTCAATATAGTCATTGACCCTCTACAGGATGGATCAGTCAACCTGTCCCCTTACATCAAGAATAGCAAGTAATGGAGCTGCCATTGTTTGCTCCCCTTTCTAACAAAATTCAGGCAAATTGATGGTTCTAAATCCATGTTCATAACTGTTTCCTTTGAAATTTTGGCTGATTGTTCTCTCTGCATGAGGGTAGATTTCTAATCTATGTCCAACATTAAATATAAAATACATCATCATCAAGTGCCTCAGTAATGAAGGTTGGCTGCAACCAAAAAATAAATAGATTTTAATGAGAAACTAAATAAACATGGTACTCTGCAAAGATCAGTGACCAGGTTTCTATGGAACAAAAAGCTAACATAATTAAACGGAATGAAATTCCAATAAAGATGCATATACCGACACAGCCAACGGTCTATGTGATAAGAGCCCCTGATCATTCAATATCCGCGCTACACACTGAATTGGGGGTGGATACCCATATTTCCCATAGCCAAAATTTTTCTATGTAAAAGTGTGTTGCACGCAAATCACTACAGTTACAACTTTTTAAATCTCATAGCCACGGAAGCTCAGTGTAATAACATATGAAATTAAAAAGGTAGATTATTGTCACGTGATTTGGTCAATGATCCCTGTATTGAACCATAAACACTATATTAGCTTTTTTGAACAGATCAATAAATTAGGTGGCCATTTATAATTTACCTTTAGTTCTGGGGTAAAATCTTCCAATGACTCTATCAATTTGCCAGGGTGATGCTCTCCAAGTGGAAATGGGTAGTCACTGCCAAGCACTATTCGATTCTGAAGGATAACAGAAGACATAATAATTCAAAGACACACACAACAATTTATCCAATTAATTTTAAATTTTGCAAAACTTTAAGATAGAGAATGAATTATTAGAAAGTAAGAAATAAACTTATTCATTTTTGTTTTAGAAGGGGAAATGATCACACAGTTATAACGATAGTGTGTCAATCCTGAGGAAACTTGTTCAGACTATGAGTGCCAGATATTTTTGTTCTTTGTTAACATTTCATAACGTAAAATATACAATACGCGATGGTCTGTCTTTATTCCATAGCACATAATATTCCTGTAAGAGCATACATCATGAAAATAGAAACAGCAAGATGCAGGAGAAGATCAAGAAGAAGGTGGATTGTAGGAGTTACCAACATTCTGAGATGTCACAACATTACTGCATAAAAGCAACCAAATGTGTGATGACCCAAAAACTGATCATCATTCAATCCTTCCATGCTTTACAGCAAAAGCAGAGGAAAAAAGATAAATATATAAACATAACATCCTTTGTGATCCTTAAATGGCAAAACATTATAATTTACTGTAAGGGAGATTGCAGAAACGATATGTACCACATAGCAAGTAAAAGTTAAAGAGAAAAAAATTAATTGAACAGTAGTTTTAACCCTCATGAAACGAAAAAACCATCAAACATAGTCTTCTGCCCACAGATGCTTATAATAAAGCATCCAGATCAATTGTTTTCCTGAGAAACTAAGAAGAAGAAGAAGACCTCAGCAAAATGGTGCCAACCCCTCATTGTATCTATCCTTAAGGATACCTCCACAGCTATGAGGTTAATATCAATAAATTTTGTAAATAAATCTGATACAAGTTTGACATAACCAGTAGGCAAATGGTGGGGTGCAAAGGGAACGCATTGCTCTAGGCGGACCCAGGGTTAACAGATAACCAAGATCCCAAATGTACCTCCACGCTGTGCACCCTGGAAACAGAAATACAGCAGCTCGAGCTGGTTCTGGCCAAATCATCCGAGAATGTGGAGGTAGCAGATGGAAAGAGATTTGACTGCATAAGAGACAGACAACATCTCCGACATCATTTGCATCATCACATACAGTGACACTGACGACATACAGTGACGCTGAACATTGGAGGGGCGGCCAATGTAAAAGGTACGTGGAGATTGATGTCATGTCGAGAGACTAATAGATGTCATACTGAGTACAATGACACAATGAAAGTCAGAACAGCGCCAGAGGGCAGCGCGAACTGCAAATAGAAAGGAAAAAGTTCCTAGGAAAGGGGAACTACAAGCTCTTTTAGCTCGAGATGAGCTTCTAGTTACCTGTGCTCCTTATAGGCAGAGAACCATACCCAATCATGGGCGTTCGGAAAAGCAAGAAGACCTAACCCAACTCTAACGTAGAGCCTTCCTAAACCGGAAATAAGCTCGTGAAGAGAAAGGGATCTGTACCCGGTGGGCTTAGGCAGAAAAGGGACAACGATGGCAGCCCTGGCCCAACTCTACTGTCAAGATTTCCTATACCGGAAACACACTTGCAGAGCAAAAGGGTTCAGTACCTGATGGGCTCAGGTGCTATTGGGACAAGGTTGCTCAGCTCTAGAATGCCTTGCTCTCAAAGGTGTGGTGTGAGACTCGAACTTGGACGAGGGTTCACAATGTCTGTGAACGACGCCTCGGGTAGGAGGGCGAACGAGCCAGGGTCCAACTCATCAGACGAGTTCTTCCTCATACGGAACCAGGCTCGCAGATGAGAAACGGTTCAGTACCCAATGGACACAGGCAGAGTACATCCAATTGCATGAGATGGGTTCATAGACGGTGGAACACCTTGTACCAGATAGACGCGCTCGAAAAGCGTCTTGGCGAAGAGGCACTACACACCAGCGTGCCCGGCGACAGATACACAGGCTGTCACGGACTAGGGACCAAACCCGAAATAAAGGAATGACAAAAGCGGATGTTCTGGACCTCGGACACCCTGACCACAAGTGGCCAACCGGGGTGCAAATAATCACAGTTCTACCGTGGAACTTGCAGCACAATGTACTTCACGCTCCCCGGCGGAAATCACACCAAATATTCGTTGTGGTTATTTGAGAGCAAACGCTGAAGAAGAAGAAGGCAACTGGTGGCAAGGAATGAGCACAGTGAACCTTATCTTGCCTACAGTGGTTAGAGCAGTGCATAGTTAGAAACCTACCATCCTGGTGGTATGATAATTATTTTTTGGCTCTGGCCTGGGGTAGAAAATGCACAAGACTCCTCCGCACTATAATTGACTCAAAGGCACATGGACGAGCAAACAACCTACACAAATCTTCAACCAGGAAAATCAGAATTTATACATGTATCTTCAGACAGAAAACACTAAATTCAGTCAAAAAGTGATTTACTTCTGTAGTGAATGCAAAACACATACGTTGGATGATGATAAAACACAAAAATGTTTCTCTACTAGGACTGCAGGAACTTGTAACAAAAAGAGTGACACCTGATATGCATAGTTGTTAAACATGCATAGCCAACACAGAGTAGGAACAGTCAGCTTTCACACCCTTTCAGCAATTTGCAGCATCTATGAGTTTGTTTGAAGTCCAATGATATCAGTTTTGGTCCAATAAATGTCTTGAAAATATTATTTCTGAATATGCAAAATACTCTTACCTCACCTATGACATTCACCAAAAGTCTTAGTGCATGAGCATCATGCACTAGAGAGTCTGTGTAGATTGTACCCAAATATTTTCGTGGATTCACTGAGGTTTCTGTGGCACATAAATCTGGTCTCACATTAAATCCATGCTCAATACGACCAACAGTGAAAGGAAAAGAACCACCTAACAGAATATATGAAGAATTAATTTGAAAATCAAATTATCTAAAGTTATTTTCATACTATATTTTTACATTTATTAATGAAATACAGTTCTACACAAATGTCTCTCTCCTACATTTTTAGTGTTCATTTTCAAACTCCTGCTTTCTCTTACAGATTGACCTATTACATTTCCAATATTATCTTCCAACTCAGCAAATCTACACTAGCATTACAGGCACACACATTAACTAGCAATAAATCAATTCTGAACTTTCCCTGCTTGCAGTTGGATAGCATTGATATTCCACATGGCATATCTATCTCAAGCATGCCAATACCTTCTCATGCTAGAATAACTTATCTGAGGTGTCGCCTATTGTTAAAGACTGTAATCTTGATTACAGGACTAAAGTCCAACTCTTTCTTTACACTGACCACATTCCAGAAAAGACCAAGAAATTTTTAAAAGCTAGACATGTTGCTTTTCATCTTCTTTTCCTCTCCCTTTTCTCTTCTTACTCCTCTCTAAGAGCATTTGAATTTTACCACCATTTCTGCCAACTATTTACCAACAAATAAGCATCGGAGTCACACAAAAATACTCATGTAGCTAGCCGTCATTTTGATTTGAATACTAGTGCATGAACACACTAAACACACTAGTGCCAGGTGGAAGTAGAGATAAAACATAGAAAATGGAGTTGGATAGAACACTCTCAGAAAGAAGCTCACAAGAAAAAAAGGAGAATTGGATTATTGATCCAGTATTGATTGAATTATTGATCCAGCAGAAAGTGGTCGAAATGCTGTTCTAAAAACAGCTAGAATATGTAGATATCAAAACCATGTGAGAACAAATACAGAATTTAAAAAAAAACCTTAAATATTCCTAGCACATTATCAAATCAGCTGCAACAAATTTACTTTTAAAATACTAATTTTAAAAGAAAGAAGGTAGATAAAGATTTTTTGGGTAAAAAATGTCTTTGTTACATTTTTAGAGTATTGCATCTAATTCAGCATATAAAAACCAGTATTGTTTTCACTTGAGATGTATACAGGTTCACAAGAACCATCGCTTTCATTAGTGAAATGACAAAAACTTGTATGATTTGGACATATATACTGACACGATTCCTAGTAAAAAACAATACTGTATGTAATGGTTGAAAGTGGATGAAGTAGTGGAGACAAATAAAAGCATAGACAGATACCAATGACTGAACAGGACAAGATTTTCCCTCACAGACTCTCAAAGCATGCTGCGCAAGATAGGAAAATCCATGCTGCGAAAGGAATGGTTTGATTTATTGAATAACTCAGTTGTCCAGAATATTACATGGATGTACTGCCCTGGTTATTTCGGGGTCAGAGGAATCGAGAGAGCAGACTTATTGGCAGGCAATGTGGCAATAGACTGCACAATGCTGAGAAGAGATAAAGCAGACTTGATTAAGGCAGTCATAAATTCATTGCAAAATGAAGATGAGGTCAAAGAGGCTTAGAATGTACACATACAAAGAATGTCAGAAATGGGAATGTATGCCTAGGGGTGAGGGAAGGAAAAGTAGTCTTTTTGAAAAGACCTAAAGATTGCATAATCAACACCTGACGGTGACCTGAGTCTTCATACACTAGGATAACCGCAGGAGCGGAGTATTTACAAGAGTATCCTGCATGCTGTGATAAAGAATCATGATTTTATCTCACTCTACCGCACCGATGTAGAAAGAAATTGCTGGAGGACTCTGTGTGTTGATGCATTCTATGTTGCACCCCTACAACCATGACGGATTACGGGTTTATAGATAGATTGGTTTTATCAATTTTTGTTAAACCCAATCCTTCCCTTCTGCTTGTCAACAACTGTGAAGCTTTTTCAGACCCTAACCCTTCCCCCATGCTATTAGAAATTATTTATTGATAGCCCCCATCTACATATATGTCTTTGTGTGATTGTGCACATGCAGACTTTTTGTATGTTTGTGTATGTCTGTGTGTGCAGTTAGTATCACTGACGAAGCATTCACGTAATCAAGTTTGGCACTCTTGGCTTATTGTCTTGTAGCATCACCTTCCCCCGAAATAATTACTTCATATGATTTCCGTCTGCAAATGGTGCATTAGTGTGAAAAATTCTAACGAGCACTATTATTACTTATAACTATACATGATTGCGCCTTTTCTCTTCCAATACAATGGGATGCGGCAGTGACACCATTCTATTGCATTAACTGTATTATTTCTGTAATTCTAGTTCGTGATTGTTTCTTCGGGTAACCGTTGGATAAAACAGGACTGTAATTATGAATGACAGCAAGGTTGGAAAAGATCATGCAGGCAGTAACACAAATGGTCTTGTCAGTGGGACAGAACTTATTTTCCAAGCACTATCTACAGATGGTAGAGACTATCACGCCAAAATAAATGGAGTTATTTTCAAGAACTGGTTAGTGCACTCACTTCTACCAGCACTGAATATGCCGTCATGTGTTGTTATGGACAATGCCTCCTATCATAACGTAGTTGTGCATGAAGACAAAATTCCTACTTTGTCAAGCACAAAAGAAAATGTATCTTTTTTTAAAGCAATAAATTCAAACCAGAGTTGTTAGAACTTGTGAGAACTAGGCATACATTACAAAGACTTTCGTAATTGACAAAATCATGACTGAGCATGGTCATACTTCTCTTTGGCTATCACCTTACTCATCTGAATTTCATTGAACTTTTATGGGCTGCAGTCAAAGGTCAAGTTGTCGCACTAAACAAGACTTTCAAACTTTGTGATGTAACAAATTTAACATGTGATGTCCTCACACAAATAGATATTGAGTACTAGAGAAAATGTGAAGAGCATGTGCTTCAAGAACATATTGACAACGAGATGGCTTGCATTTTATCCAGTTCTTAGCAGTAGTCGATCTTTTCGAGTATTCAGAATCAGAATAAAATGGCTGATATTCCAATCTTTACTGCTCTCACATCAATCAGATTTCTAACAATATCACTGACTTATAATAACAAAATCAACTGGTACTTCATTGTTTTGCTTCTCACAATGATTTGTTTGCAGTCACCTTTATTTATGGAATGATCAAATACACCTATTCCTCTTCAACACTGATTTCACAAGAGAAACAAGAGGGGTCTTCTATGATTTTTAAGACAAATCATAAAATATAAAAACTGTTTTACATACACTCTGGAAGTAATGATACTTATCTCACATTTCCTGTTATTATATGAAACTGGGATATGCCTTTACATCCACAATTTTGTGTATTACAGTAAAATGTGAGTGCCCTTTTTGTCTGCTTATGAAATACTATATAGCAAAAAACATCCTCTTGTGCATTTTCCAATCTACCTATCAATTTGTAAAATATGAATTTCTAAGGTCATGCTGTGTATAAGACTAAGTGTGAATTATGGTTGCTAAGGATAGTAAGGATCAGGTAGTTTTCGTGAAAATTTAGCTCAAGTGAGTAACATGAATTATGGAATGAACTATAACTTTGTTCACATTTCGGAAATTGCCAAAATATGCAGTAGGCACATGATATGGGATTGGACCAAGGTTCCTACTGTTGGACCGCATCATGGAAAAAGTCCTTGATAATTTCCTTTTTTTTTAAATTTTTCACTGACAGTATTTTACAGTTGTACTTTGCTATTTATTAGTTATATTGGTAATCTGTGACAATAATATATTATCAATGGTGTTATCACCAATCTTAACAACAATACATGAATCTTACCTCCATGTGCAAAACAGACTTTCAGTTTAGGAAATCGCTCTAATACACCACCAAAAATCATGGAACAAATGGAAACTGACGTTTCTGAAGGCATCCCTATTTACAAAAAATAACCAAATATTTTCATAAACAGGTTGCAAACACTAATGAATATTCATTCCAAATGATATTATTATAATCAAACATTTGAAAAGACCATATACAACAGTAAATTCTCTTTTATAGCAATTGTTTATAGAATTTAATAATGTATATAGTCTTTTATGATTTATCTTTCATATTTTTCATATTGTCATGAGAAATTTTGCATAATAAATAAAATGTTTACTTGTTTTTCTTCAATATATCATTGGTATGAAGTGTGCTTCCACACTAAACAATAATAATAGCAGTCTTATCAAATGATTAAAACAGTTTCAGACTTGTATTGCTGTGGAGTGCAAAGATGACTGAATAGTCCAATTCTGGCATAGAATTCCTTGTAGCGTTTGTTGTTTTTTAATTTCAATCTGCACATTTTCTTTATGCCTTGAAATTTGATGTGGGAACCTTTCCTGATGTTGCTGCACTTATTTGGCGATACTGAGTGACGGATTCCCAAGATGTGACATCGATGTTGATGCTAGAACCACATTGAGAGTATTTCTATAATTTATCTGCTCACTGGACATTAAAGAGCTCAACATTAGTCATTAGTAAATAGTTAAAATCACATATATTTGTCTACAGATTGCACCTATTTAACCTTATCAATATCAGTCTGACAGGGCCCTGCCACAACAAATTCATTCCCATCCTGACTGAAAATAGCATAAGTCAACATAGTGATTTAAATTATTCACTATTTGCATGTGAATAGACATGTTTAATTTAGCACTCATATGACTAGGACCTGCTTATGATTCAGAATGAAATTGACATGAAAGTTTTTGATGGAATTTTAGAGAATGAGAATTAATCAGACATTTATAAGAAATTAGTTCAGGACTTGGGAGTTCAAAGTATTAATGATTGTCAATCTGTAGTATAGTGTAGGTCTAATTTATGACATGTTCTCACCTCTCAACATCAAGTCCTACACATGATAGAGAATAGTCAAAACACCTGAGCTATGTCAATATTGAGCAATTTTATGAGAAATCAGGTCTTGCAAATGATATTGATCCAGATTACTCTGCTTTTAATTAAGACTAGGCATATATCTCACTACTTCTACATTAGCCATTTTTGGGGTGTTGTGCAGAGCAAACCAATGTGTTTTGCTGGAATCAAAATTTTAGAAAAATGAAATCCTTCTTGGAAACCGGTTTCACCTAATATATAAAAAAAAGAACAGAGGTAACAGTGACCTTTTAGTTAAGGCTAAGTTTTTAATTAGAACATTAATCAGCAAACAAATTGACAAGTAAAGCTGACAGGAAACTGGTACCCATTTTGTTTCCTCACTTGTTACATGATAAGCAAACCTGTCTTACATGACATTCATACAGATGTCTTACATGACATTCACACAGACATGTTCATAGGTCAGTACCTCTTCCATTTATTTGTTATCAATAAAACCCATAACCCTTCAGGGTCGTAGGGGTACCACATTGGAAGCTTCAGCGCACAGAGTCCTCCAGGGAATTCTATCCTCAGCGATGCGGATGGGTGTGGAAATATCTAGCCCTGTCCATTCCTTGATGTTGTCTGTCCATGTCTTTATTTGCCCTCCTCTGCTTCTTCCACCCTCGACAGTTCCCTGCAGTATTGTTTTTGACAAGGAATAGTGCCTGCATACATGTCCGAACCATGCTAGTTTTCGTCGTTTCACTATTGAAAGCAATGGCTCCTGGACACCTGCACACATCTCTACTTTATTTCTTACGTACACATTGGTCTTATGTTCCCTATAGGAAATTCGTAGAATTCTTCTGTAGCATTTATACTCGAAAGCCTGTAATCTTCTCTCCATGTCCGCAGTGAGTGTCCAACTCTCACAACCATACAACACAACGGAAAGCACCAGCGACCTATACAGTTTGATTTTCACTCCAACACTGATGTTGCTTTTCCAAATAACAGTTAGCCTTGACTTGTGATTTGGAAAATTGATTTGTTAATTGGAATTTGAATCATACAAAATTGATTGCAAATTGTATTTTTTATTAATTCTTCTTATTTTGCAGTTATTCCCCTTGCCCTGGGTTTTTCCTGATCAGTCGGGGTTGTAAGGATTAAAGAGGACAAAGAATATGCCCCACTGTCTCTTGTATTAGATCTAAAAGGCAGCTCAAACTTTTTGCTATATGAACTGTGTGATCAAAAGTAGCCAACAGTGATATCACCAAATGGTTTCAGGCTTTCATATGGCTGGTCGTCTGCATTCATATTGGTGAAACATGCCATGAATAGCAAACCATGTCTCTCTGGGTTGACAGTTTCTTCTCAGAGCATTGCATACCAGTGAGAGTTACAGTCTTCTGGATAAGAAAGAAAACTCTAGAGAAACTTCTCCATTATTTATAGGAAACAAGAGCTTCATCACCCATAATCCCTGGAAATCACAACAAACATCCACCAATAAAAAAAAGTTTATAGCTTGACAAACCTACTAGCCATGGTAGCCAGTATTTCTTCATGCGTCCATCTTGCTCCATATCCCAAGGATGCACAAATATTGCACACTCATGTTCTTCTGCAGCCTGTATAATGCATAATGAATATTAAACATTAAATATATAACATTGATTATCTTTTACTTTTTAGGTCATTGTTAGATCACAGAAGTTTTAAACAGGATGAAGAGTCCAGTTTTATTTAGATATATATTTCATAAAAAACCTGCTTATCTGTTAATCAGTTACAACTGAAAGCAGTAAAAAACCATCACAGAAGACAGATTATTCCATGTTTGAATTCTGATGTTCATAAAAGATAACACCAAACAGTAATATGTTATGTTTCTAGAACAAAACGATGAACTTATATCGGACATGTACTTAGAATGAATGAAAATCGATTGCCACTACAAACACTAAAATGGATTACAGATAGCAAGAGAAACAGAGGACAACCACAAGAAACTATTAGCAGAACAACCACCAAAGAGGGCATGACTATGGGTCTCGACAACATACACGAACTACATACAGCAGCATTATAAACTGGATTCTGCCACCATAACAGGCACAAAAGGAACATTGATTCTAATATTTATATCCATGTCCTCCATCTATTCACCTTTGTGACTTAACTTCATGCAGGTGTAAAACTTTTGATGAATTTACAAGGCCATTATTAATTTGCAAGAGAAGTACCGGTAAATACTAAATGAAATTGACGGGCTCTAGGATACTGAATGTTTAGACTAGGTTTTACTTATGTTTGGGTTTTCTCCTGTACCTTCCATCTCTCAATGATATCTGCAAGTCATCAGCTTACTTTCTTTACTGAGGTTTACTTCCTTCTGGTTTGATGTTATCATTAATAGACAAATACATAATTTTTCCGTGAGGTCATTATTTCCACCTGTTCTCTACACTTATTCATTAAGTATAAAACTGGATTATATTTCAACTGGCATTACATATCTAAGAAAATAATATCCCACTATCTTCTAACTGTTGTAGATTCTGGTTAGTCACTTTTCCTATTGAATAAATACAACAAATATTACAGCATTTTGGTAGTTGTAATTATTTTGTAAGATTATTCATTACACAAGATGAACATCATCAATTTATCAAACTTCACACCAAATATATTACTTGAGAACGTCATCAGTTATCCATTACTTAAGAACATCAATTATTCATGGCTCAAAATTAATATCAGTATAAAAAGTATTGATTTTATAGAAAAATTCAAGAATCCCATCCCCCTTCCACTGGCAGACACTTGTTTAATAGTATTAAGTAGTAAAGATATATACTTACAGCAAATATCTGCTGGAGTTCTGGAGCGTCAAGGTTCCAGTCATTTACATGGGAACCAATCTGAACACCAGGAAACCCTGGAATGGACCACCATAAAAAACTGTATTCATTTAACTAAATCTTTTATGAATCACAAAATATGATGATTATGAAATAAATCCATTAAACATGAGCAGGTAGCTCTTACTAGCCCATAAACCTTTCTGACAAACATGGGGCCTCTACAGCTGAGTAACTAATGCGACACTCAAATGCATAAGGTTTGCTGTCTCTGCATATTTAGTCCTCATAGGGAGGCATTCTAGTATGGCAGTCTCCCAGGACCATCACATACTGCCAGGCATGCAGCATATAAATCTAAGCCAACTAGTTGTCATTCTCCTGTCAGATTTATTTACCTGTCTGTAGTGATGGCACACTTAGCATTCCCCACCACAAAAGGTCAAATGTCTGCCTTCAAAAAGATAAAGGTGCAGTGTTCATTGACCCGCATCTTTCCATGATGACCATTTTACAGAAGATAAAAGAAACATAGGCAAGACATGCAGTCTCAACTTTCCTATGCTATACCAGGAAAGAAGAAATATCCCTATTCTTTGCACACTGAACTAGAAGTACAGGCTCCGGTTACCACACAGGTGACAAAATATCATAGGTGTAGATAAATTAGACTAATTATCTGAGATCACATATAGCAATATTTATAGTACGGCCAAACAAGACAGATAAAACAATATCAATGTCTTTATTCATTAATTTTACTAGTGTGTTGCAGGCCTGAAAGGGAAGCAAAGAATAGCAATAATATGATGCATTTTGTAAGAGGTGATTAAGGAGGTTTTGGGAGTGGTGGTTGTTGTCCTATCCCATAGGTAAAAGTGACCTAACAACTATTCTGAAGTCACTCACATGTGTCAAGTCGATGTTACAGCTGTAAACCATAACACAACACACTCCATTCTCCATCCTGCTGTTGTTTGTCCATTTTGATCCTCTAGAATTATAAGGAATACAGTGCATATTCTTTTACGCAATGGGTAGGTTTCTCCAGAGCTTTATTTCATACCCAGAAGGCACCAGAGCTCAGTGATGTGCAATGCTTTGATATGAAATCTCCTGTCGTGAGGAAGTAAACAACATGATTGTAGAGATGAACTGTTGTTGGGCTTCCACAAGAAAAACCTTGACTCTATGTGCATGTCTACTAGGAGTTTACTGTTTCATGGTGCGTGGCTAGATGGATCACTGCAAGACCCTCAGACCTTCTGCATGTGGGAACTACCCGGTACATCTGACAACCAGCAGAATTTCAAGAATGAACAAAGAAGACTAATTAATTGTTAATGTATAGTTCAGGGTGAAGCTATAATGATTGGGATAAAGAATATCAATGGCATTAATAGTTTTAATTGTTCAAACCCATTAATAGAAAGCACAAACTCTAGAATATTCTTATTTTTTGGTGAGAATAACAAACACTCTCAGATGAAAGAAAGATGATTATTCTAAACAAGTCACAGTAAATATACTTGAATATACACAACAGCAAGGATTATGATAATAAATGGAAACATTACACTAGGTAAAAAAAGCCCTACAGAAAGTAGGACTAATACCTGTAACTGAGCAGCATGATTGACAGAGAGGGAGGAACAGATAAGGATGTTAGGATAAGAATACAGAAAGCAAGAGGAAACTATTGCATTTAGAAATATATGGAAATCAAAAGAGATTATATCAAATACAAAAATACTTAACTCAAATGTTAAATCGGTGCTGTTTTATAGATCATAAAGATGGAGTACAACAAAAGGGACAACCAGAAAAACACAAACTTTCATCAATGGATGCCTGCACAGAACAGAAGGTTTGAAATGATATGAAAAGACCATGGATGAGGAACTCCTGCAAAAAACTAAACTCCCTTGGAAGAAGAATTATAAAGAAATGGAGCTAAGATGGATATGACATGTATTAAGAAGACCAATAGAAATCATTGTAAGGCAGGCATTGCTTTGGAACCCACACACAGCAGTTTCTTCTAGTTATAAATATGATATTTTGGTTTGTCTTGTTAGGTGTGACTGAAAATGAAATATTCATAGCCCAGCTGCTGATTTAAATACCTGCCTGGTGGGGATCTGGTAAATGCATTAGACAAACACTATATCAGAATTACTTGAGAATTATTCAATTGAAAATCTTTACAGCAATTGTTTAAACTTTCTAGAGAATTATTCAGTGCTAGTGCAGTATTTCAAACAAAAGTCTACAAAATTCACTCTATCTGTGAATTACTGTACATTATATAGGTAATATCTTTATTTTTGTAAATTATTAATTCTGTCACATTATTTTCAATTACTTCCTGCAGTGTCAAACTTGTTAGTGTATTGCACAAAATAAAATTCCCAAATAAAATATTAATGTATTAACATTCCTTAACCTTAAGCACGCTTTGGTTTAGTGCATTCAACAACAGTTTACAAGTTTCAGACAGCGGCAGTCGAGTGCACTTTCCCTGTTGCTAGGTACTCTGTAATCAATTTAAAAATCCAAATTTTCAATATTTTGGCTACCAGATTAGACAAGTCTGGCTAGCTATGCCATTTCTTTTTCGTGTAAGTTCAGTGAACATGAAGGGTGGTATGTTGTTGTAATATTGAAATCTACAACATCTGTCCACATCTGCACACTGGTATGGTGCCATGAAAGTGAATTGGGTTTTATAGACTTTTATTTTATTGTATTTTCAATAAAAACAGAAAATTTCTGAAAAAATGGTCAGTAATTTGTTTATTACTTTTTTGTTTTGTTTTTTCGGGTTTTATTTGGTTATATATTTTGGGGGAAAAAACATCTTTACCACTTTCTCACACATCTCATATCATACACACATAAACAAAACTTACACCAGTATATGCAGAATTCACTTTTTTATTTATATGTACAAATATTATTTAAATATCTATAATAACAAAAAAAGTTATCGCATTTTCAAAACAACCCCCAACAATAACACAAATATTAAAAACTAATCCAGCTGCAGGAGAGACATTACATAATTGTAAACATGGAGTGTTAAAGGTTAATTAGTCCTATACATAGCGGCGGCCATTAGAACCCGCTGGTTGAGTTCGCAATTCCGTCAAAGGCGGATGTCGGGTCATTAGAGCAAATAAAACGGAGACACACAACATTTCTATTCTCTGGACTACACCCTGCTTGAAATCTAGTAGAACCATGGTCCTGGAGATACTTGGTTGGTTATCAATTCAGCAGTCCTAAGTCTCCAACCCTTTGGCCCAATGTCATTGCGTGGTATCTGTATATGTTTTTGAGCTGTTATGATCCATATACGGTGTTCGATTTATTTTGGTCTTAGAGGTAGAAGTACTCTTCTAACACCATCCACTGCAGGAGACTAAAAATAGTGATGATCAACAGACAACCATTATCAATTTTATCTGTATACTGAAATCAGTAAATGTACTTACTCAAGTCTTTGCAGCATCTGATCAGTTCTTTGACTGCCAAGTCTGGCGCCTGCATGGGAAGTGTGCCTAAACCCACAAAACGTGATGGATACTTCTTAACGACAGCTGCTATATGGTTGTTTAGAATCTCACACAGATCCAATGTATCTTTCGGCTCTGCCTACATAGATTAGGAAAGGATTTATATTTTTAATGTAACATCATTAAGTGATAGGAAACAGCATCTAAATACTTAGCATTTTATGAGAAACAAAATGATGACAACTTTAATGGTTAAACAGTCAACTGTGCTTGGTAAGAAATTAAGGTGCACGTTGTGAGCATGAGAGATAACAAATAATAATAATACAAATATAACCTATAACCCATCAGGGTCATAGGATGTCACATTGAGACATTTGATACACAAATATCACCAGATGTCCCTATCTTCGGTCATCCTGTTGAGTTTGGAAACTTCTCACCTTGTGCATTCTTTGATATCGTCCAACCAATTCTTCTTTTGGCCTCCATGTCATTTTCCATCTGTGACAGTGCCCTGAAGAACAACTTTTGACATCATAAACTGTTTTGGCATGTGCCCATACCACCAGCATTTATGAAGTTTCACAACAGTTGACACTGATTCTTATTGACCCACGAATTCAATAAATATTTCTGTCATGCACAAACACAACATTTGCCGTATGTTCATGATAACAGATACCCAACACACCACACAATTGGACACCTTCTCACTTTCAAAACCCCTTGCAGACATTTATGAAAAGTACACACTCACTTAAGAGTGCAGGAATATTCAAAACAATGACCAAACACACGTGTAAACTATCAGGTAACTTATATTGATATGCTAGAATGTGCATAAAACGAAAGCGATCATTTGATTGGTCAATGTTATTCATAGTACGCCTCACAGAAATGTTAAATAATTAAATTAGCAGCAATGAAGGTTATGGATGCTGCACAGTGTGAGCAGAGGTTGTTATTTCTTTTGTATTAGGGTTTGGTGGTGGCTGTGGTGGAATATGTACTGACAATTCTGATTCTTAGCCAAACTCAGATCGAAAGACTGGATAGATTCAGAATGCAGCAATGTGCATTATTCTTGGGTGCACAAGAGACACATAGACAATGTGGTACCTACTCGACTGTCATACGTCAAAGCACAGTTTACAGTATTGCCATGCATGGGTATACCTACAGATACATGCAGATAAGGAACATCCATTGCATTCTGAAATACAGAAAGTTAAAGGTAGCAGACTTATGAGAGGGAAGTAGTGGATCGGACGTGCTGAGGATGTCATATAAAATGTGTGTAGATTGCAAGATGTGGCAGTATTGCAGAATGGATAGGTCTACACCCAGATTTGAAAACTTATTTGAAAGTAATAACACTTAGCAAGAAATGCAGAGAATGGTGTCCCACAGCTGTGGAGCAAGAGGTGCAGGCTTTGGTCAGAGAGAATGCCAAAGAGGGGATGTGATTATATACACTGATGGATCTGTGATTAGACATGTTCGTAGTGCTGGGCCTTCACTGTTTAGTGCACAGGTAAAACGATCAGGGGGAGAGTGGGGCCTTTGCTGTGACTATGAGTAGCATAACCGTGGAGATTATGGTGGTGACCACAGCATTTGAGTGGGTAGGCACACAGAAGGTAACACGGGTCTGCATCTTAAGTGACTTTATGAGTATTATTAGGAAGGTACAAGTGACTCTCGTTCGCAAACAGTGGATTGAGGCCTTGAGAAAAGCGAGTTTGAAAGTAGCTATATTTATTTTCGAGTCAGAACATGTGGGTGTTCAAAGCAATGAAAGTACAGATCAACTGGCACCATGCGCGATTGTGACACAGGGATATAGCACGTGAGAGTGAGACTAGTCTGGATGACGATTCCTTTTCAATGTCCAGGGTTTGAAATGCGGTGTTGCTAAAAGTGAACATTTTGGAGGGTGCAGAAGAATGATGGTCAACCAGCAGAGGACTGGTACTGTCAGCAGAAGTGCAATGGCAAAAACACTCAGGGAGAGATCACAGCAACTATGGATGTGTCCAGTTTGCAGTGATGATCCGATGACTAACAGAAATGTTCTTTCTCTGGGTCGATGGATAGGCCCGTTCGCTTTTCTCACTAAATGAGTATGGGCCGGTAATTGGCCCGGATCGTCCCAATGAGGTTAAATCTGTCCTCGGGGTTGCAGCAAGTCAACTCACACAGAATCGAGATATGTTCAGAGAGTCCATACAAAATTCCCACATTCTGAAAAAAATATATTTACTGAATAATAATAGATTATTCTATCAGACAATTTGAGATATGTGACTACTGTATTTTAATGTTAAGAAATACCATATCAATCACTTACCCAATATCCAAACATTACTGGTACAGTTGAAAGAACTTGTACATCAACACCTGAAAGTATACAAAGTCCACATTAACTGATGTCTTAGCTTTTCTTATTATTTGGCCAACAATGATTTTTCTGGGCTCACCAACAAAATTACTACGACATCATGTAAATAGAACAGTAACAAACATCCACTTGACATAACATGATTGGAACAGCGTATCTCAATGTGGCACATAAACCCCACCCTAGAAGTCACAGCATTTTGCCGGGGAGCTTTGCAGAAAATACAACTACAAATTTGAGGGCTACAGAAAAGTAACGATTAGAATTATATTTAATAAGATATATAATAATCAGAAGAAAGTAGAGATTTTTTAAGGTCCTATGGAAGAACATTTTCTTAAAAATACCACGAGCAAAAACAGAACAAGAACTACTGTGCTATACGATATTTCAAAAATATGTTATTATTGTTGTTTGTCATTATTTGTTTTTCAAACTCCCTGAGGATATCTTAGCAGGACAATGGTCATACTTGATTTCCAGCAGGATGTAGTACAGAGAATGGAGATATGTTGTGTCATTGTTTTATTTGCAAATGGTCCTAAACATCTATATTTGGCAGTATCTGTTTTTGTAACTTTCTTTGTTCTTCTTCTGCTTCTGCATTCATTCTCAAACTCCTGCAGATCAGCAAGATGTAGTCCAGAGAATAGGGTGCTTTGTGTTATTGTTTAAAGTTTAGCTGTGATATCTGCACCTTTCGACCTGACTCATCTGGCATTATCATGGTTTCTGGGTCCCTTTAACTCAATACTGAATAGGGTAGCAAAGAATAGTAGAACTGTGACATGGCAAACACTATGTAAGATAGAATTTAGACTGTCAAAGAAACCAGCTGTGCCTTCACTACAACCAAGAGCAGGCTTACGATGAAGATAAAAGCTGTAAGGGAAGCACTGTCATGGCTCATGTCGCAGGGCTGCTCTCATTCATGCATACTTAATGACACAATGAGCATGATTGACACAGTTAAAGTGGTAGTCATCCGCCACCAATGAATGAAGTTATTGAGCAATGACTGAATCTATACACCGGGGAACACCAATAGATTGATCTGACATAGTTAATGCGTTAAGGGATCTCATCTGTTTAGAAGATTTTCAAAAGTCTGAATCATCATTGCTCTTGAGACTGTGTGAGATTGGTGTAAAGACCGGAACAGCCCATAAAGTGAAACATAAAAAATATACAAAGCGACTAATAAATGAGCATCAAGCCAGAACTATCTGCCACTACACTATGCTGAATTTATTGAGACGTAGATCATATGTCAATAATTCTATTTTCTTGAAGAAATAGTTTGTTCACAATATTGTCACAATCAATTATACCTGTAGCATCCATTTCCTTCAATCGAGTTTCTGGTGACCAGGAATTTTCTTCAATCTCTCTGAATAATTTTCCATCTTTCATCATCTTTGCTTTCCCTGTACAGTGATGGTGAAGCTGAATCCATCCACCATACCCATATCTCTAGAAAATGAATTGCATATTTGTTAAGAAAATAATTGATAAAAAAAACAACCACATTGAGCATACAGAAATTGCAACTATGCATCAACAGAAGGACATGATAGAATCTCTCTGTTTACTGTGCCTGTGCTCTATCGATTGATCTTCTACAAAACTTGCCATGCCTGCTAGCTTATTTGCTTGCTCATTTCTAACAGCTCTATATATACAAATATGAAAATGAAACAAGGAGGACTGCTGTTGAAGGCAGTCATTCCACCAATTGTCTAAGTATTAACCCCACACTACACTCATGGAATGACTTAATGTGTGTACATAAGCACAACCTTACCTACTACAACAATGTCATTCTTTGGACAAAATTTGTGTAATATTTATTTTTGTATATGCAGATACATAATATCTACAATTTTTTTGCCAACACTCTGCTACCAATGTCAAACGTGGTCTTTAACAGTCTCGCAGTAGAGGAAAATCGTGACATATAAAATGATGTGTCTAAGAAAAGCGGCAATGGTTACTAAATTAGGTAAAATAAGAAATTAAGAAATTAGAAAACAGAGTAGGTATCATATGTATTGAATATATCGAAATGGATCAAATAAAATGGTCCTGTCACCTTATGAGAATGAACCCAAACCAAATACCAATAATAGCATATAACAAAGAATATCCTGACATGAAGGTAGACCAAGAAAACAGTGGATAGAAAACATCAAGATAACCATGAACAATCAAGGACACATCTGGCCTTGGAAAAAATCTGAGGCTCCCATCCCTACACTAACTGCCAAAGTATAGATAATATTAAGCCATCATCCACCTGGAAAAAGACAATAGACTTCAAGTGGATTTGTCAAACTTTTCACTTAGTGTGTGCCAATACTCACATCATCTGAAGATCTGAAGGATGTCTTCTATGAGTAGCTGGACAATGCAGTGAAAAAGATTCACAATTCAGACTTAATTTACATACTGGGTGATCTTACAGCTCATGTAGAATCAAACTTAAAATCATGTCTTAGGAAACACAATGTTGGGTGAATTAATGAAATATGAAATATTATTGGAATTTTGCACCAGTAATGACCTTTTCATTACTGAATCTTCGCAATGAAAAATCTCCACAAAGTGTCATGGAAACATCCTACATCTGGCCACTGCAACCAGCTGGACTTTATTATCACCAGGAAGAAACACTTGAACCTCATACATCTAAGACATTGCTACTATGTTAGCAAAAGTCACTGAGACTAAGGAGGATCTTTACAAATAAATACAAACCCATCCTCAGTATTAATGTAACTAGCATCAAGGATCCAAATATGTGTTTGGAGTTCTAACAGCAGCCTGAAGATACATTCACTGACTCACAAAAAAACTCTACAGCAAATGGAAAGTAATTAAAGTATCTGTTCACAAAACTGAAGTATCAGTCAATAATAAATTACTTCTATATCAAGAAATAAACATCAGGATTGGCAAGACATCAATGACAATGAACAGACTAACAAAATGGTCTGAAGAATTAGAAAATTAACTATAAAAATGGTACTCCTGGTTTACCAGATTTGTGTCAGCATCCCCCTCTACAGCAGTGAAATTTGCGCAATCTATATACACCAGGAGAGACAACTAAACAGCTTTTACATACTGTGCCTGCTTATAATTCTTGGAGTTTGTTTGGGGAAAGAACAAACTAACACTAGCGTATTTGAAAGAACAACAATACTACATTAATTTCAAAGCTTAATCTGCACAGACTCAGGTGACTAGAACACACTAGAAGGAGGAAAGATGGAAGAATACCGAAGAATCTACTTTATGGTGAATTACAGTCTGGGAAAAAGTCTACCTCTAATTCAGTATAAAGACAAACGCAAACAGGATATGCATGATACAGGCAAGGGAATGGCATGCCACGGATCGCGTTGCATGGAGGAAAAATATCAGGAAGGATATAAAGACAATTGACATAGTGAAATCTGAACATGACCTTAAGCACTAGCCAAAAGGTGGGCAACCCCCCCCCCTCCCCCCATAAATATTTTCTGCAGAAAGGTTGTCAACTTTCTTGAGAGAAAGAGGGATATTAAAGAAATGATTCCTTTAACTATGAGCAGGTAGCTCTTATACACCCATAGCCTTTCTGACTAAAAGCAAAGTTTCTTCTCAGTTCTGTAACTGAGACAACACCCAGATTCATATAAAATTGTCTCAAATGCATGGTTAAGTAAGTTAGGATTATGGATGTATATTTAGTCCTTGAATGGAGGCATTTCAGTGCACCAGCTTCCCAAGATTACCACGTTTTACCAGTAGCACAGCATGCACTTCTGGGTCAACCATATCATCATTCTTCTGTCAGATTTGCTGACCCATCCACAGTGATGCATTGATATTATTCCATCGCATAAAATGATTCTCATTTTGTGAAATGTTGATTTCACAAAATGAAATCAACATTTCATTTTGTGAAATGATATTTTGTGAAAAGATGATTTTGTGAAAGATATGTGCTATCTTACTGTTAATCTCATTGGAGCACTGGCCATCTGATGTTAAAGTGATGCCAAGATAACTTGACTTTATCCCCTTGATTTAATTTTGCATCATTGATATTATTTACTGCATTTTGACCATGTGTATTTCTTTGAACCAACCATTACTTCTGTTTTCTTCTTGTTTAGACTGAGGACTTTATTTTCACTTTCTTGTACTAATATGTCTAACAGGCCTTGAAGTTCTTGTTCATTTCGGTTACTTCAAAAAAAAAAGGCAGATCGCATCACAATATGACAACCTAAAAGTATATCACTAATGCTTCCAGTTTGCCAACCCCTTGTTCTACATCTTATATTCTACTGTGACTACTTGACAATTATTGTCACATTGACAATTATTGTCAATATCTTTTTATTTCTTTATGCGACCAAGATATTATGTTACCTATTTTTCTTCTTTATGTTACAATTCTTATTCTAGAAAACATTTTTTCCCCATAATATACAGCCCCATTCTCCTGTTTCAATATTCAAAAAAATAAATTCATTTTAAATGAAGTGCTAAACAGAAAGATCCTACAAATATCATGGACAGAGAAAAAGAACTGAAATTTTGAAACTAAATGAGGGGTGGCTTCTAAATACCATCATGAAAAAGAGGCTACAGTATTTTGGACACTTACAGCAACATGATGGTATAGAAAGGCTGATTTTAGAGGGCAGAGTACCAGACGGGAGAAGAAGAGGAAGAACAAGAAGATGATGGATCAACGAAATCGAAGAATGTATGCACATGTCTCTGGTCAATGCAGGCCTGCTTGCCCAGGACAGAGAGGTGTTCAGAATATTCACAATGAAGACAATGTTCTGGAAAGAATATGTCAAGATATACAGAGAAGCGCTTTAGCCTAGTTCATAGTGAGCTTGCTTGCTATCACCGGGTTACAGCGTACCAGGTTCAAAACCATGATCGGACAAAAAAGTCCATAGTGAAGGCCTATCTTATCTTCCAAATTGATATGCATGTTCGCTGTTCCTGTTTCAGGATGTTACATGATAGTAGGCCTAATTAACTATTTCTTAGTTCTTTCTTTGGTGGGGAGGTGTTGTTCATCCATCTCAAGCGATAATGACCATTTGATACATCCACTTTAGAAATTCAGTTAGATTTTATCCATGACTATGAGTTTGTAGATTTATAAGAATTATTCTTATATTCTGAAATAAGACTTATTCAAGCCGCAAATGTTGTTGGACAGTTAGGGCATGGAATATCCACTGTAGACCGTTTTTGGTCTACCCGTGACTTTCTAGCTACTCTCTACTGTTGAACAGTTGCATTTCTCCTCATTTTACAAGATCATGCACCCTTTTTGACTGTAGAGCGCTGTGTAGCTCAATTTTGTGCAAGTACTTCCCATGTCATGGCAAGTACTTGTCATTTCCATGGAGAAAGTCGTGGCGATGCACAGAAGTAGGCCTACAGTACTTAGTGTTAATATTGCAACGTGGAACATCGGCACAGAGTGGTAAATTAGACAACATCAAATAAGAAATGGAAAGATTGAACATAAATATCTTAACAATGAGTGAAATGAGATGGGCTGGGGTAGGAGAGATACAATCAGATAAATTTAAAAATTATATACTCAGGTGAACATAAACACGAGAGGAGGGGTAGGCACATTATTAGACAGAAACAGGAAAAACAATGAAAGGTTTCATGACAATATCAGACCGTGTAATATTAGTGAAGAAAATATATTGTGTAATATGAGCTTGTCATTAGAGGTGAGAAAGAGATTTCTTCAGTGCTATATAACTCCTATCATCATCATCATCAGGTGCCATGCCGGGTGGCGTAGGCGGTCATGGCTCTCCACAGCTCTCTGTCCACAGTATTATGTATCAAAGTCGTTGTTGTTTCTTTGCCGTGCCAGGTTGTCAAACTGTCTAATATTTTCTCACGTTGTCGCCCTCTGTCTCTGGTGCCTTCAATCTTGCCTGTTGTGATTATGTTCTCTAAACCTGCCTGTCTCATGAAGTGGCCAAAAAAAGAAGATTGCCTTTTTCTTATATTGTTGATTAAGGTCCGTTTCGCATTTAACTCTTTTAACACCTCTACATTAGTTTTTCTGGCAGTCCATGGTATTCTCAGCATTCTTCTGTAGAACCACATCTCCGTTGCCTCCAATCTCCCACTTTCCAGTTTGTTTATTGTCCAAGACTCGCACCCATATGTTAGTATAGGGGTTATATAGCACTGCAGAACTCTCTTTCTCACCTCTAATGACAAGGTCATATTACACAGTATATTTTTCATTTTTCTGAATGTTGTTTTTGCCTGTCCTATTCTGCATCTTATTTCTGTTGAACTTCTTCCATCTGCTGTTATAATTGTACCTAGATATTTGAATTGGTGGACCTGTTTTAATACTATATCATTCACTATGATCTTGCAAGGTGTGTTATTTTCTTTCTTTGAAATAACCATTACTTCTGTTTTCTTGATATTTAGGAAGAGGCCTTTCTCTTTGCTTTCTGTGACTACTACTTTAATTAATTTTTGAAGGTCTTCCTCACTTTTTGCAATCAGAACAGTGTCATCTGCATATCTCAAATTATTTATGTTATGTCCTCCCACTGATATTCCTGGGATATCTACTATTGCACGCATTATGTTTAGTATAACTCCTATACTAACATATAAATGCGAGTCTTGGACAATAAACAAACAGGAAAGTGGGAAATTAGAGGCATATAGAGATGTTGTTCTACAGAAGACTGCTGAGCATACCATGGACAGCCAGAAATAACGAATGAGGAGGTGTTGAAAGAGTCAAATTTGAAACGGACCTTAATCAATAATATAAGAGAAAGACAATCTTCATTTTTTGGCCAATTCATGAGATAGGGAGGTTTGGAGAACATAGTCACAATAGGCAAGATTGAAGGCAACAGAGACAGAGGACGACAATGTGAGATAATATTAGTTTGACAACCTGGCATGGCAGGAAAACATTAACAATTTTGATACATATGCTGGAATTAGAGAGCTGTGGAGAGCCATGATCGCCTGCACCGGATGATGGGGACTTCCCATGTATCTTGGTCTATTTTAAAGGCTTTCAGTTATGTCTTTAACAAATACTGGTAGTGCTTCTTTTGGACACTTTGAGATCGTGTACCCTTCTCGAGCTCATCATAGAGAAGGCGATGATCTGCCCAATGAATCTGTGTTTTTGCATCAGAATAGTGTAAATGCTGAATGCCAAGAATATCATCTCTATCAAAGACAGCAGCCAACTGATGTTCACAGTTCACAACTTTTTGAGACATGCAGGGCGGAGGGGGGTTGTTTGTCTTGGTCTGCCAGCCAAGTTACCACCAAGTCCACTCCCTGTCACAATTGTACATCAGGAAATTTGGGAAAGCAGCAATAGCAACCTCTATCTATACGCTTGTCCCTTGTTTGCCTTGCAGCGTCAGGGGTGGAAGAGTTCTCTGGAGATGGCCTTCTTGTGCGCTGTTTGTAAGCTTGTTCCTGTGGCTTCTTTGATTTCTGTGATCCATCTTTTACATGGTCTGCCTCTGGCTTTATAACCGTTATGTCTATGTGTCATGGCAATTTGTGGCATGCTATATGTCGGTAGTCTGGAAGCGTGTGAAAACCACTTGATCTGCTGTCTTTTGATGTGTTCCAATACTGGTATTGTTTTGGTTATCTGTCTGATGTTATCGTTTCTAATTCTATCTCTTAATGACACTCCGAGATATAATTAGAAACGATAACATCAGACAGATAACCAAAACAATACCAGTATTGGAACACATCAAAAGACAGCAGATCAAGTGGTTTTCACAATAGCAACCTAATGAGCGTATTTGTATTATTATTGTCTAGAAAAATGCATTCAGGATTTTCAAATAAATTCCACATACACTATGCACTCTGGAGAGTGACAAGGATGTGTTCTATCTCCCTTGATATTCATCAGATATCAATTGCATATGTAAAATTGCCAACACTAATGAAGAAGACAACCTAAACAATTCCCTGAGTGAACTTCTTTTTGTAGACAATCAAACACTAATATAAAAAATGAAAGAACAAATACAACAGCATATAAAGATTCCATACAAAATGTAGAGACTTTAACATGAAGATACACACACAAAACATGAGGTAATATCAATTGCAAAAAAACAGAAATAAACATCACTATAGATGTCAATCGATTATCAAAAAACAGGTGAAAGAATTAACTTATCTTGGAAGCAACATATCACTGAATGGGAAAACCACCAAAGAAATCCAACATACATGCAACATAGCATACCGGATCTTGGGGCAGTTATCTCCTTCTTCTTCTGTGTTTGTTCTTAAACTCCTGCAGATTAAGCAGGATGTAGTCCAGAGAACAGAATGCGTTGTCATGGTTTACAGCAATGCTGTGATATCTGCGCCTTTCGGCCTGACACATCCGACTTAAGCATGGCTTTGGGTCACTGACCCTATATGGGATGGGACAGCCAACTCCATCCCATAACCTCCATAGTCGCCTTTTACGACATGCGTGGAAGGTAAACAGTGTTGCTATTCTTTGCTCCCCTTTCGGCACCGGCAACACACAGGCGAAGGTTATCTATTTTCAAAATCAAATATGTGAGAATGAACACCAAAACTGCACTATATAAAATTATCATCATACCATTCACTATGAGTGTGCTCGTTCTGTCACAGATAAACTCTCCGCAAACCATGCATTATTTTTAATACAAATCTCAAATCCTAAAATAACACAAATCATAAGCTCCTGTCATTTTCTCTACTTTGTTGAAATGTGCGGGCTTTTGTTGGTTTCCGATCAAGCCTCGCCAAGTGTTGCCAACTCATTTCATCATAAAAGCACCAGAAACGTTTCTAAAAAGCATCAGAAAGTACCAAATAATGGCAAAATGCATTACAACGCACCAGCAAATTTGTGAAAAGCGCTAAGCTAGTGCGGCTTTGTCAAATAAGCTTGGCACCAACTTATATGAAAAAGCACCAGATATAGTGTGATATAGATACAAATTTCAACCCTGCTCTCGCCATAGACTGAATATTTTTTGCAATAATTTTATAATATGAAATAAATCCCCAGGCACACGCCAATTTTCTAAAAGTTCAGATGTAGTGAGATGGGAGACACCCTTCAAACCCTCCCCCCCCCCTTTATTATTTGCAATAATTGTATAATTTGAAATTATAATAACTGGGAAACCACCCCAAGCCCCCCCCCCCCTTTCTAAACGTTCAGATGTAATGGTAGGAGACCCCCCTCAACCTCCCTTTTTTTCTTTTTTAAAACCACACACAACCTTAACTAACACCAAACTCCAAAACAATTCAAACACACTTAAATGGAGATGCGGCAAACATTTGTTTATGTTTTTGACCATTTATGACCTTTTTTCTAATTTATTTAACTTTAATTTATTTAAATTAAAATTATATATTGTTTTTCCCCAGAGATACAAGTGGGAGAGTAACATCACACGATGGACAGGTTAGTCTAGCAGAGTGCACCACCAAGACAAGAGATGGAGATACGTTGTTGCCAACCTTCGTTGCGAAGATGACACTTAATGGATGACGATGATTATCTTCAAGGAAGACCTAATAATAAACACATGGGCATGGGAGCAAACAATTCTGAGATGCTAACTGGAAATTATAGATAAATTGTGAAACGGGGTAATCAGGGTAATGAAGTTTTGCTAGTCATTAGGCACACACAGTTGAATTCTAACATAATTGGAAATTATTCACGACAAATTATGGTAATCAAAGAAATAAATAAAAGTAAGACATCACTCCAAAGCGTGTCGGTCACAAAAGATCACCAGAAACACAACCTACAATTATTTAAAATATTGGGTATGCTGCAAAGACAAATTAATTATTTGAATCGGGTGAACAATATAATATTATTCGTTGCTGATTTGTTTACATGCACGACAAAGAAAAGTAGTGAAGTATGATCTTTAAAAATCTTTAATTAAAATAATTAAAAATTAATCATACCTCCTTTAAGTCTGGCCAGTTTTCAGGCAAAATATGAGTATGTAAGTCTATCTTCATGTTGTTCTCTCCACTGAGTTCTACTGTATTCCAGTATTGTTATGGTATATAATTATATATTTAGATAGTCACTGTTGTTGTTTACTAAAAGAGTACTTTAGTTCTACTTTTGATTGTATTTCCGACATGTACTTTCAACTTTGTAATCATTTTCAACCAATCAACACTTGCGAACTTTCAAACTTATGGCATCTTACAAACAATATTAATTTAAATTCTACCAGCGTTAACACAACTGGGATTTTTTTTCCAGATCTGGGCATTTTCTATCAGACCTGTGATCTTGTGTCCTTATAGTTATTATTGAGTTTTTAATAATCCGGGTTTTTTGGTATTTTTTCTCTTATAAAGTTAGTTGGTCATTTCAAAAATTGTTAATAAATGTGTCACAAGAGGAGCATACTGGACAACTACATGGAGTTTGAGAGCGTTACAGATGCCCTAAAATGGCGGTTATTGGGCCAGACTCTCGGTCCATGCATCAAATTAGGAATAAGTGATGATTTTCAGCGTTCATTCTCAAACTCCCGCTGGATATCCCTTGTATTAGGACCATGTCCTACTAGATTTCCAGCAGGATGTAGTCCAGAGAATGAAAAGGCGTTGTGTCGCCGTTTTATTTGCGCCAATGGCCCAAAACATCCGTCTTCGGTGACAAGTGATAATCTGACATTTAGGAAATTTTGCTACGCGATGGGTTATGTTATTGGATATTTATTCCATGAATTGCCATATAAAATAGCTGATATTGTTGAGTAATTAGTGCCTTAGCCGTTACCATTTGAAATTTCATGTATTTATTTATCCAAAATGAACGTTATTGATGAGTTACGGCAGGGCAGTAGATATGATTACGCTCAGGAGGGAATTTTGCCTAACAAATATAATTCGTCAGTTTAATGCGTACATTTCACTATAGACCTGTGCTGTGATATTTGAAGACCTTTTTGTAAAAAAAATCGCTTGGGGGGGGGGGGGTTACATACCATTTGACTGAGTTTCTAGCACTAAAAGTCATGTTCAGATTTGCTAAGAAGGGATTTTGAACATATCCCTGTGTCACCTCCCCAAACCCCTCTCTGAGTTATGGCATCTATAGCTAATTTCAGCTTCGTGGGTAACATATATTTAAAGGTTTACATGCCCAGGAAATAACAAGAAACATGTTTCAAGAAATTTGACTTGCATTTATAACCATAGACACAGTTAATAGAAGATAACGGAGACTTGCTGAAACAGCTTCATGAATGCATGCTGGAGACGGACATGGTCATTTATTATTTTTCTAGCAGCGATTATGAGACCTCGGTATCAAATGTGGTACTACAATAAATGTCCACCAGCTGTGGAGAATTAGGAGTGTATAGAATAATCGAGGTACAGGAACCATAATTGTATATATTTTCAACATCTGTTGGGAGATTCTTACAAGGAAGCTTCTTGCCTCACTTCTTACAAGGAATCACACATAGAAGAATTACGAGCTGTCAGGACAGGGCTTTATATGATGATGATGATGTTCGTCCGTCGTAATCGACGATGACCAAAAATTCAACCATAATAATGATAACAATAAGTAATAAAAATATAAAGTTAATAGTGCGTTTTTAAATTACTAACAAGTCCAATGCGCGTACAAAATGTTCTTCTACAGAATTGACAGCTGTAGAGGGACTTTGAGATGTTTTTTTCTTTTCTACGTGCCCGCTTCTGTATTGCAGTATCATGTCTGGTCTCTTCCGCCGCTAGTGCTCCCGTTCTAAGGCTTTAACGCCATGCTGTTCTATCCTGAGCGAGGCTCTCCCAAGCGCATACGTCAATTTTAAGATGTTTCAGTGATGGCTTGAGCATGTCTTTGAGGCGCTTTTTCTGTCAACAAGCTTTTCTAATTCCTGCCTTGACTGCTCCATATTATATTTGTTTTGGCAGACGCGAGTCCTCCATACGCACAAGATGACATGCCCAGCGTGCTTGCGCCTTCATAAGTATTGTTAGATGCTTATTGAGGTTGATTTTACCAAGATCTCATAGTATGGTACTTTGTCCCACCAATGGATGTTTAGTAATTTACGTAGGCCGGTAAGATAGAAATGATTCAATTTTATTGCATGTCTAGCATACACTGTCCACGTTTCACAAGCGTATAGTAGGGTTGGTATAACAGAAGCATTATATACTTGAAGTTTGGTGGTTGTTCTTATACCTCTCTGTCCCATACATTGTTGCGTAATCTAATTCGGTTGAGAAATGACTAGCGCTGAAAGTTGGTTTACAGTGTGAAAGAGCTGCGTTTATCGTCAACCACACTCTCTCCTGAGTTTTATCTTGGTCAAATGGCAAAACAAAGTCGAGACAACTGGGAGAAAATCAGGTGCAGTGATGGCCAGAGCGTACTATGTGTCTGTGCCCTATGCTGTCCACACAGCTGTGCTGTTAGCGCCTATGTACTCGTTGAGTTACCTGCCAACTTCTTTCGCCGCAAACAAACTTTTTAAGCCTAGGTAGACAAAGCCTTTGTTTACAATACTTGGCTGACTTATTTCTTAGCACTGTGAGTGTCCATAATAGCTACAGTGTGTCGCCCAACTTCACGTCGACTGTAACAGGTTGATACCGAAAAAGGGCAGACCATTCTGACACGGTCAGTGAACCGCCACAGCGGCGAGAATAGGTCACGAAATGAGATGTTTGTATCCGTTTGACAATAAAGAAAAACCATGTTTCTCCTTTGTCAACGCTCGAATCTTGCAAATAGCAACATTAAAGTGCGGAAACATATCCATGTAGGCCAATCACTTGAGTACACAATTAAATAACACAACTAGCACAATCCACGAAATTCGAATCACATAAACAATGAGACAAAAAAATCGCGAATAGCATGGTCGCCATCTTGGACATCATCTCCAAGATGATTATTTTGATATAATAAGATTATATATGCCTTTATATAATGAGATACTGAATATTGCCGTAGCAATATTTTCATTAGTCATTTTATGTTGCCTGCCAATGCTGACCAACGAAATACACGGAAAAATCGTAAATATATTGTAAACAAGCGTGTTTGCTTCTGCTCGCTTGTCTTCTATTGTCAATACTAACGGTTCAAGCAGTGTTTAATTGTTCAGGTTCTATCAAAGGTGAAATAAGATATTTCTAAGCGAAAAACTAGCCTTTGTACTAAATTTTATTATCTGGGAAAAGTGGGTAAAGTCTGCTATAAATCGAGTTCCTGATAATCTGTCATCTGGATACCTTGATCGTTAACCATTTTGATCAACAACTAAATGCGATCTATATATCTATTCCATAAACCCTTTGTTGCTTTTCAGCGTCAGGGGTAGAAAAGTTTTCTGGAGATATCCCACGTGTGTGCTTAGTATGTTGTGGAATTTGTCGCATCTTTTATTTCGGTGGTCCATCGTTTTCGTGGTCGACCTGTAGGTCTGCCTTCACTGTATATGTATAGCATAACTTGCTGTAATATGCTGTCTGATGGTAGTCTGCAAACCATTTCATCTGTTGTTTCTTAATATATTCCAATATTCGGGTGGTGCCGGTTTTTTTGTCTAATGTCTTCATTCCTCAATCTCTCTCTCAATTCCTAGGATTATGGGTAAGCATGCCATTTCAGCTGTCACAAGTTTACGTTTGTCTTGTACTGTCATTGTCCATGTTTGGCATTTGGTAGCACAGTGTTGGCATAATAATCGATGTGAATGGTGTTACTTTTGTGTTTAAATCTACATTTTTGTTTCTGAAGATTGATGTCATTTGCCCTATGGATTGATATGCTTTACTACGTCTATTGTGTATTTCTTTGCTGCTCTTGCCGTCTGTTGTTTTACTTCCTAGGTATATGAATTCTGAATAACTATGGCATTAACATCTTATGTATTAGTGAATGTAGATAGCCCGGTTCAGACAAAGTATTCTTACAAAATGAAGATAAACACATAATCTACTCAGGCCGCACCGACGATCACCGTTCAGAAGGCGTCGCCATTATTATGTCGAAAAACTCGGAAAGATCGCCATTAACTGGGAACCTGTCAGCGAACGTATTATAACGGCCAGATATCCAACTCGCTTTTTTAAAATGACAATTATCCAATGTTATGCACCTACAACTGACAGCGACGACAACATCAAACCACTTTCTATTCTTCTTCATTTGTTCACTTGAAACATCTCTATATTTGTAATCTGTCTCCTTAATAAAACTCACTGTCTTTTGTAGTTCATACAGTGGCCCATAGAGCTTTGATTCTAGTATTGTTTCCTCTGGCCAATATGTCTGCCTCAGCGTTTCATGCTAAGAACACCAAGAGTGTATATGTTTAGCACTCTTTTCTGCCTGTCTACGTGTACACATGGACGTGTTGTCAATCTTGAACTTTGTGTACATGTGACTGCGGAGTCGGTTGTGTCTTGTTCTGAGACGTAGAATTACAACTTGTTCTGATCTATTCATAATGTGATAGTCATCTTGTGTTGGTGTTTGTGGCTTTCTTATTGACTTGATCATCTGTTGTTGTTGTTGTTATTTTTATAGTAGGTGATTGGTATATCTGGTTGGTCTTCGGCAGCTCATTCCAATATATATATATAAATTGGTGTTTTTTTCTGTTCTTCCCATCTTCATTACTTCTGTCTTTTCTATATTTATCTTCATATTAAAGGGGAAATTGTTTTCTTACGTTGTCTTTGCGAGTTTTCAGATGTGATATTTGTATGTTATGAACAATATGGGGGATAGTACACACTTCTGTCTCACTCCCAAGTGAATTTGGTAATTATCGGATGTACATGTGCTCGTTCCTACTGCGCATTGACTATTGGCGTATATGCTCTAACATAGGCTTATCAGATGTTGGGGAACTACATATTTCTATAGTCCTATCCATAGTTGTGCTCTATCCCTTCTGTCACAAGCTTTCTCTTGGTCCAGGAGAGCCAAATATAAGTCTTGATTATATTCTATCGGTAGAAACTTCCGGTAAAATGGCGCGATATGACGGTCGTGTTATTTCTTTTTCGTCACAAATGAAAGTGCAGTTCAATGTTTCAGAATTCTTCATCTGGAATAAGTGACCTCGTTAATGTATGTGTTAATTAGATACCACAGCGTAGCCATTGAGCTTTTCCTGATACAACACTGCGACAGGATTAGCAATCCAACAGTGAGAACTCGTAGTGTTCGTAAAGTGCTCGTAGTAAAATGGAGCGTTTTCCGAAGAAGAATAGCAACATTAAAACGACTAACAACGCTAAACATCGAATACGAAAACAACACATTAAATTTGCTACAATCAATATTTGCAGACTGAAAATTTAAATAAAAAACATCTTATAGATGAAATGAAAAAGAAAAACATCAAAATCCTGGGATTAGCCAATACAAGAATTAAAGACAAAGGCTATAAGAAAGTATACCATGATTACATGTTTATATTTAGTGGAACTGCCCCAGCTTCAAGAGATAAACTCAGGGTAGTCTTTTTCATAGATATGACACTAGCCAAGATTATTGTTTGCGTCGCACATCAAAACGAAAGTTCAATACCGGTTACGATTAAAATAGACAGTGTAATGAGATGATAATTTGAGTATTTCAAGATTTATTTTTTTAAATTTTGGACATGCATGAAAGATTCTTTATGTAGAACCAAATCAGATCCAACGTTAGAAACAGACAAAACAGGTGGCTATAGGTCATATACCTCATATATACCTATATGTTATTGCTCGGAGGTTTGTAATTCACACAAGCAAACCAGGTGTATACGATACTTTATGTGTTTGGAGGAGGATTTCATTCATGGATGGAGCTGCAACTTTTTATAATTCACACAAGCAGATCACGGGCAGCTTTGGAGTTAAGGGGGGGAGGGGCCGGATTTAGACTTGATAGGGCCTTAAACTATTTGAGATATGGGGCCCTTTAACGATTAAGAATATATAGATAATGAAATATAAAACAATTGGGGGCCCCAAGAAATCGGGGCTTGCTTAGCTTATAGGTAAATCCGGCACTGGGGTTGGGGGGGGGTATTTTTGAGTAGCTTGGGAGTTGCTTTTCCGAGGAATCCTCGGACATTCGACATTCGGTCGAAAATAGGAATTTTTGTTGACACTCGGTTGAAACATAGTTTTCAAGAGCGATTGAGATTTTCGACATTCGGTCAGAGATAGGAATCGGTTTGGACAATCAGTTCAGACTTCGGGACTCGCGAATTGATAAACGCAACTCAGACGTAAGGTAGTTGTAGAGATTGTGTCAGTTTACAAGTGAGACTAGAATTAAACTATACACAGACGCATGCGGTTGCGCCTGTGGGTCTCACCAATGGCTCACTAGACAAACCAACCATGCAACAGAAAACCTTAGTAGATGACATGCCTTTATATTGAGGTTATCTTCTTATAGAAGGTTCATGGCATTGCATCTATACAATCCCGTAGTCGTAACCTTCGATAACAGTTACCATGTGGTTCCGACAGGCCGACGTTGTGCTTGAACTACGGGCACGGCGTGGGTGGGCGGAACAACAAATAAACATGTCACTAAAACCAGAGTTGTGCCCTGATGTCGACGTCTGTTTCGGCAGAATTAAACTCGAAACACCATCGAGTCGAATGGCTGCTGGAACAGAGGTCGGAGCTCTTATGGGAATGCTCCACGTGTTGTGAGGCCAGTTTCTAATCAAGAGTATAAAGAGATAATTTGCATTCTCCATTAGGCTTGAAGTCTTTTTTTTAATAGAGTGTATATTTGCTAGATGTGCTAGATCGGGTAGTTTGGACCCTGCTGTTGTAAACGATCTCATTGATATTCCGTAATAATCTGTGTTGGCTACAATTTCATAAGAGAAGTCGCAACCTGTGTCTTTAGACTTGGTTTCATGTATGAATGAATATACAAGTATTGCTCGAGGTAAATATATGGTTGTCGTAGCTTAAAGATTGACCACGGGAATTGAACTGGTCTCGGCACCAGAGTTCCAGAAAGTCTTGTATGGGACGCTGACTCACGACCAAACATAAGTCTGTTATACTTGGTGACTTGGTCACGCTATTGTGACGCTCCTGACAGACAAGACTCTTGTTACTGTCAATGACAGCCAATTCGTTATACCCTGTCACACTATCGCTGACAGCAACATCGCTGCATGCGCTACATGACACACTTTGCAAGACTGCATGTACTGCAAGACTGATTACTGTCACAGTTTCAATATCTGTCTTGTTACTTGTCAGGGCTACGTCAGGGCTAGTCCATGCCAAATTGTTATCGTCCTGGATGATTATAATAATAATGTAGATAATAATAATAATAAATAATAGTTTCTCTTCTATCGTTCACTTGAAACATGTCTATATCTGTAATTCTGTCTCCTTAATAAAACTCACTGTCTTTTGTAGTTCATACAGTGGCCCATAGAGTTTTGATTCCAGTGTTGTTTCCTCTGGCCAATATGTCTGCCTCAACATTTCATGCTCAGAACACTCTTGAAGTATATGTTTGGCACTCTGTGCTGCCTGTCCACATGTACACATGGCTGTGTTGCCAATCTTGAACTTTGTATACATGTGACTGCGGAGTCGGTTGTGTCCTGTTCTGAGACGTAGAATTATAACTTGTTCTGATCTAATCATAATGTTATAGTCATCTTGTGTTGGTGTTTGTGGCTTTTTTATTGACTTGATCATCTGCTTTTCTGATGGTAGGTGATTGGTATATCTGGTTGGTCTTCGGCAGCACCATAATGGTGGTGGTAATGGTGGGTGTTTTTCAGATGGTAAGATTCACATTAGAGATGATAATGGTAGAGATGATAATGGTAGAGATGACAATGGTAGAGATGATAATGGTAGAGATGATAATGCTGTTGCTGCTTATGATGACTGTGATGGACGATGGTGATAATGATTTTGATTATACTGGTGTTGGGAGTGGTGGAGGTTGCGGTAATCACAAAAACGATGTTGAAAATGGCTATGCTAAGTTTGAATGATATTGATTCTGATGATGAAATACAACGCCCATACCAACGTAGGCAAGATTGGCCTGTTGGTTGGTTGCTGATCCAGCGGTCTATGGGTTCATGTCTTTTGATCCAGTGTATATTGAGTCAAGAAAGCTATATGAAAATGGGTTGTAAGCTTTAATCTCTCTGAATGATTTAACCGATTAAAATTGCTCTTCCAGTAACCATAATCGTTCTACACAACGGTATGCACTGATTGTAGAACTTGTAACGGTATGCACTGATTGTAGAACTTGTAACGGTATGCGCTGATTGTAGAATTTGTAACGGTATGTACTGATTGTAGAACTTGTAACGGTATGCACTGATTGTAGAACTTGTAACTATGTGAAGTAATCGCGATATAAAATATGTATGAGAACAAATCTTAAAAACAACACCTGTACCTGATGCAGACTACATGACTCATATTATGTCATTAGGCACACACGATTGAAAATATGTGTTTCAATCTAAACAATATTTTCTTTATTCCACTACCCCATCGAGGCCAGCTCCTAATGTCGTGGAGGAGATAAAGCTTAGTCCAGTCACCAGAGGCTGGAAACTAAGACTTGCCAGGTTCTCCTAACAACATATGGAAACTACACACCATGATGCATTATAGAAGATTATATGACTGTATAGTGAGGTTTTTTTAAAATGGAAACACCACCAGCATTCTATCTTTACAGTTATGTTTTTTATGTCGCAATGTCCTGTTGTCAATCATCTTCCCTGGAGTAGAGGGTTGTCCAATTGTGACACTGCACTCCATCATAGAACCTAGGCCCTGTCACACGGACTCTCAAGATCTCAGGGGTTTGATGTTGCATTTTGAACTGACACCCAGAAACTAACTGCAGGAACGGGAAACATGAGGTGAAACCATCCAATCCAGGACGTGACAATCCTACATGTCTATACATGTTTGGCAGACATGGCACTCCTCCTATCTATGTGCCAGCAGAGTGTAGGTGGTGGGGAATGGAGAGTTATGAAGCACACTTCAGGTCCTCTGCCAATAGATGGAAGTCTGGGAAGAGTCAAGTCAAAGCAGCATTATGCCAGTTGGAAAATAAAATGGTGTTCCTGGTCCCAGACCCTAAATTGATCAGCCCTCTGGGTTTTAAAACAAGCTTCAGAAACATAACCCCAACATCAAAGTGCCTAACAGACATATATCATATGAGCTCGGACGTCGCCTCATAAAAGGTTTGCGCCTAGTAGTCTTACCCCCCCCCCCTTTCCGGCTGCCTTGAGCGAAAAATAAGCCACGAGAGGCACACTAAACATACTACAACTTAAGACATCTGGACTCAGAAATAAAACATTGGAACTGAGTAGAAGAGTACACAAACATGATACCCACATGGCACTACTGCATGAAACAGTACTAGCAAAGAAAGAACACTGGATACCACGCTACACAATACACAAATGTAAATGTCAGAAATAGAGTCGTTGCACTACTCATCAGAAATGACATGCAAGGAGAAAGCATAAACATGAAAAACAACTGAAACAATATTCAAGAAATAAATATATGGTACCATGACCTGCGGGGGATACACTGTTCAATGGATACTGCCCACCCAATTCCAAGACACAAATAAACACAGATGCCAAGAAAACTATCATTGCGAGATATTTCAATGCACACATACCTACCACAGGATACAAAGACAGAAACACAATGGGAAACAAAATAGAGGAACTATGCAACACCAGCAACCTAATAATATGACACAATTCCTCATCCACACCCATACTCCCCCAGAGAGGCAGTGGATCAATATTCTGACTTGATCTTACCATCATATCCGCAAACTTTCAAAATGACTGTACTCTGAGAGTCCTTGGTGACATAAGAAGTGACCACCACCAAATACTCCTCTAAATTCCACAAACAGAAATCAACCAACACGAAAAACACCTCGTTGGAACTACAAACGAGCAGACTGGAAAAAATTCAAAACTTACACAGGTGAAAATCTAGAGAAGATTAACAAAAATACAGATATATATATATATATATATATATATATACACACACATTTATACAAAAATATCACTGCAATCATACTTCACCATTCAAGAACTCCAGACTGCACTAAAGAAATTACAGCCAAGGAAAGAACCAGGTCTTGATAAAATATCCAATGAGATGATCCACCACCTAGGAACCAAAGGAAAGACAGAACTCCTAAACTTCTTAATACAACTTGACAAAGTGACCTTCAACCTACCAACAACCTGGAGGACCGCTAGTATCAAGCCAATACTAGAGAACGATATACCTCAAGATGACATAAAAAGCTTTCTGCCAATCTCTTTAACTTCTAACATCAACAATCTTGTGGAAAGAAAGCTGAACAACAGATTATACCCCTCAACAACTCTCAGGCAGGATTCCGAAGAGGAGTAAAGACTGAAGAGCAACTTTTTTCTTCACCCAGAAATGTGAATGGCAATTTTCAGCAAGGGAAGAGTACAGTCGCTGTCTTTGTAGACCTAATGCAAGCATATGACAAGGTATGGAGAAAGAGACTATTGCAAAAAATACATAATATGGGAATTTGTGGGGAAATGTACAAATGGATTAAGAACTACTCAAGTGACAGAACCATACGAACTGTAGTAAACAACAAATTATCATCCAAGCGCATGCTTGAGGGAGGGCTACCTTAAGGCTCAGCTCTCAGCTGTACCCTATTCTTAATCGTTATAAATTATCTTCCTGACTTGCAAAACAAAACCTACAAAACCATGCAGAGGATCTTGTCATATGGACAAGTGAATCCGACTTACATGTTGCTGCAGAGAGACTTAGAAAACCCTTTCTCACAATATCAACATACTGCAACTTATGGAAACGCAAGGTCAACACCAGTATTACCACATATACCATATTTATACTTAGCAACAAACAAACAAAAATATCCAAGAAACTTAAAATCACTCTTGAATGAGCTCAAATAAATCGCAAAGAAAACCCAATGGAAAATAATACCTAGGTGTTCAGTTGGACAGAAGGCTAAGCCACAACAACTTTATTTACAATTTCACGAAAAAGCGTCCTGGAGGTTGAACATGCTAAAGCGACTTGCAAGTAGATCACGCGCAGCCAACATGTCAACACTTAAACATGCATACATAAGATACGTCAGATTCATATTAGACTATATGATTTGACCCTTGCAGGTCAATTCATCAAAAAAATTCTTGCACATCTGGCCAGGCTCTCCGTTTGATTTGTGATAGCATAGGATCAACACCTACAATGACCTGTGAAATCAATGCAAACATAGAGTCACTAGACATTAAAAGAGAAAAGGCAACTACAGAAGATGTGGAAAGATAGAAACGACTCCCACAAAACCATCCTAACAAAGAAGTAGTCAACAAATTGACATGCAAAGCAAGACTAAAACAAAAATCCCCAGTACAGCTAGCAGAAGAACTAAACAAGAAACATCACCTTTCTGAAGATGGAGAAGAATCTGAAAGAGTGTCAACTGTCCCACCAAATGCATCCCTCATACTGCCCCCATATAAACCAAGTAACCAAGGCAACAAACCAAAATACCATTAAGTCCATTGCACTAGGGATTATCGACTCCTACCGCAAGGCATGGATCCAAGTATACAAATGGGTCAACCTTCAAAGCCATTATCAATGCAGGATATGACTCTCACATAGTCCCCCTTGCAAAACATCAAAAGAGTTATCTGCTCCTTGTGGAGAGTTCTGCAGCAAATATGATGCAGAGGTGAAAGCAAGATCGAAACACTCTTATACATCACCACCAAATGCAAAAACAATGCGACACGTCTAAAGCAAACAAAAAACTTAGTAATATTCACGGACTCACGGAGATAAATACACCGCATAGATCAAACCACAATATTTAGGCTGCGAACAACACATGTACAACTTAACAGACATCTACAAAGATTTACCGCAGACCATACACCATACTGCAACCACTTCAACAGACAAGAGGAGGAAACAGTAAAATACCACCTTATTAAATACCCTACATACAAGACCTACGAAAACAACTGTTACCACACCCTTCCATGACAACACCCTTTATACAGACACAACACAGCTGAAGAAGACATGCATCTACCACCACCATGCATTGGGACGAAAGAGTTAAAGCTCGCAACCCTGGGGATCGGGTAAGTAAGTTATTCCACTAATGATGTAAATGAAATCAAACCATTAGTTAAGGGGAGGGGGATTCAATACCCCCTTCCCCCTTCTTACTAAATCTAAAAATAACATTGAGTGCTAGGAAACAAGCATAAAAAAGAGTATAAAGCCCTTCACTTGCTTTTCCAATAAAAGGCCATGAAAAAGCCATTAAAAACGAGAAAGTTCTTGTCTTAAAGGTACCCACCCCTTCTCCCTTTACCAAATGAAGAAGTAACGACCGTTTTGACAGAAACATGTCATTAATGTATGTATGTATATATATATATATATATATATATATATATATATATATATATATATATATATATATATATATATATACTGACCTTGATACACACGCACACTCTCACACGCACGCGTACACAAACTCTCACTCTCACACACACACTCACTCATTCTCACTCACTCATACACTCACTTTCTTTCTCACACACACTCACACTCTTACACACACACGCATGTACACACCCACACACACACACATATGCGGTACATTATTAACAGTTGTGATCACTTTTTAACGAAACAAATACGTACGTACATTATTTAATGAAACGAAATATTGACAACGATGCATTTCGCAGTACAGCCATATTACATATCAAATTACATACGTACATATAAAATGTACTGACTGCAAAAAATATAACAGCAAGCACTCACATATCTAACACTTACTTGAGTTTCCAAAATATTCCATAGTTTGATTTCAGTCATCAAACAAGCGTCATGATCAACAACGCATATCTGAAATTACTATCATCATCGCTTTTGAAGGGCAGCTAGTTGTTTCCTTATTGCGTTCTATCATTTTTCCTTGTGAGGCACATACAAATGATGATTGTCTGTACATTGTAGTTGTTAATGAACTAAAAAAAAAAGTGTCGTTGACCTTGTTTAACAAACTTTAGTCTCATTTAGCCGTCTTGTGTTTCTAGACATGAAACCATATCTCGGTGACCTTCATAGAATGTACTGTTTTCGAATTGCTCATGACTCGCCTCTTTTTTTGCATTTCATTTACATGTATGTAGCATTTATATATATTTACATGTGTGCAATATATATATATATACATATATATGTTGGTAAGAGTTGATGACAAAGGTCGTCAATATGAGAGTGGGTTGAGCAATTTAACCCCATGCTCCTTTTGGTCACTTTAGCGCATAGAAATAATAAACCTAATTAATAAAATCTCAACAGCCCATCACCCCCCACTTTTCACCACACGACCTTTTAATGTTGACATCCATGAATATAGTTAACATTTTAACCCCACTCCCCCCACCCCCTTTGTCAAGAAATAGACCACTACCTGTTGAATAATTATGTCTCCCCAAAAAATTACATAAATAATATATTTTTTAAATAGAATGAGTAAGTAAAAATACACTATATGATTTGCTTCACATTTTCACTGCTGAACTCCAACTCTGGCCTACAGCCTGTGGTATTCCTGACAGATGCAAGGTCAGTGCTTCAAGCTCTCCAGTATAGAAAACTAACAGACATGAAAAAACTACTTAGCGAATTGTCGTACCAGTATAGGGTACCATCCAGTGGATACCCTTTCACTGTGGAGTACCAGGAAATGAAAAAGCAGACCAACTGGTTAAGGAAGGTGCTGCCGAAGACCAACCAGATATACCAATCACCTACCATCAGAAAAAAC
>CM067299.1:41081629-41361629 GCA_034231615.1 Meghimatium bilineatum
GATCGTTGATAAATAATGTAATGAATATGGACATATCTATAAATATCAAAAAAACAAAAACCATGATAATCAGCAAAGACACAGAAGAACAGGAGGTAAACATAAACATACAGGGAGAGAAAATATAACAGGTAAAATAGTATCAATATCTTGGACACATAGTCACAAATGATGGCAGAGGTGAAACAGAAGTTAGAAGAAGAATAGGAATGGCTAAAAGTACCTGCAACGACATGAGAAAAATATTAACATCTAAACAAATTACAAACTAGTTAAAAATGAGAATTATAAAATGCTACATCTATTCTATATTAATGTATGGCTCAGAAACATGGACACTAAATAAACAATTAGAAGATAGAATTGCTTCACATGATGTAGTCTATACCTCTGAGATTTGGGTATATAGGAGAATAGGGAGAGTCTCATGGAAAGAGAAGAAAACAAATAAATAGGTGCTAAAGACACTTAATATGAAGAAAGAACTACTAAGAGAAAATAAAGATCAGACAAATAAAATATGTTGGACACATTAAAAACATGACACTTTATTGAAGACCTCACTCGAGGGTAAAGTCAAAGGGAAGCAAGGAAGAAGTAGGCAGAGATACAAGTGGGAGAGTAACATCACACGATGGACATGTTACAGTCTAGCAGAGTGCACCACCAAGACAAGAGACAGAGGATGTTGGAGATCCTTTGCAGCCAACCTTCGTTGCCTAGACGGCACTTGATGATTATATATATATATATAATATATATATATATATATATATATATATATATATATATATATATATATATATATATATATATATATAATATATATATATATATATATATATATATAATATATATATATATATATATATATATATATATATATATATATTTACACACCAAAATACACATGTGTTATGCGTTTTGTTGTGTGTCAGTCGCTGGTCGTGTAAACACTGATGTGACGGTCATACCCGCTGAAAGGACTGACTTATCAAGGTCAGATGAACCTTCAACTGCTGATCAGACCACAAGAAAGTCCATATAGATAAACAGATGTTACACCGTCCAGTTGGGGAAAAGCCAATAAGCGTTCAGTATGAAATCGATGTGACTAGAGATTAAGTTATATAAAACATCGCAGGTTGTTATTATTCACGAGTCGCTATACAAGTCGGGCTTAAGACATGGATACTCGTGTACGATTAGACTTCAAGTATTTCTACACATCCGTTTCTTGTGTTTCTAGATAAGTAGACATATCAAAGGTTTTTAAGTTCGTTTCACATCTTTCAAGGTAAGTGTTTTTAAATAGTTACTGTAAACATAACAAATTGCAAGGGGCAAAAGTGTATGTGGTTTTAGAGGCGAAGGCACGCATGCACGCAGACACACACACAGAGATAGCTTTTTTATGTGGATACACAGGTATACGTCCCATCCCTACATTTTTTTCTTTGGCTATTTTGGTTCTGAGTGTCAACCTTAATAAAATTTCCTGTTCATGAAAACAAAAATTAGACCGTGAAACACTCGAAACGTTATCTCAACTATTTTGTGTCAGTTTTTGCTAAACGATTATGTCACTGTATATGTCTACTTTGGAATATATCGGTTCTGGATTTATAGTTGGCACCGCCCACTTTAGATAGATAATACCGCCGAAGACGGATGTGTCGAGCCATTGGCGCAAATAAAACGGCGACACAACGCATTTCCATTCTCAGGACTACATCCGACTGGAAATCTAGTAGGACAATGGTCCTGCTACAAGTGAGATCCAGCGGGAGTTTGAGAATCAACGCTGAAGAAGATAGATAATGAAATCTGACCAGGTATGGAGGCGTTTATCCCCTGAATTGTTACACTCTACGACACTGCAGAAGCATTGTTGTTATTAAATATGTTTCCAATCGGAACATATTAATTACAACTGTGGGATTTTATCTGGATGGGCTATTTGTAATTAATTATCAATGAGAAGATGTATCATGACATCCAGCCAGTGATCAACATTTCCACTGCCACAAACCTGGCAAGTCGGCAGCGTGTATACATTGCTACATAATTAAAGTATTGGGAGCAACAACTAATTAAAATGGTGTGGACACATTATGAGAATGAACATAACCAAATACCGACAAGAACATGAGAAGATCCTGATACAAGGCCAGAGAGAGACCTAGAAAAATGTGGATAGATAAAATCAAGACAACCCTGTACAAATACGGATTCAACGCAGCCAAGATGACACATCTGGCCTTGGATATACAACTGTAGTTCATAGTCACCACCCCTACTCTTAACGGCAAGAGTGGATATTCTGACCATCATCTACCTGGGGATAGACAATAGACCGCCAACTTTTCCCTGATAGTAAAATTGATAACAATTCTAGTCTCCAGTTTAGAAATACACGATTTCACAAATGACAAAAACTGGACAATTTCCCCTTGTCTTTTATAATTTATAGTCTTGCTGGCTAATAGGAATTAATCCTTCTAAAGTGGCACATTTCATTTTTTCTGTGATTTTTATTGTTTACTGTGTGTCGACAGCCAAATAAAATAACAATACAAGCCATATGCATCACTTTAGAAGAATGAAACTCAATTTAGCCCATGGTGACGAAAAAAGGAATATTGCACAAACCAGAAGTCAAGCGTGAAGATCTCAGGCTTACCGCTAGGCAGGAAGTGATTTTCACATATTTTCAAAACAACCAGTACAATATCTAGTTTAAACGTGGCCATTTGTCGAAGCCTTTTTCTCCCAGAAATATCGTTCTTACTAATCTCAAACATTGTGTATCTTTGCTGAGCCAGCTTTTCCCGTGATTTTCATTGATTCGTGAATCAGAGTACATGCAAAGTGGCTGATGATCACAGGTCTCAGCCAAGATAAGTGATGCTGTGGGGATCAGAGCACATGATTAGGACAATGGTTTACCTTCTAGGTTCTCCAGAGAAAGTATGTGAAAGCTACGAGTTAGTTGCGTTGAGACTTAGATAAAACGTTATGTAGAATTTATATTTCAGATAATACAATTCAGAATATTGTAACAGGTGAGTTGTCATGTGACGTATTCTTTCCAGAACGTAGTCTTCCTTAATGAATCTTCTGAAATTCGCTTGGTCTCTGGCAAGTTTTCCCGCCTACTCCAGCGCCATGTGCATGAATTCCTGAATATCTCTTGTCCAGCAACGTCTTGGTCGACCTTTTCCTCTTCTGCCTTCTATAGCCCTTTCCAAGAACATTCCATGACAACGTGTCTCTTCACATGGTCAACAAATAGACCAACTTTCTTCTTAATATAGTGTTATATTAGAAATCTGTCACATCTTCAAAAGCACTCTTATCAATATTAATTATAGATCTTATTTTCACTTTGTCGGTTGTCATTACTTTTGTCTTTTTCATATTTAGGAACAGGTTTTGTTGTTCACCAAAGCTTTTGTAGATTTTATTATGTTCAGTAAGTCTTTCTCATTTGATGTTAATAGAATTGTGTCATCTGCGTATCTAATTTCTTGAATATGTAGACCTCTGATGGTAATGGGTCTGAATTCTTGTTGCATTGTTTCGTGTTTCACATTTCTCATTATGTCACAGATGAGTTATGGGATGAAATATCGAACTTTTTAAAGGTGCGTATCATATATCGCACATCTAATGTAAATACGTCTCAAGTAATATATTTTTTTGGGGGTAAATTGTTTTGGACATATTGAAAGACATGAACCTTGTTGAAGACATTACTTTAAGGTATAATTATTTTTTTTTCTGGGGGGGGGGGGGTAGCAAAAGGTAGGCAGATATACAAGTGGGATATTAAAAAAAAATCACGAGATAGGTAGCTTACAGTCTAGCAGAATACAGCTCCAAAGACTGACACATGATGTCGAAGGTCCGTTGCGTCAACCTTGGTTGCGGAAACGGCACTTGATGATGATGATGACTTGGAGCTCCAAATAGTGTTGGTTTAACACCCCCCCCCCCCCAAGAATCGGTGCTTATAGTACTTTTTAAATTTCCCTAGCAAACATAAAAATGACTTGCCGGACCGATTTGCTAGAGGTCCTGTATATTGCCCACTACTGCGCAAGAGTGAGCCAGAGCGGTAGAAACGTTTTCAGTAAGCGGGCAGATTGGGGGGGGGGGAGTTACCTAAGCAAAAGATCATTTGCCCCATTTTCATTTCAAACCGTCTTTTCTTTGATTTTTATGACTTTTTTTTGGAGTAAATTGTTAAGCGGATATTTTCACCCGCCACTTATCTATGTTCCTATTGTTCTAATTCACTAAGGTGAAAAAGGGGAGGGGGATGAGCTTTGGGTGAGCACAGAGAAAGGGAGAAGACACGACAATCCATATAATTTTCTGGCTTTGGACTAAGTCACTATTCCGCCATTTGAGTTCGATTTCCTTTGTTTACGATAAGAAGTCAATTTTAACACACACAAAACTCACGCAGTTCATCCAGATACCATATAATGGCTCTCGCTCTGGGAATATCGTGGAATACCGCTAGAATCCGTGGTAAAGGCGATACTGGTCAGGTTTCTTTCTTAACCAAAAGTGCAGAACTTAAACGTAAAACCACATATTGTCTATCAACTTGTTGTCTGTCACCACTCAATCATACATTCAATATACTACTGCATCTATGCATACTATATGATAGAAATGACTCCTATAAATGTGTTAGTATGTACTCACTGCAGCATACACACATACAAACCGTTCGGGATCAATGTCCGTCAGTCATTTGGATAATATGTTGTCACGTCTTTTCTCTATTTGCTTTGATTTACTGATGTTTAGATGTGTTATCTCTATTTTCTATTTATGTTGTTTCACTTCTGATCGACTAGCTTTAGCTTTTTCCGTTTATATCTATATATGCGAAAATGCCGACGACACAGATGTTGTGATTTACACGGACGGTTCGGTCATTCGCCAACAACGATACGCATGGGCCTTTACTGCCAGATCACAAGAAAGAACAGTATACTTCTTTTTCTTCTTCATCGTTCTTCAGTCAGATATCAGGTTACAGCACCAATAGCTTCAATGAATTGTGTGATTCGCTTCAGGTCATCCATGGAACCCCTCAAGTCTGGAAGCAGTGCCGTCTCAGTAGGCCATATTTTCTCCCTCTCTTCTTGGTAGAGTTGACAGGCATGAAGAATGTGTTCTGCAGTCTCTGGGCTCAGTCCACAGTTGCACAGGTCTGTCTCACCAATCTTCAGCTTTCGGAACATGTGACTTCTCAGTCTGTTGTGACCAGTTCGTAGTCTGAAGATGATGGTTTGTTCCTTGCGTGACATTTGGTGGTAGGGGTCATTTGGTTCTGCAGTTGGTTCATTTTATTCCACTTTTTCTTATATTCTGCTTTTAACATTGTCTTACATTCATAGTACGAATTATCATTTTCTATTTGTTCCAATGATCCCCCTTTCCTTGCCAGAAAATCAGCCTTTTCATTTCCAGGTATGCCACAGTGACCTGGGATCCACTGCAGTACTGTTTCTTTGGTAGTACTGCTGAGGTGTAGTAAACCAGTGTAACCGTTACCGTAACAAAAGTATAACAATGGATGTATTAGCCGTAACGGAGACACTTAACTGGCTGGAATCATATTCCCATGCGTGCATACTAAGTGCCTCAGTTAATATGATTCAGAAAGTCAAAACAGCTGGTGTACGTAGGGGTATGTGGACTCATTCGAGAGAGCTAAAATGCGGACTAAACTGTGTAAACTCACGCTTATCTTTGTCCCCAGACACGTGCGTGTGGAGGGAAACGGACGAGTCAACCAATTAGCTAGCCTCGCCATCACAACAGATAGTTAGCTTATGGACGGAGCAGACATACTTATTGCTCTTCGTGAGTCCGCACGATCAAATGATTTTGAGATAAATTAGCATGAGTCAATATCGAGAATCCGCGAATTGGGAGTGAGGATAAGCGAGCCAGTAGAGAACACCTAACATAGATTTCAGAAAGAGCAGTGAACCAATATAAAACCAGAACCATGAGCCGTTATACCCTGAGAGATTTACTGAAGCGGAGATCTGAGCACCCATGGACATATCCGGTGTGCGAAGAGCAAACTCAACATATGTAATACCTAATTTATATTTAGCTCTGCAATGTGAACGTCAATAGTGCCGTTGTTACTCGCCGTCTTTTGTTGTGAATAAATTCTTGATATAGGCATTTTGGTAGAAACGTCGATTTGTGTGTGTTATTATGTGTTGTTCCAGTGATTAGCAGAACTTCATTACCGTGTTCCTTGTTCGCCTGATGGATATACGTTTTACGTTTTGTTACATACTAACAAATTTATAGGAGCAATTTCTATCATACAGTATGCATAGAGGCAGCAGCTACATGTATATTGAATATTTGAATAAGTGTTGAACGAAGTGGTACTCCAGGTTTTGCCCATAATTTTGATGCGTCTTCTGATTGCTTGTCTCAAGTATCTCATCTTACACACTGTGATAATCACTTTTGCTTCTTTTCAAAAGGATATTTGAGACAAATAGTAATCATCATGGATATTTATAACCTGTTGCTTCACTTGCATACCAAATGTTTGAGTAATGATATCAGGTGATATGTCAAAGTATGATTTAAAGTATATACAATATACTATAATGGACTGTATATATATATATATATATGTGTGTGTGTGTGTGTGTCTTACCAATGTAGACGTATGTGCAAGCATATTTGTGAGTAGGCAAATCGAAAAATACCTAAATACCTGGGGAGCCGCGTTAGCGCACTGGCTTCGCATATGAGTGGTCCTGGGTTTATTCCCCAGCTGAGGCGGAAATGTTTTCAGATCGCAACGGCTCCCAGGTCGACCCAGCCTTAAATGGGTACCGGATTAATCCGGGAAGTAAAGACTGCGAGGGAGAGGAGATGTCTATCGCCCTCATATGCAGAGCCTGTGAAATGTGAGATCGCTAACATCTCACACCCCTACGGCATTAATAAATGCTATGGGTTACTTTACCTTTTTTTATATACCTAAGTCAATATACCTTTGAGTTCAAATAACTTCAACACGCACGCGCGCGCGCACACACGCATATATGTATTAAACGTACATAGTTTGTATTAATTTAATATAAATATGTATGTTTATATGTGTAATACTGAGCATGTGTATGCCTATATATTTTAGTATATATTTTTCTTCATTTTCTTTCAGCATTCCACACAAAATCATGGTTAGGGAATCAGCACAGGCACCCGACACATTACGTGAAAGGAAACTGGATATGGCGACGATTTTCTGTGTTGTTTAATGTGTACTGAGCGGGTCTTCAGTTGGCTTTACTATGTGATTGAGCTGAAACCACTGGCATAATTCAAATACAATAGATGTTGTGTTAATGTGTTTGATCGCACGCATTAAACAGAAACGATGATCTTCGTCTGATCAGGACAAATGACAACAAGGTATGAGAATGTACACTTAAGATTATATACAAGGTTATAGTTAACACAGCTTTTATTTAATCTGAATTGATCTCAATATACAGGTTTATGCTTGTCTACAAGGTATCTACTCATTGCAAAGTGGTTGTTTTGATTAGTCGCCGGTTTTCAATGAACAATTCAAAGAAGGGTTGTCGTCCAGAGTTTTGTTTTACACCCAGATAGTTCCATCTTCAGCATTAAGCAATATTTAAGAAACTTTCTACTCCGGCGTGGTTTATATAATAGTATAAAACATGTGTCATCTTTTTACATTATTAGGTATTAGCTATGTTGAAGCTATCCACTTCGCACACCGGAAATGTCCGTAGGTACTCAGATCTCCGCTTCAGTAAATCTATTAGGGTATATCTGCTGATGTTTAAGGTTCTGTGTTGGTTCACTGCCTTTTTGAAATCTCAGTGTTCTTTACGGGTCACGCCTATCCTCACTCCCAATTCGCATATTCTCGATATTGACTCATGCTATTTTATCTCAAAATCATCTGATCGTGCGGGCTCACTAAGAGCAATGAGTATGTTTGTTCGGCCCATAGGCTGACCATTTGTTATGGTGGCGAGGCTAGCTAATGTGTGGGCAAGTTTGTTTCCCTCCACACCTGCTTGTCCGGGCACAAACATAAGCGTGAGTTTTCGCAGTGAGGCCCGCATTTTAGCTCACTCTAATGACTCCACCCACCCCTACGTACATCACCTGTCTTGACCTTCTGAATCATATTCATTGAGTCACTTAGTATGCATACATAGGATTTGGCTTGCGATTCCAGCCAGTTAAGTACCTACGTTACGGCAAATACTTCCATTGCTAGACCTCTTGTTTTTGTGGTAAAGGTTCAACTGGCTTCGTGTACTGTTCTTTTTACATGCAGAAATCAAATTGAATGAAAATCTGTATCCAATTGGTAGTATAAATACTGGTCACTTTTGACCACACAGTCCAATGATTGCATGGTTTCAATACGGCCATAACAAAAATTTAAAAATAGTTGTCTATGTTCATCGGTTGTTTCAAGCTCCCTAATAGAAAATATCAAGTAGTTGTTTGTTATACATCTGTTACTTTTTATTTTAAGTATATGGTCATTTCTACCATAACAAATAATAATTATCAACCCCATTACAACACATGATTATTGATACTATTGTAGCTAATGGATACCATAACAACTCACAGAAAAAGACACCATAAAATCTATAATAATTCACACCAGTGACACTATTGCAAATCACGTATGTTTTAATTTGTTTGAAGAACAGACTGAAATGGTTCGGTTACTTAATGAGAATGAGCCATATTCACAAGAAGCAAGAACATATAACATGAAATTGAAAACAGCAAGAGGCAGAGGAAGACAAAGAAGAAGGTGGATTGAATGAGTAACCAACGTTCTAAGACGTCACATTATTATTACTGTATGTGTGTGTGTGTTCGTCCATCACAAGTGATGATGACCATTTTTACATCCACTTTTGAAAATTCAGTTAGAATTATGGCCATGCGTAATAGTTCGTAGATTTCTTATGAGCCCTATTTGAGCGGTAAACGTTCTTGGACAGTTCGGACATGGAATGACGACTGTAGGCGGATTTTGATCTGTCACTGACTTTCTAGCTACTCTCCGTAGTTGGACTGCAGCATTTCTCCTCTTTTCACAAGATGATACACTCTTTTTGACTGTAGACCTACATGTAGATCTATTTTGTGCAAGTTCGTCCCATGTGTCTTGGTCTAATTCAAACGCTTACAGTGAGGTCTTTAACGAGTCCTTGTAGCGCTTCTTTTGGCCACCTTGAGATCGTTTACCCTTTTCCAGCTCACCATAGAGAAGCATCTTTGACAAGCGATAGTCTGGCATATGTACCAAATGACCTGCCCAACGAAACTGTATCTGCATCAGGATAGTGTGAATGCTGGGGATACCAGATCTATCAATGATAGTGGTATCTGGAATCTTGTCTTGCCATTTTGTATTGCTGCATACCAATCGACTAAATGTGCCATAGTCCGTACACCGATACTTATTCAGTACTCTGACGCCTGAGAAAACGTAAGTAGCGAAAAAACGATATATCTTCTCGTTCTTAGTTTGACATTATCATCATCATCAGGTGCCATGCCGGGTGGCGTAGGCGGTCATGGCTCTCGACAGCTCTCTGTCCACAGTATTATGTATCAAAGTCGTTGTTGTTTCCTTGCCGTGCCAGCTTGTCAAACTGTCTAATACTTTCTCACGTTGTCGCCCTCTGTCTCTGGTGCCTTCAATCTTGCCTGTAGTGATTATGTTGTGATTTTGACATGTCTACACAGAAAGTCCAGTTTCCTTGATAAATGCTGCCGTATTTGAAAGCTCCTCGTCTGCCATACAGCTTTCTGTGGATGTTTGTCTCTTTGGGCCAGTGCTCCTCCTTCAACTGGTTTATTTTAAAATGACAATCAATACAAGGTAACTGTGTGAAACGTAACAACAATTTGACTTAGTAAAACACAGGTTTATATATTGCTTCAATGAGACACGACAGACTATAGCTAAAACTAGTAGGTAATTATGCGCACACAAGAAATCATACTAATTACAATACACAAATCATATTCAACGTTTCAACCAAAAGGTCTTTATCAAGACACAAACAAAACATCAAAAGACGACGAATGGAAAAATTATCACAACATCCAACCAATATGGATTGGTTATATGAACAATATGAACATCCAACCAGCTCCTCTTCTTTATGTATACGTGCATTTCCAAGTTTTATCTCTCCTGCTTTGTCCTTATTTGAGAGCTTGAAGAGTATTGTTGGTGATTTTTCATCATTGATCTTTTCCATCCATTGTTCTGCCCATACGGCAATGTTGTCTACTCTCTCTCTTTCTCCCTCTCTCTCTCTCTCTCTCTCTGTGTGTGAAATGTTTACAGAACTTTGTCCTCTCTCCCTTAAGTAAGCCTTTCGGTTATGTGCAAGATTCCAACTTCTTCCAGTGTCATGTTCAGAATGTCTTCGATGTCATGTGTCCTTCGTAGTTTTGGACTGTCTCTTGTCCTCTTCTGGAACTTTGTCCTTCATGATTAATCTTTCTAGCCCATAGGTGTCTCTTTCATGATCATAGGACATATTCTTTCCAGAATGTGGTCTTCCTAATTGAGTATCTGAACATTCCGTTATTCTGAGCGAGATGACCTGCCGTAGCCACGAGACATGTTTAAACAATGTGATATATCACTGCACAATCGTCGCTGTGGGCGCCTTCTTCCCTGGTTGCCATTACCTCTACCTTCAGCTATTAATCTTTCTAGGCTGATATGTCTCTTTATATGACCAAAATAAAAACTACTTTCTTGTTAAGATGTTGTTAACGAACCAGCCTTCATGGACGTTTCTTGATCTTATTACATCTTGATTTGTTTATCTTTATATGTCCGAAATATGTTAGTTTTTTGTTTGTTTATAATTTTGTTGTCTACTTCCTTTTATAATTTCCTGTTGGCGATATTTGGATGTTCTTACCCACCACACCACTAAGTTATCAGCATAAATAGCGGCTCTTACACCTTGTAGCAGTTAGATCATTTATGGACACAGGAAACAGATTTGGAGACTAATGAACCTTGAGATACCCCATTGTCTAGGAGAACGTTTTAGCTATTGTTACCTTCCATAGTGATTCTTGCTTTCCAATTATGTAAGGATCATATCAATTTACTCATGTTACTTCTGATCGGTTCTTTTTTCTTGTAGTCATATAAAGAAACATAACAGCATGGAAAGATTAATAACTGAAGTCAGAGTTAACGGCAACAGGGGAAGAGGACGCCCAAGACAACAGTGGTGCCGTGATATCAGATTGTTTAAACATGCCTCTATCTGCAGCAGGTCAACTCGCTTAGAATCCCCCAGTGTTTAGAGAACCCACAGGACGGCCACGTTCTGGAAAGAATATGTCACAAGATGATGATGAACGTGAATGGTTTAGACATGGTATCTGGAACAGTTTGTGTCGCTTATTTCTTGACGAATAATTCGTTGTCTGCATGCATTGATGGTAACGATACTTTCTTTTCTATTGGATTCTGCAAGCATATCTGCTGCTTGTTTACCAGTGTAGAGTTTGGTTTATCTTCCAGTGCAATTGTCCCTGGGAGCTGTTATCATCAGTCATTTGCTTGGTTACAAGCATTTTAAAGAAACATATGATTTAGACGAGAGGTTCTCAACGCAGCCTCATAGGAGGAGGCACGGAGACTTTAAGGGGGCAACAGAAAAGCAACTACTTGAACGATCATCATGAAGTGTGATGCTGGCTGGCATAGGCGATCATGAATCTCCACAGCTTTATATTGTTAAACTGCCTAATATTTTCTCACGTTAACGCCCTGTCTCTCTTGCCTGTTGTGACTATGTTCTCCAAATATCCCTGTCTCATAATGTGGCCACAAATTGAATATTGTCTTTTTCTTATATTATTGATTAAACTTCGTCTCGTATTTGACTCTTTCAATACCTCCACATTAGTCTTCCTGGCAGTCCATGGTATTCTCAGCATTCTTCTATACAACCACATCTCTGCTGCCTCTACTGTCCAGTTATTCTCTTTGTTCGTTGCTCAAAACTAGCATTCATATGCTAGTTATGTAGTACTGCAGAGCTCTCTTCCTCACCTCTCAGGGTCATATTACACAATATATTTTTCTGAATGTTGTTTTTGCCTGCCCTATTATCCTTCTTATTTCTGTTGAAATTATCCCATCTGATGTTATCGTTGTACCTAAATACTTGAATTCGTAGACCTCTTTTAATACTACGTCGTTCACTTTTATCTTGCAAGCTGTATCATTTTGTTTCTACTATCCGATACACAGCAATAATTATAACTATAGCAATAATTCTTGAAAAGCCTTGGTGACTGGAGTGTGCCACGAGTAAAAAAGGTGGAGAATAATTTCGACAACGTAGATTGTGACTCTACTCTTTGCTATCTGATCAAAGTTCATGTCGAGAGTGATTATACGGATTAAACTTACCAACTTTATCTTAATTTCTGTGTAATTCTCTGATAAACGTGTTTACACATGGTTAACAAAGTCTCCTAGTTAGATATCTAGACTTATTAACGGACCATGTATTTACAATAAACTAATATAAGAGTAACTATAAATTGCGTGAAGCCATGGAGCTCTAGATAAAAGTATAAACTACAGAATGTGCCACGTCACGGTGACAGTTGGTTGTAGACACAATCATTTCTGGATGTTCCCCTGCTGTATATACATTTTATAGATATGCTGGTGATAATTGCCTCGACAACGTTATTAGTTTCACCAGTAAAGCTCAGAAACGTATAGAAATCGTATAGTAATGTTAAGGAACTCGGAACAATGCTTGATAACAACAAACTGTTGCTGTAACGTGGGGAAACCTATATTATGTCATATTGTATCTAGAGAAACACGTTGAAGTATAGAAGACATTAAGTTCCATGCATATATAATCACAAACAATAATAGTATATCATTAATTTCAACATAAAATTAAAAAAAAAATTACGTTGTCACATAACGGAAGACAGGCATTATAGCAAAATACACAGCAAATACTGCGCCAAAAGGCAGCGACGAAACTAGGCCGCCCCCACCCCCACGAAGAAAGCGAGAGCCAAAAGCAATACCCAGTAGCGAAACAACCTAAATGAAAAAGTAGTTATGCAAAGAAAAAGAAATGCGGAGATTGTCCAAGGCGCTGAAAGCTGACTCCTATTCAATAGGAGATTGCCCAAGGCGCTTTAATAACTCATTTCAGTGCTGAAAGCTGACTCCTATTCAATATTAATTAAAGGTAGAATTTTTAAATATGACAAATACACAACAGGTAAGGAAAGCGTTGCACTTAGAGGAATAATGCGAGTTGCGACGTTTTCTGTCAAATCCAAGGAAAATTGCATATAATATATGTTTTTAACATGTGGTTGTCTGTAGACTCATATAATAGCCGTTTAAATTGTGGTTTCCATGTAGATTCACATAACAGACGTTTAACTTGTAATTTACAAAGCTTTAAATTGATATCTGAAAATATCAATGAGAGATCTGATAGACAAAATCTCCGACAAAGAATACAATATTGAAACTATGCTATGCTATACAGCACAGATGATCACTTTGAGAAACAAAAATGTGACCCAGGAGAAGAATCGCTCGTTCTATTAACTTCTCGGAGAAGTTAATAATAAAAAAGAGCTCAAAGGAGGCTCAGAGTTTTTTCTGATATCACAGATAAATCTTACGCTATCTTTACTTACAACTAACTCTTCAAAGGCTGCAGGCAGCGCAATTTTCCTTGTATTATTTTTCACTGCGTGTTTTCTTTGCAGAACATCGCAGAATCACAACGGAGTCCCGCTAAATTTGGCTTCAAAAGAGAGGCAAGCCGTACAGACACACAACTCACATTGAGACAACTAAGTGAAAAATCGATCGATTATAATCAAGATCTCAACTAGATCTATTTAGTTCAAGATCAAGATCAAGATCTATTTGTAGACCAGGAAAAGGCATTCGACAGAGAAGATGGAGACATTCTCTGGGAAACCTTAGAAAATTGTAACATCAGAGGCCAGATATTAACAATATAAGAGCAATATACCAAAAATGTCAAAGAACAGATGGAATGGAATGGCTGAACCTTTCTAAACAAGACCTAGACTACGATCAGATTGCATGCTTTCACCTCTACTTTTCAACATATGCGTGCGCAGAATAATAAAAGAAGCTCACATCAACAAAGAGGAAAACATCGCAAATAACCATGATGATGAATTTAATAATAAAATCAACGAAGTACTACTCGTCGGTGAACTGGCTAATATACGAAAATTAGCACAAACACAGTAATGCATTACAAATAGCGTATACAGAGTAGGCCTACAACAAGACAATAACGGGGGAAAAAAGAAACCGAAGTTATGAATAGTAGCAAGCCTACAACACCAATGGATATATAACAAAAGATAACACCAAAGGGAAAGCCAGCCAAAGAATTTTTTTTTAAAATAGACAACAGTTTTTTCCCGACAGTGGAAGACTAGACACAGAAATAGAAACACAACTCTGTGTCAGAAAGTGACTTACCACTGTCACCATTACTTCTTATCCACACAAAGATCACAATAGAAATCAAATGACAAATAATATCTACAATTTTTATGCCAGCACTCTGCTACCCTAACAGCCTCGAATCAAAGTAAAATCGTTACATGTAAAATGAGAAAAAACGACATTGGTTACGAAACTAGATAAAATAAGAAATTAGGAAATTAGGAAAAGAGTAGGTTTAATATCATGTATTGAGCATAGTGAAAGACAGCAAGAAAAATGGTTCTGTCACCTTATGAGAATGATTTCTTTAGGTTCATACTCAGAACCGAAATAACCAAAGAAAAAGAACTAAAGGTGGGGATATGGCGAATCCCCAGACAAAAATCACTGGATTGAGTGATTTTAAGTCATTCACTAGAATGTGTTTCTGTTCATGAGAGCCTCAAAGCAGATTTGACATCGGTCAGGATTGTTCATTTTTGTTCCAGGTGAGTAGTGATGACCCCAATATAAAAATAATAGAACATTCATCAACCAGTGTTTTTATTTTGTTTGGTTTCGTAGTTTTCTTCTTCTGCTTTTGTTCTAAACCTCTTGCTGATTAGCATGATGTAGTTCGCAGACCGGAATTCAGTGCGTCGTGGTTTACCGCTTGGCTACGATACCTGCGCCTTTTGGTTCGACCAAATCAGTAGGTAATGGGAATTCGGGACGTTTGAAACTTTAGAAAAACATTTAGTAAGTACCCTTACTACAAATCTGGAAAAAAATTGGATGGTAAACATCCCCCCCCCCCGCCAATTGGTTTTACTTTGTAATTGCTTTTGGACCACCTTCTATGGAACGGGACAACAATCCCTACCCCAACCCATTTGAGCCGTCTCTTACGATATGCATGAAAGGTCACATTTGTGCTGTTATTTGATTCCCTTTATAACCCATAATGCTGTTGGCACGGGCAATCTTGAACCTGCTACAATTAACAATGCTACTGTAAGGTTATACATGTACAATTTGCAGCTCTGACCTGTGGTTGTTAACTTTCAGTAAACGTCAATAGAATAGAAACATTCACAAATATGTGTGTATGTGCCGCTATGAACCAGTGTTTTACACATACATTGACAGTCAATGATACGGTATGCTGCCAGCAACGTTATTTAGGTCACAGCACACAGCACATTGTAGATTTCTTTAGTCTTACTTGTTGAATGCTTGTTTAGTAGAGAGAGTATATATAACACGAATAATAGTTTGCATCTTGCTGTTGAATTCAACGAATTTCCTATGAGACAAACGTGTTATCCTACGTAAGAAATAAAATAGAGATAGCCCTTTTGTTGCCGGGGCCCGAAAGGGGAGCAAAGAATAGCAACACTGTTTACCTTCCATGCATGTCGTAAGAGGCGACTAAGGAGGTTATGGGATGGAGTTAACTGTCCAATCCCATAAAGGGGCATGCTGAATTCGGGGTCAACTCAAAGACATGCTGAATTCGGATGTGTCAGGCCGAACGGAGCAGATATCGCAGCAGTGTGGTAAGACATGACACAACGCATTCCGTTCTCCGGACTACTTCCTGATAATCTGCAGGAGTTTGAGAACGAACGCAGAAGAAGAAAAAAATAGAGATGTATGCAGGTCAACATAAACCGTTTCTGTCAATAGTGAGACGACGAAAACTAACATAGTTTGGATATGTATGCAGACATGATTTCTTATTTAAAAAAAAGAAAACAATACTGCTGGGAACTGTCGAAGGATGGAAAGGCAGAGAGGAACAAATAAATACATGAACAGACAACATGAAGAAATGGACAGGACAAGATTTTTTCCTCACTCGTTCGCATCGTTGAAGATAGAAATTGCTGTATGACTATGTGTGCTGAAGCATCAAATGTGATACACCTACGCCCCTAACGGGTCACGGGTTTATAGATAGATATATCTAGAAGTTCATGATGCAGGCGTAGATAAGGGGTTGAATTGAACTCGCCCCCTTTTTTCCCCTTTAGAGAGTCGGAATATAACATTTAACACTAGGAAGCAGTCGAAGTAACGTTTTTATAACATCTATTTCGTATATAAATTATCATCGAATTCAGTCAAATAGTGTATTAGTTATAGTCCTAAATGTTTTACACGTATTCACGAATATTTAAACATGCTATAAGTACTTCTCCGTTCACTGACCTGTGTTGTTAGAGACCAGCATAAAGGTGTAAACCCTCCCCTCGTCCCCCATAATGTTATACCCACAAAAATAAATTTACAAACACCAACGAAATAAGGCTTGTTTATGCAAATTTCCCTTTACCGAAGACAAATTGAAGCCGTGGTGGAGACTCAGATCAATCATTTTAGTGATTGATATTTATCAATGTTAATGGTGGTTCCATGTAACACAACGAGCAATCAGATTGTTCTTAGTACGCTCTTCTGGAATGTGTCTATTGGAGGCCTATGTGTAGTTTTGACATTTCTATAAAATTAGCTGTGTTTTGTAATTCATACAAAATTACACACAGTTTTAGTTCCAGTATTGTTTCTCTGGGTCATTGTGTTTTTGACTTACTCCCTAGTATTAAATGTCATAGTCATATTTCTTAGGAGGTGAGGGTTGAATCACCACACCCTTCTCCCTATCTACGGCCTTGAATTTGGTCCAAATAAACAAAAGGTTAGAACCATTAGGCCTATATGACAGTGAGAAGCTTGCTGTATTATATCTAAACAATGTGTAAGATACAAAACAATTGTATAAGTAATAGCCTCAGTGGCAGGACATAGGACTTATATATAATGCATTGCAGGTATTGCTTACAAATTAAAATTTTATTATATTTCTTACTATATCTATCTATCTATACGCCGTGTCCTTTGTTTGCCTTGCGGCTTCAGGGGTGGAAGAGTTCTCTGGAGATAGCCTTCTTCTGCGCTGTTTGTAAGCTTGTTCCTGTGGCTTCTTTGATTTCTGTGATCCATCTTTTACATGGTCTACCTCTAGCTTTATAACCGTTATGTCTATGTGTCACGTCCATTTGTGGAATGCTATATTTCTTACAACGTAACAAAATGTAGTATACAATTATATCAATCTGCAGCTATTTTAAAAGTGTAGAAAACTTGTCGAAATGGCGACGTAAACAGCGCGATACAATTGAAAGGTGTATTAACTGTGATTTTGTGATATTCTAAGTGTTCGTTCAAGGATGCAACTACAACAGATATGGTTAACGATGAAATCCCCTACAACTGGTAGGGGATTTCATCGTTAACATAAACCTGATCTATTTATTGTGCAATAACTTTTGAGCAATGAGAAAATCCATCAAATATTGATTAACAATATCTTAACAAGAAAACTATGGGGGTTTTTTTTGTGCTAATATAAACATGCATAACAGCATGGAAAGATTAATAGATGGCAGCAGAGTTAATGGCAACAGGGAAAGAGGGCGGCAAAGACGACAACGGTGCAGTGATATATCAGACTGCTTAAACATGTCTAGCTGCAGCAGGTCAACTCGTCCAGAATCCCGGAGTGTTCAGAGAATCCATCAGGAAGTTCTGGAAAGAATATGTCACATGTTTGATGATCAAATATCCAAATAACAATAACTCACAGTGCACAAGTATCAATCCGTCATCAAACAACAGAATAACAGTTAAACGGCCTGAAACATCACAATATGCCCCTATTACTGCATATACCAGCATAACATAGGCCGGCAACCGATCGTTATTAAAACCCACGACGCCTTACAGCAAATTCAGAGAAAAGATCATAAAAAGATAAACCTTGATAATATTAATAATGATTAATAACTCAATTCCTCATGGAAAAGACGTTTCTTTTTATGACAAGTACTTGTATTGTGTAAGCATCTTCTTAGGCCGCTTACAATTTAGCAGTAATACAGTGCATTGGCTTGAGTCTTAATGTTGAGCTGACATGCTCGGTCATAAAAGTGTCTAAGAGTGACTGTCCCTACGCTAGAGGCAGTCACTCTTAATGTGACAGACATGACTTCGTAAACACACTTATGGTGTTATTTTCATGTATAGAACCTACCATACGTTAAACAGAAAATGTAATTAACTTTTTGTAATATTTGTTATTTATTGAATGTTTTGGTGCTAGGAATTTCGATAATAAATTAAGGTATTTTCTCGATTGAATTGTAATATGTGTCTTTAAATTAAGTGATATGCATGACATAATTGTAGAGAGGGAACAGTTGGTCTTGGAACTAAGGAATATAAGGATTGACACCAGTTAGGAGTTATTTTTAGGACAGGCTTTGGAATGTTCATTACATTGGGTTCACTGTTACTTTAAATAACACACTTTAATAAAGTTAAAGACTTCTAGAAAATATATATTTATATAGCTAGATATATAAATTCATGGATATATGAATCATGGATATTATCATTCATGGATAAGTAGAAATTGGTATTGGTTTCCCTATTATTGTTTACAGATCTAAGAAGGTCATGCCTCGCTCCTGAATACTCTGTTATAGTTTGTTCACAATTTGCGCCTTCTTTTATGGTTGCATTCTCTGTGTTTTGGTCGTCTGTTTCATCTGATGTGTTGCACATCTCATTGGTCATCAGCAGCCTTCTCCCTTTGCACTGTCCATAAATTACGTTAGCAATGATGACAACTGAAAAATATTGAATGTATTGACAACGGAGATATTGTAACAAAGTTGATGTCAACAATACTGTTTTATACACCAATTCCTGCCAACCAGGGATGTGTTGGGCCATTGTCGCAAATACAACGGAGACACACCGGATTTCCTGTCTCTGATCTACATCCTGCTGGAAATCTAGTAGGACCCGTGTCCTGTGATACAGTGAGAGTTTGAGAATGAACGCTGAAGACGAAGAATTCATCAATTAAATTGCTTGAATTTGAAACATTATTATAACAATATGAAATCAATATTGTAGTTTGTACGTTTTCAACTAAAATATTGTAGATGGCGTGTGAAACACTTTTTTGGCATAATTAAGCAAGAATGGTCCCTGAATTCTTGATTGTTACTAAAAAAAGGGGGAGTGGCGAGGGTAAAAAAAGTGACAAAAGATTGTTGACATTAATTATTAACAGGCCGATTTAATTAAGCCGGGATCTGTAAGCAAGGATCCTAGACTGGGTGGGGCATGAAGTTGAAATGTAATTGTATCACGAAACTAAGTCCGTGCGCTTTTTTTCCCTTGTATGCCATTTCGCTGAGCAATTTCACAATTTAACATGCCATTTCACAGCAATGAGTACACTCCTGCAATAGAATTCAGGCGTAACTGGGTCTACATGGCGAACAAAGTGTAACAATACCGTAACTAGTCATGAATAGAGACTAATAATGTTTTGCTTACAGTTAACTATCCTGCTTATGCTACGGCGTTTGTTCTGAGCTCTCCCATATTAGCAGAGTGTAATCAGAATGTATTGTCTTGATTTATATCATGGCTGCGATAGTTGCGCCTTGCATAACCGAATTCAGCGTGGATTTGGGTCACTTAGACACGTAGAGAGTAGAAACATTCGTTATAAATTATTGACATAATAGAGTTGAGAATGAACTTCATGCCCAACTGTCTTAGTCCCATCTGTCAACATTCATGACAGATGATAAGGATATTATTATTTACTCCCCTTTCAGATTCGATAACGCACTAGTGGATTAAACCGGAGGGACACAAGGGACACCGGAGAAATCCAAATGAGCTAGTTTCTATTTTACAATGTGTGAAATTTGCTTCCGTATCCGCTTGGAAACTACCAATTCACTACTTCAAATAAACAATTACATTATTGAGTACAGACTACTCAACCACGATAAGTCGTGATATTTTTAAACATATATCATGGAGAAAGCCAAAATAACAATAGTCACGTTTGGTAAACAAATTGTTCATAATACGGAAGTTCACAAGCTAAGCTTGTCAACGAGACTGTGACATCGACACTGAAACTTAAAAGTACACATGATTTTTTCAGCGTTCCTGTATCGCTCAACCGGTTAAACTTTGTGACACCCTTTGCTGTGATCCGCCCCCATTCTTGCCAAGCGCGTCTGTTAATTAGTCGCTGTGGTGTTTACATTGAAGTAAGCGGTACAGTATTTCACCATCTTGTTGACAAACATCCATTTTTTTTCTTGTTTAACGTATTTTACTAGCCACTTCTCTGCATACGTCGTAATGCTATGATTGATGTGATTTCATGTACCTGGTACATTTTCCTGCTCATATTATATGATTGCACATAACTTTTACTTACTGACAATCATTCAACTCTAGAATGAAGTAAAACGTAGAACGATACCACATACATTTCCTGCAAACGTAATTAATAATGTCTTTTAATGAAATTGCTTGAGCATTTGTTGAAATCTCTACATGAAAGTATTACATAGAGCACATATTTAAGTGGCAACTACGATTTTCAGAACAAAAATGACAGATAACAGATACGATGTTTATTGTGAGTGTGCTGGCGATACAGATTTTAAAGAGGAGATAGATCCCGCGGTAAAGGTAAGAAAGATATTTACTATGACTCATTTATCTATATAAACCTACATTTATGTATATACACTTTTTGTTTCTCGCAGAGCAGTCAACAAATCTTTCCATCATGTCCCATCTTTTCATTTCTGCTATTTTATTGTGTTTTCACTCTGCCTATTTTATTTGTGTATATAGCTCAGGGCCGTAGATACATTTTGGTAAATTGGGTGGGGGGGGGGATTACCTAAAAAGTGCATGTCTTCGTTTTCGAAGATTTTTTTTGACTTTTTTGGAAAAATCATTAACTTGGCATTACCAAAATTAACCAGCTTTTTGGTTTGATTCCCAGTACTAAATGATACGCCCCTATGTCCTGACTTTCTGGGGAGAGGGGCTGAACTCTAAAATATGCCCTTATTTACGAGCTTGTACTAATTCTTTTCTCCCGGTTCATTGTCTCCCTCTGTTCTCGTGGGTTCCAGAAAAATGTCTCTTATAATACATTCAGTTGGTCTTATGAAGATAGTTCCTTTCTATTTACAGAGCCGTTTATAGATTTCTCTCTTTGTTATTGTTTGTGTATATAATATATATATATATATATATATATATATATATATATATATATATATATATATATATATATATATATATATATATATATTTATGTAAGTTATATTTTTATTTTTTATTATTGCCATTTGTATTATGTCCATGTTTCTGATCCATACAACAGCACGGATTTAACACTTGACATTTGAAAACCACCCTGAACGTAACGTGGCGACAGCAAGGGCATGGGGTCTTTTCCTCATACAAGACACTTGAAACGCCCCTGCAACTACATAACGGGGAAAATGAAATATTGACAGTTAAACATTCTTAGTTTTGTTTTGAAATTAATTAACAGGGAAAGCGGGGGGGGGGGGGGGGTTCGGAAAACAATGACAACTGGCAAGTCAGGTAGAAAGATTAGACATAATAGCAGCGCCGGATTTGGACTTGATAAGGCCCTAAGCTATTTGAGATATTGGGCCCTTTAACAGTTAAGAAGTATATAAATAGTGAAATTTAAAAAAATTGGGGGAGGGCCCCAAGAAAGTGGGGGCACAAAAATATAGCTTGTTTAGCTTATAGATAAATCCTGCACTGCCTAACAGGTAAGGACAGCGTGAGATAATAAACGGTTTAACATTGCGCCATCAACAGAGTAAATGACAATCTGATATATTGGAATCAGTTCAAGAGATCAACGATCGACAATTTCTGTCGTCACAGGCTTGATGATCGTAATGGCAAAAAATACTTACAAGCTGTAGCTGAAGTATCGATAAATTAATATACAAGCAGTTTTGTTTCTCTATGTGCTATGTGATAAGTAGATGTTTTGTGTTTTATCAATGATACTTACATCACAGCTGAACGAGATGTGTTTACGCCATCTTACGTTGATGTCATTATCAGCTAGCTATATGTGTTCATTTCTATACTATCTGTGTTTAATGGATGGGGTGAGATAGATAGATGGTGACATAGTGTGTTTTGTAGGCATATGATTATGCAAGAGAAAATGTAACGTGTAGGTATGAGAGTATGTGAATGAATTGTCCGTGCGACACATTATCTGTACTTTATTGCAACAGAGCAGGGCATTTATAGACAACATAAGCGAGATATGTTTTCACTAAACTCTTAATAGGGGGACCTCAAGGGTCTGAGACGGCGTTCTAACCACACGGCCATGCGCTATATTTAGTAGATGAAGTATAAATATAGTAAATATAAATATTTAGTAAATGGAAGTAAATAGAAGTATAAATAGAGTAATGGGCTAGAACGCCGGCCTCGGATTCCTGAGGTCTCGGGTTCAATCCGCGGTTGGGACAAGGATTTTTATCTTTCGGAGGTGCAATAAAAAAAAAATTCTTCCTGTACACGTCGCGGCGACAACTTAGGCAAAGCGGCCTTTATTTCCACAGCCTTAACCGCCTCCCTGCACTCCCTAACAGGAAAACACACAGTAATGAAAGTGGTTTTTTTAATGGAAACAAATAAAATGCATTAAGACTACTTAACATACAAGACAGCAAAGAATAGCATCGAGAAAATCATAAAATCTGCAAAAATTACGATGTGGCAAGAATATGGAGAAATGCTTAACAAAGATAGACAAAACGCACCAAAGATGTTCTACAAGAAAGTACAAGAATGTGTTCTACAAGAAATGTAGGCATGAGAAGTGAAAAAGACATGTATGAACCAACAGAAATAATCAACTATGAACACGGTAACATACTAAATAGGCCCCAAAGAAATCATGGAAAGATGGAAAAATTACCTCAATTAGGTGTTAAATTTAAAAGAAAGGAGAAGTAATAACAACAATAAATACAATAGATGAAGACTTGGAACTATGAATCTTGACATCCGAAATTGAAGACGCAATTAAATATGCACCAAATTACAAAACACCAGGAATAGACGGAATACCTATAAAACTAATACAATTTATAAAAGTGACAAATATAAAGTGTTTACACAGACTATTCAATGTGATATCGAAGACACAAAAGACACAAAAGGAGTGGAATACAGAAGTGATTGTACCTACATGAAAGGGGGAAAAAAGCATTAAGATGGACTGCACTAAGTATATGGGCATATCAATCTTAAGCCAAATAGGAAAAATCTTCAGCAAAATAGTAAAGAGAAGGATGCGCGCATATATAGAACAACAGCTCAACAACACAAAATTGGGCTTTCGGAAAAAATAAAAGCTGAACAGATGCAATCTTTGTGCTCAAATAACTATCACAAAGAGCAACAGAACATAACCAAGATTTATATTTAGCTTTCGTGGACCAAGAAAAATCTTTCGACAGATTGTATAGAGCACAACTATGGATACCACTACACTACAGACATGGAGCTCAGCATCTGATAAACCTTTGTCAGAGCATATACGTCGATCGTCACTGCGCAGTAAGAACGAGCACAGGTACATTAGATAATTTCCAAATTCGCTCGAGAATGGGCAGGGATGTGTACCATCCCCCCCCCCTATTGTTTATAACATAGGCATACATAGATCACATCTGAAAAGTGGCAAAGGCAACGGAAGAAAAAACGTCAAGGATAACTTAAATGAATTTCTATTTGCACTAGTAAGCGTTTCCCAAACTTTTTTTGTACCATGCACCACCTAAGCCTTTCTAAACGTTTATGGCTCCCCCCTCCCCAATGTAATGTATATATTTTTGTACATGTAATGTACGAAAATTGAATTATTCCCTAAATGAAGCCTAATTAGAACTTTTAGAACTTGTTCGAAACCCCTACCCCCTGAATAATCAAATTGCCCCCGTGTTGGGCGTGGGCCCCACGTTGGGAATCATTGCACTAGTAGCAACATCAGACGTGCAACTACAATGATAAATAGACAGATTACATCACACATGCTAAACCTTTAACATGAAGATAAACATAGAAAAGACCGAAGTAATGAAGATAGGAAGAGCAGAAAGAAACACCAATATAAATATTGGAAACAACAGACTTAAACACGCAACAGAATTCACATACCTAGGAAGTAATATAAAAACAGAGGACAAGAGCAGCAAAGAAATACACAATAGATGTAGTAAAGCATATAAAGCAAACCCTAGGTCAAATTACACCAATCTTCAGAAACAAAAATGTAGACTTGCACTTCAAAATGATTATAATGCCAATGATGTTAATAATGCCAAACGTGGACAACTACAGCACAAGACAAACGCAAATTTGTGACAGCTGTAATGGCATGTTTGAGCAGAATCCCAGGGATATTATTAAGAGACAGAATGAGGAATGAGGATATTAGACAAAGAACGGACACCAGTCCAATCTTGGAATATATTAAGAGACAACAGATCAATTGGATTGCACACATCATCAGTCCACCAACAGACAGTGTACCGCAGCAAGCTATGATACACAGATACAGTGAAGGCAGACATAGAGGTCAGCCACGAAAACAGTGGACCACCGAGATAAAAGAGGCAACAAGTTCCACAATATACTAAGCACACACGAGGTTCATTTAGAGAAAACTCTACTACCACTGACGATGAAAGACAACGAAGTGTTCAGCGAATAGATAGAATAGAAGTATTTAGACGCGAAAACGCACAAGTGATGGGTTTTTTATAACCCCCCCCCCCCCTTTTTTTGGAAAACGTATCTACGATCCTGCTTTCATTCATACAGTTGGCAATAAATACCAGAAGGGAAATTACATTTTTTTAAATCATGAATTGCAATACTCTTCAGAACTTCATCGATGTGTGTAATTATATATATTTTCTTGATACACCATTCTGGTTACAAACAACACCGAATAATCTACTGCAAAACTGAACGGCAAAATATTGTTTATGAATAATTATGTCCACGACGATATCGTGTTGTAACACCGTATAATTATACACGAATGTGATATGCATATGACAGCATTGTTTACAAAATGTGCATCCATGAATATGCGTACTTGTAGTTTAAACGTTGCACCATTTTTGTACGACAGACATTCTTGTCAATCAAGTTTCACTAATCACATAAAGTTCATACAGGAAGCAAACGGGAAGTATGGTCATTTTTAAAAAAAATGTCATCTTCAACCGTGAGAATTACTACCAGGTGGTTTCTTGTGCTTGCTTATACATTCGTTCTTTGACATTAGTCAACAAAACGCACGTCTGCTACCGGGGCCCGAAAGGGGAGTTAAGAATAGCAACACTGTTTACCTTCCACGCATGTCGTAAAAGGCGACTAAGGAAGTTATGGGATGGAGTTGGCTGTCTCATCCCATATAGGGTCAGTGACCCAAGGCCATGCTGAAGTCGGATGTGTCAGGCCGAAAGGCACAGATATCGCAGCAATGCTGTAAACCATGACACAACTCATTCCGTTCTCCGGACTACATCCTACTAATCTGCAGGTGTTTGAGAACGAACGCAGAAGAAGAAGAAGTTAACAAACAAGCTTAGGCGTGATCCCTAATCTATACGACCTACTGGCAATTGGGGAAACTAAAACCTAAAATAACTCATTTGACTATTCCTTGAATTTCATTGGCTGTCTCCTAGAGTATAATCGTAGTGACCAATTTAAATCATGGAAATAGTCAAATGATTCATTTAGAAAACTTGTATGATACAATAACTGCCTTATTATACACAGTTTAAGAGAGTCAATTGAGAGTTTCCTGTATGCTCCACTATGTTAAACTAGTACTAGGAGTTAGTTGGTTGTTTGGTTGCTGATAGAGCAGTCCATGGGCTCATGTCCAGAAAGGTAGTGTTCAACAGTTTCGTAGGGATAAGTATACAGCCGGCACCCCAGAGTGTGTTGTGATTGTATTCTGATTAGGTGATTGTTAAGCTGTACATGCTGTGGGCAAAGTAGGAAGATTATGCTCTGACCTTTCTTTCTCAGGAGGTTGATGTTGTTTCTGGTATTTGTACTGTTCATATATTTATAGATTTCAATCCCTTATTTTTCATGCCCCTTATGTTCAGTCAAGTCTCTTTATTAACAGATTTCAACATCATTTTAACTGTGTGTATGATCGTTTATTTGTATGGAAGCTCTTCTATTGATGCCTTTTTTTTCTAATCTGTCTGCCTTGTCATTGCAAAGTGTGTTTGAGTGGCCAGTAATTCACTACATAGCAATACTGACTTCATGAGAGGTGAACAGCTGGTTGGCAAAATGATATATTTGAACTAGTTCAGGCTTACTAAGTCCTTCGCGTTCTAGTACATATATAGCGGACATATAGTGTAAAAATCACAACATTTTGATGGAAAGGTAGAAAATATGGCCTTAGGTTTGTTCAATGTGGTGCTGTTATTTTAGCTTCGGTAATATAAGAGGTGTTAGCATAACTTCATAGCTCTGTTCCAAGTTTCGCGTGCTGGATTTCAGTATTTGTGCAGTGAGTACCTAAGAACTGGAAGACGTATAAATTTCAATTATTTGGGTGCAAACATAAATAGTTCAGGAAACTGCAGTAGAAATTAAGAGAAGGACGGCTATGGCGTTTTCGAAACTTGTCCACATGAAAAATCTCTGTGGCACGGCATCAGTAGCAAAGTATAACTGTGTATGATAGAACATGCATATTCCCTGTGATAATATGCCGCTGTGAGACTTAGATTGTCAATAAAATGGTAGCAAAGAAAATTGCCGCCTTCGAATTTAGATGTTACAGACAAATTTTGCATATACCATGGACAACAACAACAACAACAACAAAAAAAAGTATTACAATCATTAAACGCCGAAGAGGGCTGGCTGCTTAATAATATCATAACAAGAAAGCCGAATTTTTTTTACTAACTAAAGAGACATAACAGCATGGAAAGACTTATAGCAGAAGGCAGAGTAAACGGCAGCAGAGGAAGAGGCCGCCCACATCGACGATGGACAAATGATATATTTGACTGTTTAAACATGTCCCTGGATGAGGCATGTCAACTCCCCTAGGATCGCGAGGTGTTCAGAAGGTCCATAAAGAAGACTACGTTCTAGAAAGAATATGTCACACAATAATGTTGAATACCACATTATGGATTTCCTGCAACACAACGCCTTATTTCCGGGTCCTGTATTCTAGCCATATATTAAGATATACACTCCACGGGCTGTCTAAAAATAACGTCAACAATTTTTTTGCTCACTTTTTTACTCCTCTCTCGCTGTCAACAACTTGTCAAAAATTCAGTGTTAATTATGTTTAATATCCATGCTTAATTATGTACAATAAATTTACATGCCTAAAAAAGGTGAAGGAAAAAGCAGGAATATTTTCCATATTGTGTCCGATTCTTTGGGGGAAAAAATTGTCAAATTCGTGTAACTTATTATTGTATGAAACATTTTTGTTCACGTGAACTTTTGTCAACCCCATCCTCCCCCTCACCTTTGTGAACAACTGTCACAACTTCCCCCCCCACCCCCAAATTGTTGACGCCATTTATGACCTGACCCATATATTCCAACTGATTTAACTTCATGATTGCATTAAAAATATCAGCACCGTCTAGGTTTGTGTGTATAACTTTTTAGGAAAATTACGAAACTATAATTGCAGTGATTTCTTTCGTAATTTAATAAATGGACATAAACCGTCATTTTTTGTTGTTTCTTGTTTTATACTGCTAATGACTATATTCCGTTTTCCTAATGGAGGGAATATTGAATCTTACATTTCTGAACTATCTATATCTGACGTGTACTTTATAGAATGTTGTCATATCTGCCATTCTGTAAGCCTCTCGATTCTGTACAAGCTGCCCAGTTTCTTCTAGTCATATTCAGGTCTTCGATGACATGCATCCATCGTAGTCTTGGTCTGTCGTTTGTTCTCTTCATCATCATCAAGTGCCGTCTCCGCAACGAAGGTTGGCTGCAACGTATCTCCAACATCTCCTGTATCTTGTCTTGGTGGTGCACTCTGCTAGACTGTAACCTGTCCATCGTGTAATGTTACTCTCCCACTTGTATCTCTGCCTACCTCTTGCTCGCTTCCCTTTGACTTTACCCTCAAGTAAGGTCTTCAATAGGGTGTCATGTCTTTTAATGTGTCCAAAGTATTTTATTTGCTTGATCTTTATTTCTCTTAGTAGTTCTTTCTTCATATTAAGTGTCTTTAGCACCTCTTTATTTGTTTTCTTCTCTTTCCATGATGTTCTCCCTATTCTTCTATATACCCACATCTTAAAGGCATCAATTTTGTCTTCTAATTGTTTATTTAGTGTTCATGTTTCTGAGCCATACATTAATATGGAATAGATGTAGCATTTTATAATTCTCATTTTTAACTTGTTTGTAATTTGTTTAGATATTAATAATTTCCTCATGTCATTGAAGGTACTTTTAGCCATTCCTATTCTCCTTTTAACTTCTGTTTCACATCTGCCATCATTTGTGACTATGTGTCCAAGATATTGATACTGTTTTACTTGTTGTTCTCTTACCTGGAGCTTATCCCTCCATGTTTAATCTTTCTAAATAATTTTGTCTCATTTTATGTCCGAAATATGTTTGTGGTTTTTTTTTCATAATAGTTTTGACGAGTCACGAATTTAATTAAAATTGTTCTTCTATGTTCAGATCTTTGCTGTCATCTGCGTTGGTTCGTCTTTCTGCCCATGATATTCTTATTCTATATAACATTTCATTACGAATGCAGTTTTTTTTTCAATTGCAGATGTCATCTCCCAAGTCTCACAGCCATATGTTGCCACTGAACAGATATAGCTTATTAATAGTTGTAACTTTCTTTTTTTTATGTTTGGCCTTGCCATAGATTTTTCATCTGTAATTTTTGTGTGTGTAGAGCCATTACTAATCTCTGTCTGATCTCTATTGAGCAATCTCCTGTAGTGTTGTTGATTGTTGACCGGAGATATTCAAAGCTAATGACATTTTCTAGTTGTTCTTTGTCAGTAACTATTGTAGGTGTGAGTTATTTCTATTGATATGCATCATGTTTGTCTTTCTTGCATTGAGAAAAAGATTTTGTATCCTGCTATGATGTTTTACAGACATAATCATGTGGTCTAAACCTGTGGGCTCCTTGATATTTGGGTGATATCATCTGCAGGCCTAAATTTGGGATTTTATGTCCTACGATATTAAGGAATTGAAACTGTTCATAACACGGGTCTTCTCGTACATTTCGCATGATGTTTTCTACGTTTATGTTGAACAGATGTGGTGAGAAGGTGCATCCATTTTTCACCTCAAACCAGTCAAATGTTGCTCCGTAGAGGCAGACAGAATCATGTTGCTTCTGATGGTTGGTTGGTTGCTGATCCAGCGGTCCATGGGCTCATGCCCTATGCCTAATGCCATTAAATGACATTATATTGCTGGGAATGCTGTGGATTTTCGGCCCACCCCGGGATAGAGCCAGATAATAACTATCACACCTCCAGGAAGGTAGGTTTCAGCCTATGCACTACTCATAGCCACTGTAGCCAAGATAGGGTTCACTGTACTCATTCCCCACCACCAATTGGTTATGCCGAACTGCTCTATTGCTTCAGGCATGCAACCAAATGTTCAAGTCAAAAGGATTGTCACGTTCTGAGTCACTGTGCCTCTATGATGGGTCAGAGCCATAGGAAAAAACAGTGATGTCAGTTTTCTCCTCCCCAGTGCTGCAAGTACATCTCTGGCTCCCTCCCAACCACAGAGGGTGCATACATATATATTCAGGTAAACATGAAACAAATTTCAACAACAAAATAAAAGTATAATTGTATAGATGACGTGCCATGAAGCTTCTATAAGAAGATAACCTCAATATAACAGTATGTCATCCACTAAGGTTTTCTGTTGCATGGTTGGTTTGTCTAGTGGGCCATTGGTGAGACCTACAGACTCAACCACATGTGTGGTTGCTTCTGATCGAGAATTTTAATTAGCAATATGAGATAGAAACCCATGCCTTCCATTATGTTCCATAATTTTTGATGTTTTACGCACACAAATGCCTTTTAGTAGTCTATGAAACAGGTGGACATGTCTGATTTTAGTTCTCTGCATTTCTCTATTATTTTTCTCATGTTGAAGATGTGATCCCTGGTACTTCTGTTCTATCTAAATCCTGCTTGGACTATATTTATTTATCTGTTCATATGTTCTTCCATTCTTTTCATGATTATCTTGAGAAGTATCTTACTGGCATGACTGATAATGCAATGGTTGTGTAATTTGTGCAGAGTTTCAAATTCTCCCTTTTTCGGAGGTGCCATTTTCCAATATACTGCCATTTTCCAATATTTTGGTCAAATTTAACTTTTCCAGATCGTAACACAGAAGGCATGATAGACTTGGACAATGGGTTCTCCTGCTTGTATCAATTCAGCAACCAGTTTGTCGCACCCTGGCGACTTGCCGGTTTTTTAGTTTTTAATTTCAAGATTACTTCTATAATGGGCTCTGGTTCAAGTTTTGTGTTTCTAGTTGTGTTTGAGTCTGTGTCTATGTTTCATTCATTCATTCATTTTCTTTTTGCGCTGAAGTTAGCGCATAGGGCAGAGGTCAGATCTCTCCAATTCTGTCTGTTCAAAGCTATTCTGTGCAGTTCTTGAATAGTATGAATATTGGTTGTTTTACTTTCTCTAAGTATTGTTCTTCTGAGTGTTTCTTTTGGTCTACCCCTTGCTCTTTTGCCTGTAGGTATCCATTCAAGAGATTGGTGGTGTATTCTGTTGGTGTCTGCGCATAGGACATGCCCGATGTAGGACCAACTGCGTTTTCTGATAACATCTGTGATGAAATTTCGATGTGTCTCTTCTCTGATTTTATCATTCGATTTGAATTCACTCCAATGGGTGTTAGTTATCCTACGAAGACATTTGTTCTCGAAACTCAATAATTTCTTTTCTGAAGATAAAGAGCTTTTCCAGCTCTCACATCTATATGATAGCACCGGAATAACGCATGAATTAAATAAGCGCATTTTCGTGCGTGTGCTGATTGACTTTGACTTCCAGATATTAGACAGTCTGTTAAATGCACTTGATGCTTGATGCTAGGGCAATGCGAGTTGTAATTTATTGCATGACATCGCCGTCGAGTGTTAATTTGCTTCCTAGATAGGAGAATTTCTGTACTTTTTCAAGTTGTTGTCCATTTAAAGTAATTTCGTTAGGTGAATTGGTGAAGTCCATAATTGTTGTTTTTGCTGAATTGATTTGGAGACCTATTTGTCCTGCAATGAGTTTTAATCTATCAGTTTTTGTTTGTGCATCTTGATGGTTTTCACTCAATAGTGCAAGATCATAGGCAAAACCAAGTCTTCTAATGTTGTTTTATTTATCCATTTGATTCCTAAATTTGTGTTAGATGTGCTTTTTCTCATAGCCCAGTCAATTGCGATATTGAATAGTAATGGTGACATAGGGCAGCCTTGTTTAACACCAGTAATCAAAGGGAACCATTCTGAATTGTCTTTTTCTGTTCTAACACAGCATTTTGAGTTGGTATAGAATGAATTTATCACATTTATATATTTATTTTGAAATCCATATATTTTTTAAATTTCCCAAAGCGATGGTCGATGGATGCTGTCAAAGGCTTTTTGAAAATTAACGAAGTTTATTATGAGATTAGATCTAAATTCTAGACATTGTTCTATTATTGTTCTAATAGTGAATATATGGTTAAGGCAGGAACGACCTGGTCTAAAGCCTGACTGCTCTTCTCTAAGTCTTTTGTCTAAGGATGACTTTAATCTTGCAAGCATCATATTACAAAGAATTTTGCCAGGAACGGATAGCAGTGTGATTCCCCTCCAGTTATCACAATCTGTTAGGTCTCCTTTTTTTGGTAATTTGATAATGATGCCAATTTTTCAATTGTTGGGGTGGGCATTCGTTTTTCCAAATCATTTTGAAAATATTCAGTAAAAATGACACGGTATTATCAATTGCTGCATTTAACATTTCACTTGTGATGTCATCTTGACCTGCTGCTTTATTGTTTTTTTTTTAAATTTCTTAATGGTTTGTTTTACCTCTTCAGGGTGAAATATTCTATCGAAGCTTCTAGTGGTGGCATTGTCTCCTCTTTCTCTAGATTTGGAGTAGATTGGGGTGGTGGTCTGTTAAGAAGATCTTGGAAATGTTCGGCCCATCTTTGCTTTTGTTGTTCAGTTGTTGTTAGAACTTTGCCATTTTTGTCTTTAATAGATGCGTTTGGGATAAGTGGCAATTTGCACAGTTGTTTGGTTATGTGGTGTAGTATCTTGCTGTTGTTGTGTTGTGAGGCGGATTCAGCTTCCAATGATAAGTTGTTTATATAATTCTGCCTGTCTTTTCTAGCGCTTGCTTTAACTTCTTTGTCTAAAAGTGCATATGTGAGTCTGTTTAGTTCCTTGTCTTGAGTGGTTTTTGCAGCAAATATTTTTTGCTTCATCTCTTTACGGTTTAGGATTTTTGACCAAGTGTTCTCGTTTTATCCATTTCTTCTTATTGTTTTGTATGAGACCGGCTGTATCTAAAGCAGCATTTATTGCAGTATTTCTAAAATTCTCCCATTTCGTTTCTATGGATGTTAAGGGATTTACTCATTCAGATGGCTTATCTAAGGCGGTGTATTGATTGTTGATTTTGGTGTTGTATTCTTCTTATAAATTACTTTCTAGTAGATGTTTTGTATCGATTTTTCTGTGGTAGATGGTCTTTTGATGTTTTTTAAGTTTAATTTTTAGCTTAGCTATGCAGAGATTGTGATCACTTTCAATATCTGCTCCTCTAAAAGCTCTTACGTCTTGTACAGATGAACTAAATTTTTTGTTAATACAAAAATGGTCTATCTGGTTTTTGGTTATTTTTTTTTCAGGTGAGTTCCAAGTGATCTTGTGAATATTCTTGTGCGGGAAGAAGGTATTGTCGTATCTGATGGGTTTAGCGCTTTTTGTTAATCTCTTGAGTCTGATCTTTATACCTGCTACTAAGAGCTTGTGGTCAGAATTACAGTCTGCTCCAGGATATGTGTTACATGACAATAGACTGGATCTCCCTCCCCCTGTGGTGTATAGTGATGAAGTCTATTTGATTTATTATCGTACAATCTGGAGATGTCCAGGATGTCCAGGATGTCTGGGATGTTGTTTGAACAGGGTGTTGGAAATTACTAAATCATTTTCTAGGCAGAATGTTAACAGCCTTTCTCCTCTTTCATTCTGCTGCCGTAATACAAATAGGCCCTTGACTGTATTCTTCAGGTCTTCTTTCCATACTAACTTTTGCATTCAAGTCACATATTATTAGTTTGACGTTTTGTTTATATCTCTTCTCTCTTGTTTCCCTGCAGTTCTTTAAAAAGTGTCTAACTCTTGCTCTTCAGCTGTGGATGTTGGAGCATAAATTTGGATTATTGTGATGTTGCATGTTTTTCATTTCAGTCTTATACTTATGATTCAGAAATTTATCGGATTGTATCTTAGTACACACCTTGCTGTCTCTTTGGTCAAAATCAAACCTACTCCACATCGTCCCTGTTTTTTCTCTTCCTGAAAAAATTACAGTTGTTGCTGTCGGTGCTGTAAAGTATCATTGTCCTTCCCATCTATGTTCTAATATCCCAAAATGTCTACTCCAGTCCTTTCCATCTCTCTCTGTACCATTTGAAGTTTACCTTGGTCTGTCCAGCCTGGGAGACCCAGAGCCAGACCCTAATGAACCTCAGTTTATTTGTGGTGCGGAGTTTTTTTGGCATTCTATAAGTTAAGTAGTTTGCCATTGCTTTCTGAACCGGTTCTGGCCACTTATCAGTTACCGGCCTTGATGCGCACTCAGCCTAATACGGAGCATTTCCAACTCCCCCTTTCAAAGCCATTGTCAATAATACGATCTCCCGCCTTCTCCACCAGCAGTTGAGTGTACAGTGGGGGAGGGTGTCCCCTTGCTGAGTAGCTACATCACTTAGTTTAGTCGACTAGCCAAGGTCGTTGTGTGGGTGGTGGCGTTGCTTTACACAAGCAGACACCTGGAGCCATAATTGAGCAAGGCAGTAGTGGGGGAACCAAATAGCATTACCTATAACATTCCCGGCGGTAAATGGCTGCACCGCGAGATACTATCCTTTACACTCCTGTCTTAGACACCACTCTGAACTACTACCGTCTTTGCCTATATGCAGCGGTTCCTCAATTGAATCCAATTTGAAACTAATTCAAAGCAAACCTACAAATTGTCTAAAATGGCTCTTCTTCTTCCATGTTCGCACTCTTCCTGGTAAGTAGGATGTAGTCCAGTGAATCAATGTCGTGTGTCATGGTTAACAGAATGACTGCACTGTTTTCGCCTATCTGACATCATCACGGATTTTGGATTACTTTGACCTATGGAATGAGACAACCACCTCCACCCATACTTCCTTAGTTGCATCTTATGACATATGGTATTCTTATCATTTGTTCTCTCGTTTGCCCCCCCCCCAACCCTTAAAGCCATTACGATAAAACTAGTGAAAATATATTCACCATTCCCCCCCCCCACCACAAAAAGATAAGATAACCCAAAACATAATTTGTAAAAGCCAGTTTTAAAAAATGTTATAAGGAAATTCTCATTTTAGTATAGGGCCCACCGGGTGTTGTACCCCTCCATCTACTTATATTCAAGGCGTGCATTGCTCTTCTATTTGAGTTTGAAATATTTAAGACTTCATCGATTATGATATTAAAAGAAGAAATACAATTTCATTGAAATTATTTTAAGTGCAAAGAAAGATACTTTTTGAAACCATTTCTACAAATATTTTAATTTTTGCCTCTGTATTGTGTTCGCAACTTGTGAGAAAATAATATGAAATATTACGTGAGTTAGTACGTATTTCTCAAGTTTTTCCTCAAATATTATTTGCAATTTTAAACATTCCCTAAAAATGTTATTGAAGTGGTACTTCTGCTAATTTTGATAATTGAATCTACTCATATTCAGTGCCGGATTTACATATAAGCTAAACAAGCTATAGCCTAGGGCCCCAACCCCAAAATTTTATAAAATTTCACTATCTATATATTCTTAATCGTTAAAGGGCTCCATATCTCAAATAGCTTAGGGCCCCATATCTCAAATAGCTTGGGGCCCTATCAAGTCTAAACCCGGCCCTGCTCATATTTAACTATACAATATGTAAGGAATTATTTTTCTACTTATAGTGCAAATATTCATATGTAACGTTTTTATAATATCTATTTTTGTATATAAATTCTCGAATTCAGTCCAAAAGTGTATTAGTTATAGTTCTAAATGTTTATCACGTATGCACGAATATTTAAACTTACTATAAGTGCTTCTCCGTTCACTGACCTGTGTTGTTAGGGACTGCACCAAGTGTTTAGCAGTCATAGAGCTAGTACCACTTGTGCACAGATCTCGTGTTCCAATCTTGTATCATCTAGCATAAATCAAAATTAACTGCCTAACGATGTTTGAAGGTCATGCTATAAATAACATAATTAATAAACAATTCGTGAGTGAAATTTAAGAAAATAAGTAGGAGTAATATGAGACAATATGTGGAATGAGTTTTCTGTTGCTGTACTAGTCTGAAATGATAGCACATACATAATAGGGGAAGAGAACAGGACATAAACAACATTCAAATTTGTGAAATAGAACAGGGAATCCGCCGAAAACAGATATGTCGGACTATTTGCGCAAATAGAACGGCGACACATTCTCTGGACTACATCCTGCTGGAAATCTTGCAGGACCATTGTCCTATTGCAAGAGAAATCCATTGCGAGTATGGGAATGAACGTTGAAGAAGAAGAACATGACATAATTAAATAATAAGACCAATAACCCGTAGTGGGTTGCCACATTGAATACATTAGCACAAAAATAACTATAGGCCTATTCCCAATCTTTCAGAGGAGTGTAGAAAAACAATCCAGACCATTTCTTGATTGATATGAGTCCATGGTTTTCTCTCCCTTCCTCTCATCCTTCTTCCCTCGATTGTTCCTTGCAAAATAATTTTAGAAAACGAGTCGTGTCGCGTTACATTTCCAAACGAAACACGTTTACGCCGTTTCACCACTGCCAAAAGTGGCTCTTGATTTCCTGCAAGTTTGATATTTCCTGCTGGATAAATATATTTGTCCTGTGGTCTATATAGCGAATTCTTAACAAGCGTCTTTAGCACTTGTTTTCAAACGATTGAATTCTTCTTTCAGTCTGCATTGAGTGTCTAACTTTCACATCCATATAAAAGTATACTTAGCACTAGCGATTGCAATAGATTGACTTTTACTGTAATACTAATCTTACTTTTCCAAATCGTATTCAACCTTGCCGTGGCAGCCATCGCCATCTCGAGTCTTAGCTTAATCTCATTTACCGAATTGCCATCATATTTGGATCCCGAAATATTTGAAGGTGGTAACTTCTTCAAGTTTATGACGGTTAAACTGGATATTCGCGTGATCTTGCTTGGTTTCACTAGTTACCAATTTCTTGCTTTTATAAATGCTTCTTCTTCTTCTTTTTTGGTTTCGTTCGCTTGGAGAATGATCATATCTGAAGTTTTATTTCTTCTATGTACGGAGGACCGTAGAGTTTTTTATCCACTGTTGCTTTCCTGTGCCAGTGTATTTGCCTCAGCATTTCATAATTCCTAGCATTTCGGTGCTGCCTGAAGAGCCTGTCCACATGTACATATGGCCGTTTTGACAATCTCGAGCTTTCTATACATTTTGCTGCGAAGTCGGTTGTGTCCTGTTCTGAGGCGCAAGTTGAATGTCAACTTGTTCAGGTCTATTTATAATTTGGTAGTTTTTGGTAGTCATCTTGTGTTGTTGCTGGTTTTTAATTGTGGTGATTCATCGATTTTTTTTCTAATGGTACGTTATTGATACATCTGGTTGATCATCATCAGCTCTTTCCTTAGACATTGGATCTGTTTTCTCGCTTCCAAGTATTCCATAATAGTATGGTATCCACTGCATACCTACTTTATGCTGATTGCTTAGTTCGGTCAATAGTATTTGCAGGTTTGGTAGTTTTCAGGATTGTGGCGCTTGGTGTACTGATCTTGCATCTGCCAGGAATACTACAGACTATGATTAAAGATTGGTGTAGTTTTTCAGTTGCCACCATGATTGCCTGGATTTCTGCCTCGTAATTATGACATAATTTTCTTGTTGGTACTTTAATTGTACAGTATCCCTAACACTGCCTTGGCCTAGTTGATAGTGAGCTTGCTTGCTATCCCCGGGTTAGAGTGCCAGGTTCGAAACCTCGTCTGGACACACACAAAATACGGGGTCGTGATTTATCTCTTGATATGACTACTCATCCAGTCGACTCAGCTGTAAATGAATACATACCGCATGAGTTAGGGGAGGTAAAGACAGCAATGATGCGACAGTGGCTACCAAACAGATACAGAGACCTATGGATGCCTTAACCACATGGCAACAACTGACCACCCCACCTAATAATTACTGCGGCTTAGTACATGAAGAATTATCTTCATCCCCGACGGCAGGCTGCTGCCATGGGACCTACCTTTACCTTTAACATTGTTTAGATACTCTATATATATTCCAGCTCCTCCATTTTTCACTGCATTCTCTGCTGACCCATCTGTATATACTGTGATCCATATGTCTTGTGGATATTCGCCATCCAGTAGACTGAGAGTAACTGTCTTACGCTGTACACTTTTCTATTCATTCTCACTTAAAATTCCTTTCACCTCCATTTTGATATGAATAGGTAATCTACTATTATCTCTCCGTGTGGTGTGTTCTAGTACAGAGTTTAGAGAGCTATCAACTTCAGACAAGTCTGAGATTTTTCTACGAAATCGTTTGGCCTGATGGATAAAGCTACTTTTTTTCAGTCGACACATTGCTAGGTTTTGAAATCTATCTTTCATTTGATGACTTGGCATATAATGAAACTTTTCTGAATGCAGCATTACTTTTGTGTGCGTTCACTCAGTTTGTGTATTCTCCCCATTTTCTCCATCATTACTATGTGTGTGGATATTATTGTCACGTGATGATCCTAAGTGCCAGGGACGTAGTAAGACTGCCTTGCTTATGTAACCATCTAGTTGTACTCTAGTTTTTCTGTTATATAGGTATGCTTTTATCCATTTGTGCATCCTACCATTCACTGTGTAATTTCTCAATTGCTTTAGAAGTCCTCCTTTCCATTCCTTGTCAAAAGCTCTCCTCGGGTCTATCCAGGCTGCTATGACCAGTTTCTTATCTTTAAATGCATCTTCTATCTCTTGAGAAAGGTAGGTTACCTGATCTTCAGTAGAGTAGCATTGTCTTAAGTCTGTTTACAGTGATACAAAGTTTTTACTCTGAAGGTACCATTGCAGCCTGTGGTTGATAATACTCTCCATAGTTTTGCATATACAGCGCGTGAGACTGCTTGGCATATAGTTAGAGACTGTAGTGCTGACGTTTCCTAATTTAGGAAATGGTATCATGATTACTTCCCTCCAGGTCTGTTAAATTGTGCCTGTTGGAGAGTGTTGTCAAACATATATTGATGATCTGCAGCAGGATTGTGTTTGCTACAATTCCCAGATGTTTTATCATTTCATTGGGCATGTGGTTAAAGCATCTATATGTCTCTAGGACCAGTCTCTAGATCACACCTGGAATATGAGTCTACTGCAAGGTGTCCAGCATCAAATACTGCATTACATGAGCTAGATAAGGTGCAAACCCTGGCGTCAACACCAGGTGACTTCTTCATTTTCAGTTTAGATCGGTGCCTATATGACTTCAGATATCGTTCCATGTTGTTCGATATTCTCACGGTTCTCACAAATGGGTCTGCAAAGTAGTCAGCTGTCTGGTTTCAGAATGTTTCCAACTTTTTGTAATGTGGCCTTTCTATTTCTCCCAGTACCCACATCATTTAGTTGTTTTACCAACTTTCACAGTTTCCTTGAATCCCTCTAAAGGTTCAACGATTATGTTTTCTCTTTCCAGCTGCTCCGCCTTTCTTGTAGCTTGTCTCTCTGAAATTTGGCCTTAGCTTGTTGATATTTATTGTGGTCCTCTTGACATGGTCTTCTCTGTGACTGCTGTCGAGTTATTTCTACTTCATTTTCCAGTACTGCTAGTTCACTACTCCAATAAGGTTTGTAGTGTTTACTGGGTCCTCTAGGGATGGTTTTACGAGCAGCTTGTAATACACATCTACAGAATTAATTGACTACCTTATTGATATCTTTGAAGGTAAATCTCTGGCTAATACACTGTCGGCACAATGTCCAGTTTGCCTTCTTGTAGTTCCACCTAGAAAGAATGCTGCTATCTTTAATATATTCATTATCTACAGTCAGAAAGATTAGCCGGTGGTCGCTGCCTCCAAGCTGTTTTGCAAAACGCTATTGATGTTCCACTCCAAATTTGATGAGTGGGATGATAAGTCTGGTGTAGACGTAGTATGCCATTTCTGGAGTAGAAGTTTGGGTGGTCAGTTGATTGATTGATTGATCAGAATAAATCCATGTTCATTGTGCCAGTTTCTAATTCCTTACCTCTCTTGTCCATGTGATCATAGCCCCAACTCTGAAAGTAGCCATTGAAGTTTCTGTATACAATCAGTTTTCCTTGTACTGAGATTGTGCCTAATACTAATGGGCGATTGTCGAACAGTAGTAGTTTAGGAGATGGAAATCTGTATTTTCTGTCCTGAGGTGGAGTATCTGGTTTTCCGCTCCCTCTATATATGTTTCTATTGGCAAGCACTGATATTCATCTTTACATGCGTCAGTATGTCACCTTTTCACCTATATTTTCGGTCTGATCGATAGCATTGGAAGCATCTCATTTTGAAAGCTACAACCTTGTTGAGACCAGTTTCTTGCACACATTGAACACAGCATACATTTACTTCCTCTTCAAATGAAGATTTATTAGTTCCACTTTTTTGTTGTTAACTTTAACATTCCAATGCATTATTTTTTAATGATCTTGTTTTTGTGTGTGGCCAGTTTCTCTGCTCTCATGCCTCTGGCTCCTCGTGGAAATTGAGAAAAACTTCCAGAAGCTAGGGCTGGACATTTTGGAGGCTTAGAGTCGGCACCGTCACTGCCTCGATGTCAGTCACAGGGCAGGCACCATAAATTTTATCAGATATAAGCATATTCCTATTGCGTAGGTTGGTGAGTGGCACCCTTATTGTGGTGCGCCTCTACACATACTAGACACTTCAAGCATCTCTTCAAATCTTGGAAAAAGTAAAGGTATCAAATGAGCAGTGCCGGATTTACCTATAAGCTAAACAAGCTATAGCTTAGTGCCCCCACTTTCTTGGGGGCTCCCCACATTTTTACTTTTCACTATCTATATGTTCTTAATCGTTAAAGGACCCCATATCTCAAATAGCTTAGGGTCCCATATCTCAAATAGCTTAGGGTCCCATATCTCAAATAGCTTTGGGCCCTATCAAGTCTAAATCCGGACCTGTTAATGAGAGTCAAGAAATGTAAAATGTTCATTAAACAATTGTCTTAATGGACAGGATGCCACTAGTGCTTGAAAATAAATTTCTTAATATTTGTATTCATATTGGTAAAACGGGGACATAGATCTCATCTTTCAATGAGAAGTTGGAATACAGCTTTTTAATCATATCTCCACTAAGTATGATGTGGGAATACAACCTTTAAACATATCTCCACTAAGTATGATGTGGGAATACAACCTTTAAACATATCTCCACTAAGTATGATGTGGGAATATAACCTTTAAACATATCTCCACTAAGTATGATGTGGGAATATAACCTTTAAACATATCTCCACTAAGTATGATGTGGGAATATAACCTTTAAACATATCTCCACTAAGTATGATGTGGGAAAATTGATGAAGAATAATTTTGCTTTCCAGTACACTATTTAAAATTTTGTTTTAATGTCTGACTATCCAAAATTCTAGATATTCTTGATTTTTTAATATGACCATCATTTCACAGTAATTTCTCAACGTGAACCATTAAATTTACAACCTGCTTCTACTTCAACACATCTTAACACGGATCTATGATCCGATATTTCACTTGCAGTTCACTCACATCGTGAAAGCGTTCCATCATGTCTCTCTTCATAACGATCAGGTGTTAGATGAGGATTTGAAGATTGCCATCATGCAGATTCTCCATGTGGGCGGAGACTAAGAGATTGGTACAATTATTTTCATCCAATTTTCATATAAAATAATGAAAGCTTAGAAATAAATGTTGTGACGATTGACTTTGCCTACATTCAAGACCCTGCAGTTGCAAGTTGTGCTCATTGAATTGGTAGAAAATGTCAGAGCTATGTAACCAACATCTTGCTTAATTGCCGCATATTGTTGACCAATAGGAGAATTCCCTAATTAAAAACTCTCAAGCGTACTTTCAAAAGATAGAAAATACTAGGCAGACAATGGAGTCTTACATAGTCTTCAGCATTATCAAGACATAGCTGTCGGATGAGACAGGAGTTCAGTGAATGAACTTTTATTGTGTTAATGACAGAAATAGCTATATTGAGAGGCGTGCAGACGAAAGCTAATATTATTTGCCACAAGATGCTGTTAATGAGCAAAACAGTGAATTGTCAAAACATTGTGCACATCCAGTTTTAAGAAATGCAACAAAGCCCCTGTGATGACCAATCATGAACTTGGCTGTATTCATTGCACAAACAAATATGTTTGTCATAAGTATCAAATTGAAAATAAAGGGTTCTTTAACTTAGCAAAATACTGATTCTCTTTTGGTATCTGTTTCTATTGTTTTTGAAAAAAAAAAGATTGATTTTAACTTCAACGAAATATACATATACGAGAAGCAATTCATTTCAAGAGTACATTTATCTAGTTGCACGCTAAATTCTGTATTTGTGAATTTGGAACACATTGTGTTTACCACATCGTTCGCCATCTCATCAATACACCTTCGATATGTGCTATTACTGAAATATGTTTTAAAACTGTATGGAAAGGGAGATTGGTGTAATACTGTTCTTAAAACTTCGTGAATAGCAAGTATGATTAATGTTTCTGCGATGTGGAGTTTTCCTGATTTTTCTAAAGCTACACTGTATGACACCAAAACTGTTTAAAACACCATCTTCGTTATGCTTTGAGGAAATGGCAAAAATATATCGCTGGGATTTTTTCACATTTTACGTCTGTTACTTAATCCCTGAATATACGTCGCATTTTTGTTAAATTTATCAAAAGGCAACTTCTTAAAATGGTCACTTAATCTCGATAATATCATAACTTGCTGTAAAACTATATTACGCACATCAAGTAAAGATATTGTACTGATTGTACTGATTGCATTGTACTGATTGCATTGTACTGATTGCATTGTATTGATTGTACTGATTGCATTGTACTGATGACACTTCTTTTTGGAAGTGGTGTCTGTCATGGTTGTGGACATAAATTATTCAAACAGTTTGATATACGAAAACTCCTTGCCAGACAATCAGATTATTTTTGTTTAAAGTCAAAGTACTCAAATACTATAATTTCAAACACGAACAATTCTAAAAACAAATTGAATGTAAGAACTCTTCATCCTATTGGAGCAACATTTAATTTGCAAAGTGAATTGCCAGGTTTAACTGGACCTATAAGACAACGTTTGCTGTTAAAAAAAATTTTTAAAATTGTTTCCCGCATGTAAATAGTTAAAAAACTTACCCTTTCCAACACTAGCGATTGTCACTGGTTCGAATAAACCTAGTTTACACTAGGTATCATATAGACCTATAATTCAATAGATACCACCAGAATTACACTTCTGGTCTTATTGTACATAACAAGTAGCATGGGACTTCATTTATTTGTGCAGTTCAATTGGTTTCATGTTCACTAAAGCTCTATCGTTCCCTTGACCCTACATCGCTTCCCTAACCCAACAACATCCCAACGCCGACCCCTTTAACATGAATCGCCACCCCTGAAGTATCTCACCCCCGTCCCTCTGGCAAGTGTTTTCGCCTTTTTTGAAAAACTCTGGTCTTTAGTCAGGTTTCCTAGTCGCTTGAATTTATCAGAAATCTCACTTCATACGACAAACTGTTCAGTTCGTTCAAAGATACCAATGCTAAAATATTTAAGCAGGTACATGGAATAAAGAAAATAAACGATTATCTTGTGATAAAAATCATCCGACACATTGTGAAACATTTGGTTATTGGTAATGAGCCAACGTCAATGCACCCTTGTGCAGACCCATAGCCTTTCCCAGCAGATATCGACGGGTATGTACGCTTATGGTTCCTGTAGCTCGTTAATTCTATACATGCCTAATTCTTCATTGAGGCGGGAATTTTATTAGTACCACATTTAATACCAAGTTCACCTAATCGCTGAAAAGATGTGCCATCAGACACAGTGTCCATCCACAGCATAGTACTTATCAAGCAGCTTTAACACACGTCTCCTTATCCATTGTTAACTTTCCGTCTCCATATGCAATAACGCAAGCCAATCTACTTTCTCATTATTGTGCGCGAACACACACACACACACACATATACTACATATCAATAAATTAGTGTGCTACCCTTGAAGTTGAAATTGACTATGCATAACACACATTGATATCGATAACGTCTATTTTTAATATTTCGAAACATGGCCTGAGAGTCTGCACGCCCGTCTACAATAGAGGTCCTAACATGTAGTATGTACATATCCGCTCTGAGTAGGCCTTCTTTACATATCGACAGAAACCCATCATCACACTACCCTATTGCGTGTCACTACGATAAGCTAGTCACGTGTCGCCAGCTAATGAAAAGATCGAAGTAGCCTCTAGTAGTGGCAGGCAATCGGATAGTGTGGGTCGTGTTTCTGTCGATAGGTCAATAAAGACATCCACAGAGTGGATGTTTACATAAATGCGACCTGTTTGCCCTTCAATTGTAGATAGGCGTAGAGTATGACACAATAACTGCTTTAAATGCCTATGTAGTCCCAGAGATCCATTTTAGAGTGGTAATGACAAGCTCAAACTTCACGTAATTAACATGTACGCTCTAACTCTCTACTATGCTTGTGATACAGTTACCTTGAGCTAATGACTCCTTGACTGATTGACATTCTCATTAAAAAACAACTTGCTAAAAAAATCCAGATTCCTGATTAGGGGGCGCCAGATCATCAAATTTTAGTGAAAAATCCTAGATTTTGAATAAAAGCCGTAGAGTGGCAACGATTAAATGAATTGACCAGGTAAAGCACGACATTCAAATGTCCATCCATAAACCCATAACCTATCACTCCGTAGGGGCATAAAATTGGACGCATCACCACCAAGTATACTCTATAATCCACAAAAATATCTTCAGCGATGCGGATGAGTGAGGAAAATCTTGACCTTTGCAGTCCGTGATGTGTCTCCATGATTTACTTATACCTCTGCACTTCCACCTTAGACTATTTATTCTTCTTCTTCTTTCGTTCGTTAATAATGTTTATATCTGCAGTGTTGTTTCTTGTATAAATTGGACAGTGTTTTCCATTTCTTGCTTTGTACCATAAAGTTTAACATTCATCGGTGTATTAGAAGGCCAGTATATGCATCTTAATGTGTCATATTTTGCACATTCTTGAAGGATATGTTCTGAAGTCTGGTTGTCCTGTCCACAATTACACTTTGCTGTTGTGCCAATTTTAAATTTTGTATACATATGGCTGTTTAGTCTATTTTGTCCAGTTCTGAGTCGAAATATGATGACTTGTTCTTGTCTGTTAAGTAGGTGGTAGTTTGGTATCTTGCTTTCATCTACTTGGTGGCCTGCCTCTTTTTTCGACGCGCTGGTATTATTCCCTACATTATGGTATTTTCTTAGCTGTTGTGTACTTTGATACGGCCAAAATATTGTACTTTTCTAGACACTGTTATTTATCCAGTTTTATTTTATGATCAGTTTTTCTAGAATGTCCTTATTGGTGATCTTTTTGGTCAATGGCATTCTGATGATTCTTCTGTAATATTTTGTTTCAAATACTGTTTGTTTCTCACCTTATTGGTGAGTGTCCAAGATTCACATCCATAATCAACTGGGAATATGCAAACTTTAACTAAGGAAAGGTAGTTTTGGTTGAAACAAAAAAGAAAAAACGGCATACAATATTAAAACCATACAAATTGTAGTCAATGCCATCTCCAGTTTTATCTTTAATTCAGCTTTGAATTTTTCATCGCTGCATGTTCAGGATCTGAGACATTTTAAAATATTCACTTCTTCAAACTTGTGCCCATTCATTTTGATATTGGTCTTACGTCTGATGTCATCCATGTTCCTAAATATTTAAATTGTAGGGCCAGTTTGAGTACTGAGTCATTAATATTGATCTTGCACGATGGGGAATGAAGTGCTATAGAAGAGTACCATGGATAGCAAGAAAGACCACCAAGACTCTCTCTCTCTCTCTTTATATATATATATATATATATATATATATATATATATATATATATATATATATATATGATGTGTCCTTTGTAGATCGTTGTCTTCACTGTCATTCTATAAGCCTCACGGTTCTGTGCGAGCTGCTCAGCTTCTTCCAGTGTCATGTTCAGAAGGTCTTCAAAGTCCAATACGTGCTATAAAAAATCAATGTTCAAGAAGACTGGCTTTTAAACACCATATTAAGGAAGTTACTGTAGGTTTTTTCGGCCATGTGAAGAGACACGATGGCATGGAAAGAGTGTTGTTTGGAGGGGACGATAGAAGGCACTAGAAGCAGAGGCCAACCAAGTCGTCGTTGGACAAGAGAATTCAGGAATCAATGCATGCGCATGTCGCTAAAGGAAGCAGGACAACTTGCCAAAGACCACGGGGATTTCAGGATGTTCATAAAGAAGACTACGTTATGGAAAGAATACGTCACATGACAATAACGCCGAGGAATGTTGCTTTTTTTCAAACAGCCTGACTACTTTTTATTCTAGAAAAGTTTGTTTCATTAGTTGGTTGGTATGTTGCTGATCAGGCGGTACATGGGCTTATGACCTTTGACCCAATGTCATTCTGTGATATATGCATGTGCTCGTGAGCTGTTGTTTTGTTTCATATAATGTGTTCCTTTTATCTGGCCCTGGAAGAAGAAGAATTTTCCTGACATCATCCTGTGCTCGACATTCAAAAAATGTGGTGGTCAACAGTTTTATAGGGATGTGTGCACAGCCGGCACCCTGGAGTGTGTTGTGGTTGCATTCTGTTCATGTGATTTGATTGTTAAGCTGTACATGTGTGCACAGTCGGAAGATGATACTCTGGTCTTTCCTTCCCAGTAGGTTGTTTAGGATTTGGGCTGCTCATATATTTATATGTTTCCCTCCCAGTGTTTCCAATGGCCTATCTGTTCATCCAATTTTCTTTGCTCACAGATTTCAACATCATTTTAACTGTATGCATAGTTGTTTGTGTATATGGCTGTTTTTGTTGGGCTCCCTTCTTTGCTAGTTTAACTTTCGTGTCATTGCCAGGTGTGTTTGAGTGGCCAGGAATCCACTGCATAACAATGCTGACTTCAAAAGATGTAAGCAGCTGGCTGACATGGTGATATATTTCAATTAGCTCAGGCTTACAATGTCCATCACATATTTTATTAGTAGATTATTAGTTTATACAAATATGTTACTCGACTTATGATTTGCAAATTGTAAACTTAAACTTTTGATTTCCAAAATGTAGGCATATTACATGGCGGCGCTTTAGGTCTGTAGACTTACAGAATAAGCGAGTAAATATCATATTAAAATCTCCTGGGGGTTAAACCTCAAACTTCCACACACCCCCCCCCCCCCTCCCCAATTCTTTCTTAAAGCTTAAGTTGTGTATTTTAGATCATTGATATGCCCTATTCTTCTACAATTGATATCTATGGTCTAGTCTGAAGTGATACTAATGTATGTGATAAGATAAGCACCTGGTATCTCTGGTCTGAAGTGATACTAATGTATGTGATAAGATAAGCACCTGGTACCTCTGGTCTGAAGTGATACTAATGTATGTGGTAAGATAAGCACCTGGTATCTCTGGTCTGAAGTGATACTAATGTATGTGGTAAGATAAGCACCTGGTATCTCTGGTCTGAAGTGATACTAATGTATGTGGTAAGATAAGCACCTGGTATCTCTGGTCTGAAGTGATACTCATGTATGTGATAATAGATGTATATAGTATCTCTGGTCTGAAGTGACACTCATGTATGTGGTAAGATAAGCACCTGGTATCTCTGGTCTGAAGTGATACTAATGTATGTGATAAGATAAGCATCTGGTATCTCTGGTCTGAAGTGACACTCATGTATGTGGTAAGATAAGCATAAAATAATACATGTCTATTTTTATGTTGAAGCCATTAGTCTACTGTTTATCTATACTTTTAAAAAAATTCTATTTTCAGATAGAACTAGAGACTCTAAATCAATCCGCTACAGACATAAATCGACTTGAAAAAGAGATTGATGTAAGTTTTGTGTCAAAATAATATGAAGAAATTCTAGTTTGATAAAAATTTTAACTTCAGTTGTAGATAAACTGAACCATATTGGCCTATACCTTTCAGCTATTACATATTTTTTGTATTTTGTATAGAAAATACTCAGGTTTCAGTCAATATGTCAATATCAATTTTTCAAAATTATGTTTAGTAAAGTACTCTACACTGAATATAGAAAATTTGGGGCACAAATACAGAATTTTATAGATATTTTTGGCTGAAAAACAGAATGATTCATCTAGAAATTTACAGATATAGGGTAGCCGGGGGCAATGATGCGCGTTTTTCACTTTTTCCCGTATTCTGACAAATAGACTTAACTATGAGAGACCAAACTAGCAGCAGTGTGTAGCTTATCCATCCATCTAACAATCGTCAGGGTATTTACAACATACAATCACGTTTAGTCCGTAGAATGAGATTTTATGAACATGAGTATAATCCCACCTTTGCCCCAATTTCTGGGGCAAACACGCGCAGGCAAAAACAATTACAAAATCATGGGAAAATTGACAAAACCAGCAATATAACAACGTCACTTCCTATCTAAACATAGTCAGTCACATTGTGGGAAGATAATAGAGCACAAAGACTAGGCATATGTATCTTTATGTAACTTTAATACGAAAAAAAATGAAAAAACGTAAATATGAAAAACAAAATTTAATACAGAGAATGGGTGCTTAGATCCGTTTAAAACTATAACAACGTGTTGGAGTGCTCTATAAAGCGTTTGACTATAATTTCAACTATCTATGAATAGCGGAGGTCGTGCATCTATGATCAGCGGAGATCGTACAACTATGGCAGGCAGATATCGTGCAACTATGACCGGCGGCAATTATGCATCTATGACTGGCGGAGATTGTGCATCTATGAATAGCGGAGATTGTGCATCTATGACTGGCGGAGATTGTGCATCTATGACTGGCGGAGATTGTGCATCTATGACTGGCGGAGAACGTGCATCTATGACTGGCGGAGAACGTGCATCTATGACTGGCGGAGAACGTGCATCTATGACTGGCGGAGATTGTGCATCTATGAATAGAGGAGATCGTGCATCTATGAATAGAGGAGATTGTGCATCTATGAATAGAGGAGATTGTGCATCTATGAATAGAGGAGATCGTGCATCTATGAATAGAGGAGATCGTGCATCTATGAATAGCGGAGATCGTGCATCTATGAATAGCGGAGAACGTGTAACTATGACTGGCAGAGATGGTGCAGTTATGACCGGCGGAGATAGCGCAATTATGACCGGCGGAGATAAGCAATTATGTCCGGCGGAAATCGTGCATCTATGACCGGCGGAGAACGTGCATCTATGACTGGCGGAGAACGTGCATCTATGAATAGCGGAGAACGTGCATTTATGAATAGCTGAGATCGTGCATTTATTTATAGCGGAGAACGTGCATCTATGAATAGCGGAGAACGTGCATCTATGAATAGCGGAGAACGTGCATCTATGAATAGCGGAGAACGTGCATCTATGAATAGCGGAGAACGTGCATCTATGAATAGCGGACAACGTGCATCTATGAATAGCCGGGAACGTGCATTTATGAATAACTGAGATCGTGCATTTATGTATAGCGGGGATCGTGCATCGGCGGAGGTCGTGCATCTATTATCTGCGGAGGTCGTACAACTATGACCCGTGAAGATTGTGCAGCTATAACCGACAGGGATCGTGCAACTATGAATAGCGGAGAACGTGCATCTATTATCGGCGGAGACCGTACAACTATGACCCGTGGAGATTGTGCATCTGTGATCGGAAGGGATTGTGCATCTATAGCAGCGACTGCTTCATTTTCAGTCAGTGGCATCATTTTCTCAATTTTCCGTTTGTAATTCCTAAAAAGAAACATAACGTGACAATAAAATATGGTTTAAATATTTGGCAATATGAGGGGGAAGTGACTGGGGCAAACATGCGCAGTCAGTCAGCAGCGCATGTTTGCCCCGTCAGTGTGCGCGGCGTTACCCCAAAATCACACTGTTCACAATTTTTATAAAATATCATGAAAACAAAAATTATCTTGACAATGTAACTTGCTTAATAACTTAACAATACAATATAGTTTTCAGTTCAGACATGTAAAATAACATGACAGTAATGATAACAGAGGACAAAGAGTGAGAAGTGGAAAAAAAGTTAGATCGAGAACGTTAAAAAATGAATTTACCTCATAGCTCAAAAATGACCTGCCCGTGACCGATGAAAATTCGTTGTGCAACAGAAACGGATGTTAGCGTCCGGCGTGGCCACGTGGTTTGCGGGAAAAACCCATAGTTCCGGAAAAAAACGACTGCGAATCTTTGCCCCCAGCGCATCTTTACCCCCGGCTACCCTACCAACATATGATGAAATTAATAGTTATGTTGTGAGAATTTAAATAAACACTGTAATACTGTGGAAAGTCCTGTAATCCGCCTTAAGAAAATAATTAGAATTGTTACATGGAAAGTCAACAGCATGTCATAGGTGTCAACTAGTTGAGACTAAAAACCATACATAACCATGAAAAACCATAAATAATGTCGAGGACCATGCACAAAGAGAAGGTTGGTTATTTAAAAAAAGGTCCTCCTATCATTTAAATTTTTTTTTACTACGTCAATCAACAGTAGCCTGCTCAAATTAATATTCATGTTCTGTATTGAGAGGGGGTGGGGTGTGAACATCCCTTTCCTATCTGGGACCTTGTCGTCGGGGGCATTAGGCAGTTTATTATATTTTAAAACCCTATTATTGGATATTTGTCTTTGGAAGTTTGTTTGTGCAGGTTTACCCCTTACTTGTTGCTCAGTGTAAATGTCATGATTTACATTGCCCCCCCCCATGACTTATTTTTTTAAAATGGTTTGAATGACAACACTAAGCATCACAAACTCCTTTAGCAGATGTTTTTGTTACACCTGCCGTTTGCTGATACATAAATCTGATAGAAAAAAATAAGTTGTATATCCTATTCAGGATATTTTTGGCTGTAGTGATTTTCTAGGAATATTGACTTTTCTAGACTCTAGGAATATATTCTTTTCAAAGAATATGGACTTGATATAAATATTTTTTTTTTAAAACAACAACCATGATAATCAGCAAAAGAACAGACGTACATGAGTTAAACGTAAACATACATGGAGAAAAACTGCAACGAGTAAAACATTATGAACGTCTTGGACACATAGTCACAAATGACCAATGTGAAACATAAGTTAAAAGGAGAAAAGGAATGGCTAAATGTACCTGCAATGACATGAGGAAAATAGTAACATCTAAACAAATTACAAACAAGTTAAAAATGAGAATTATAAAATGCTACATCTATTCTATATTAATGTATGGCTCAGAAACATGGACACTAAATACACATATAGAAGACAGAATAGATACCTTTGAGATGTGGGCATATAGAAGAATTGGGAGAACATAATGGAAAGAGAAGAAAACAGAGAGGTTCTAAAAACACTTAATATAAAGAAATAATTACTAAGAGAAATAAAGATCAGGCAAATACAATATTTTGGACACATTAAAAGACATGACACCTTATTGAAGACCTTATTTGAGGGTAAAGTCGAAAGGAAACGAACATGAGATAGACAGAGATACAAGTGGGAGAGTAACACCATAAGATGGACAGGTTACAGTCTAACAGAGTGCACCACCAAGACAAGAGACAGGTGTTTGACATGCCATGTACCAGAGAAAACAGCATACAGTAGAAAGTGAAATGAGATGATTAGACTTAAACATTCTCTGAATATGTAAACATATTCAAAAAAAGAGATGGGTTGGACAAGACACTTCACAACCACAACTGGTGGAATGTTCATATATTCAGGCAAAGAGATACGCCATAAGTGCATTCAGCATAGTTGGTATATTACTGTTAAAAGATATCACTAGAACACCTTTAGGATACAACACAATCAACGATTACATAATTACAATAAGACTACACAAAGCATCACCATTATCCAAACATATGCACCAATATCAGCAGCAAAAGACGAAGAAATAGGCATAGTTTATGACAAACTACAAGAGACAATAGAAAGAACACTAAAACAAAACATTAAAATAGTAATGGTGGATTTAAATGGAAATATTGACCACGAAGCACATGTGAGGAAAGACATCCAGTTGGGACTTTCGCTAACGGCCAAAGGAATGAGAGACGAGAACGACTAGTAGATTTTTGCATATCAACAACTTGACAACCACGAACACTCTATTCCAACAACATCAGCAACAATAATGGAGACATTGTTCACTTGGACATCACCAGATGACAAGACAAAAAATTATAGAAGTTTCAGAAGAATAACCTCTTTCGCGATAGAACACTTCTGATGTACAAAAAAAATGTTATAACATCAAAAATGACGATAATTGGTAAAACTGACTGAGGACCAAATCGCTTGGAAGTAACATAATCACTTGGTGATTGTAGAATAGTCATCATTCAGGAAAACTCTGACAATGAAGCTGGAAGCCAGGAAAGAAAAAAACAAATACACATGTAAATGTCACTGACATAGGCATATCACACTGCAGATTCAGTCATGGAAGTGTGTTCTCTACTTCTTCAGCGTTCATTCTAAAACACCCGCTGGATCCCCCTTGCAGCAGGACTATTGTCCTACTAGATTTCCTACTAGACTATTGTCCTCCTCCCGTAGTCGTAAGCTTCGATAACAGTTACCATGTTGTTCCGACTGGCCGACGTTGTGCTTGAACTAGTTGCAGGCACGGCGTGGGTGGGCGGAATAACCATGAAACTTGTTGCAAGGGCCAGAGTTGTGCCCTGATGTCGACATCTGTTTCGGCGGCATTAGACTGGAAACACCATTGAGTCAGACAGCTGCTGGAACAGAGGGCGGGGCACTTATGGGAATGCACCTCGTGCTGTGAGGCCAATTTCGAATCAAGAATCAACCTACTAGATTTCCAGCAGGATGTAGTCCAGAGAATGGAAATGCGTTGTGTCGCTGTTTTATTTGTGCCAATGGCCCGACACATCCGACTTTGGCGGTGGAATGTGTTCAGTCATGACTCATATGTTTGTAACAATTAGGCCCCTAGTGACTAGAAAAATAGGCCTATGCCTATTGATTTGATCTTTAGCATCATCATTCTATCATTGATTGTATGACCATTAGCTGATGATGTAGGCCTATTATTTTATAATTACTTGATCCGTTTTTCTTCCCACGACATTCATCATAATAATCTGAATATATAGCCTAACAGGCCTATAGGTAATCACCAACTTAAAACTAAATTCTTCCTCAGGCCTAGGCGTGCAACCGGCATATTTCCATCTCGTCTCTTAAACGATTCTCAGAATAGGAATAGGGGCCTATCTACATTTAAAGCTTCTGCATCTAAAATAGGCCCATAAGCTCTCTAACTTTCCTGCCTGGTGTAATATTCTAACATTCTATGTATCTAATGTAGGCCTTACTGTTTTTTTCCCCTCAGATTTAGGCCTATCTGTGATAAAGAGTAGTAGTGGGTTACCTAAAATAAGTAAATTTTCGTTGCATTGTAAATTGTAACTTTTGGGGAGAAGCGATTAGGGACGGAGTGGTGTGTGTTTGAGATTTGGGGTCGGGGGAGATGTAGGCTTACCCACATTGTTTACTTTTCCTAGGACTAGATGTCATGTTCTGACTTCCTATGGAGGGTTTGAACTCACCCCCCACTCTTCTCGCCTATGCTTGTTCCTAATTCTTGGGTGCTTTTGATCCGTTGTTAGGCCTATTTTTTGGGATGTATATGGCTATAGGCCTATTGTAAGTCCCCAGTCTCTTTCATAGTGGCCAGCCTGATATTCTTATAGGTTCTACACCTCGTGTGTGGGACACTCTTCTCTATTTATCTGCTTGGGTTATTCTCAAGCCATCCATTGACCAAGAACTGACAAGAAGATGGAAAGTAGTCTAAATTTGTGAGTGAAAATTATGAAAATATTTGTAACAAATTAGGGACCTATATGCCTACACAAAATATTTAAAAATTTGAAATCACCATGGCGGGTGTATGTAATAGGCTATGATTACAAGACACATCACTCATATTTTTACTTATATTAAAAATATGTTTTTAAAGGAAGCTAGAGCCAAATATCAGAGCACATTCTTGGAGTCTTCCCTGCAACTGGAACATTTTAAGAAGAAAAGTGGAACCAGCATCAAGCATGCCAGACCATACTATGAGTTGCAAGAGGCTGCCAGAGAAGTAATTATAACTGTTAACCATATTGTTATTTATTATTTAGAACTGCAGAAGCTTATCCATATTTGGCATATGCCTACAATGCAAGTTCAGATATCTACATGTGTATTGTATTTGCTGTGTGGTGTTGTAAAGAATGTTTGTTGGAGAGTTTGTTAGGCCTAATAAATGTCTATGTCTTTGATGAGAGTTTTTTGATATTCTAGCAGTAGGCCTATATGGCCTATGTGGCATGTCTCATTTACTTGGACACAATTTCATCCCTATGAAAAAGGAGAACAAAGAATAGCAAAATAGTATCTGCCACAAATGTTGTAAGAACTGACTAATGATTTCTGTTGGCTGGGGGCAGGTGTTTGGCTGTCAAGTCCTATAGAGGGTCAAAGGGCCCCAGAAGCCAAGTTGAAATTATATAGGCCTTTGTCAGGACAACAGGTGAAGATAGGGCCTATTACAACCAAACTGTAAACCATAGCACAACACATTCAATTCTGTCGACCATATCCTACCAATCTTCAGGAGTTTGGTAATAAATAAAGCAGAAGGAAAATGAGGGAAAATTTGTTTCTTGTGTGGGGTTTAACTAGCTTCAACATTTACTGTGTTCTGTCCCACCGTCATCATCAAACATGTACTATTTAGCAAGTTCTGTCCCACTGTCATCATCAAGTGTGTACTATTTAGCAAGTTCTGTCCCACTGTCATCATCAAGTGTGTACTATTTAGCAAGTTCTGTCCCACTGTCATCATCAAGCGTGTACTATTTGCCAAGTTCTAGCAGTTTTACATGAAATATTGATAATGCAGATAATTACTCAAATATATTTGGTTTTTTCCATTTTGCAGGCACAGATTGAGGCACTAAGATCAGCTCGAAAGTTTCAGACATCAAATGGTGTATATCTTGCAGCAAAGGAAACAATATCTCTAGCTGAGCTCCGTCTAATGGATGACAAAGCTGCCAGCCTGTCTGCAGCATGGCAAGAGATGCTTAACCATGCTCTTTTGAGGGTACTTTTAAATTAAATATTTCAATTAGTATTTAGTTTAGTAGGCTATTAGTTCAGTTTTATGAATTGAGTTTGACAGACTATGGACAAATCATAAGTGTTCATCCTCTCCCAGCATTTGATTGAAAAGTATTCATGCTGATGGTGTCAATACCATCACCTAAAGTACCTCATTCAATTTTTATACACCAGCTGTAATTCTAGAAAGAATTGTAAGCTGTAATTTAGAAAGTGTTAATGTAGTGATTCCAATACGTCCTTGTTCATAATTAATTCCCCTAGTATTGGTACATTTTAAGCCAACATGACCACTCTTTCAATAATTAGTCACCACAGGAACATTCATTGATACTCAGACCTCCCCCTGAGTGTATCTACAATTACACGACTACTCTTTCACTGCCTCAATCCACCATATGACAATAGATTACAAAATTCTGCAGATTAGAAGATACAAGTACTCCACCCAATCATGTCTGAGTCACATATTCAATGTGTATAAATAGGCCTATACTTTAGTAGGCATATAACATTGCAGTAGCTTTATCAGAACAATAAGTAGACTTTGCATTGATGAAATAGGTATAATATTCAGCCCATATTATCAAAAGGTCTATCACATATTCAGCCTATATTATCAAACAAGCATATCACATATCATAATCATAACAGTGGTATTTGATACATATGTCTTCTGATATTATTATTGAGATTGATATGATAGAAATTAGTAGGTCTATGTTCACTGTCATCTTTTCCATTTCTTTCTTGATGTTGTCCAATTATCCAGCCTGTGTGAGATCTAATGTTCCAGCTTCCAATAGTAATCTTATTCTTGATTAATGCCACGGTTATTATTGTTCTCATAACCAATATTATGATTTGTTATGTATTTAAGTATCGAATCTCAAGATTATCATATAGGCCCTTATTAATTAACTAATAACAGGGTGTCATTCTATGTACCATGTAAAGTCTGTATCATTGGAAATGAAAGAGTTCTTTAAGGCTACATAGAGTCACATCTATCATATGGAAGTAAATTGTGAATAATAAATAAATGAATAGACAAATATAGGCTGCAAAGATATGGTTATAAATGTTATTCTATGTTTTAATTTGGCACAGTAATGTTAGTTAATTGTCAGATCATTATCATTGCACTTCAGGCATGTCCGCAAGTGCTACACTCTACACTTCAGAGTATATCCACCATTACACAATAACGGACAGTTCCATTGTGATGTGATTATGGGCAGAGTCATCCTTAACTCATCGCGTGCAGTATGTTGTGTTCTTAACAAAGACCTTTTGGACAAACTGCTTATTTTGTGTTTTTTTCTGTATGTTTGCATTAATTCATAAAACTTCATTACATGTTTTTTAAATTTTGCCTGTTGGAAAATAAATCATGAGTTCAACTGTATTTCACTAGTTCACTTTTCTGAGATTTTATTTCAGGTATTTTTCTTTCTTATTTGTGCCAAATTCAAACACTGGCATTCAATGTTATTAGTTAAGTAAATTTCAAACTCTTCCAGTCATTGTTTGAGCAATTGCTTTTGATAATTATATTCTAAGTTATTAGAATAAGACAAACCTGTCTCTTCATAATGCATGATGATGTTTTTCCTTCATAAGCAAAGGTAAGATAAGATAAAATATACATAATGCATAAATACCAAAGATGGGGATCTCTCTGGCATAGTGGTTAAACCATTTGCTTTGAGCTCAAGAGGTTGCAAGTATAAACACTGCTCCAAATCCCAGTGCACTATCTCCTCTGAAATTGTCACCCATGGACATTTTGACCTGCAAAATCACACACATTTTCATATTGGTTATCAGAGAGTGAATGCAGAGGAAAATCCCAGTTGAGCTGAATGGTCATCGCTCCAACGGACGAACAACATACATATGGAGTAACATGACTAAAATTAAGTAAGCCCTCATGTCTTTTCAATCTCTTTCAAACACTAATACATAACAGACTGTCATTGTTGCAGGTAACAGAGTCTGAAAAAGAGAAAACTGCCAGTGAGCAAGAACATCTGAAGCGTGCCGCTGTGTTTGCTGATATTGAAAAGAAAATGCACGTATTGGAGAAAAAACACAAAAGGTCTATAGCTAAAGCTAGGTAAAATTCTTATTCATTTTAAAACCCTGAATATCATGATAGGAATTGCTCATGGATGACTTTTATGTATGCCAGTAGTGATGTAATAGCTGTAACAGATTTCAAAACTATTCAATCAACAATTGCAATTAATCAAGTGCCATGCTGAGTGATGTAGGCGATCATGTCTTTCTCTAATTTTCACTATAATTTGTCTTTTTACCCCAGCATCTCTGAGAACATCTACATTAGTTTTCTTGGCTGTCTATGGAATTCATTGGCTGTCATCATTCTTCCTAAAAACCATATCTCAGTTGTCTCCATCTCAAGGTAATAGTTGCCTAAAATATTACCTTGGAGAAAAATGTACTCAAAATTGGAAACTGTAAAACTATTTTGAATTAATTTTTTCTCCCAGTATTTATAAATGTGATGTTCTCTTAGATAGCCAGCTGTGTCATCTATAAAATACCTTTTATATGTTAGGTTTAGCTGTGATTTTGAAATTATCCTTAAAGAAAGATGGTACCAATTTTTAGCTGGATTATTCTTTAGGTGACATAGGCCCTATTATTTCCAAAACATATTATTCTTAATGTATGTTTGAGTGCTAGGATGTTTTATTGAGGTAATCCTTCTTTATGGAAGAGAAGCATGGACAGTAAACAAAAGTGCCCAAGATAAGCTGGAGGCAACTGAGATGTGGTTTTTAAGAAGTATGATGAAAATTCCATGAATAGTCAAGAAAACTAATGTAGAAGTTCTCAGAGATGCTTGGATAAAATGACAAATTATAGCGAAAATTATAAACAGACAATGAAGATTTTTAGGGCATGTGATGAGGAAAGTAAAACTTGAACATTTAGAAACCACTGGAAAGATCATGGGTAGAAGAGACAAGGGAAGAGAAAGAGAGAAATTTCTGGATGGGTTGTCATTGTAGCACAAAAAGAAATAACCAACTTAACTTATTAACAACACAAGAGACAGAGAGTTGTGCAGAAGCATGATCTCCTATGCCACTTGACATGACACTTGATTTATTGATGTTCTAACTCCTCATGATTCTGGACATGTTGACCTGTTTCAGGCAAGGGTATATTAAATAATCTGAGATGCCTCTTGTCCATTTGTACCTTGTGTGATCCTTACCTCTGTTACCAGCAAAAATACTTTATATTAGTAATTTTTCCATGGCATTATGTCTATATCACTAAAAACCTCAGTTTTATTGTTATACTATTGTTTAAGAAACAACCCTCTTTCTACATTTATCTTATCACTTCTTGATTTATCTTTTCGCTGTCCATGGTATACTCAAAATCTTTCTGCAGTACCTCACTTTGAAGGCAGCAATTCTCTTTGCCACTGATTTAAGTGCCTATAATTCACAACCCCAAATTGCTACTGGAAATAAGCTTGCTCTAATCATATGTAGTTTAGATTTAAAGCTAGTGCATTGTCAAAGATTTTTTATTTGCACTAGTTTTGAAGTCACTATTGCAATTCTACTTTTGAATTCTGTTACACAATCCATGGGAATGTTTATTTTTACACTCAAATATTGAAATTAATTAAATCTAGTTCATGGTTATCAATTATGACTTTTTATTGGGTTTTCACTTTATCTGTTGTCATGATATTTTTTTCTTAGTATTTAAGAACAAATTCTTGACTTCACTATTCTCAAATAGCACAATTTAGTAACAAATACTGCAGCATTTGTTTCATACATCCCTGACTAGCTATTAATGCTGCTTTTTTTTGTTTTGCGTTCGCTCGGATATCCGTGCGATTTCCACCGGGAGCGTGATTACGCTGTGCCACCGTTATGTTTCTTGTAGGCCTAGCACATCCGATTTCGGCATGCCTTGACAATTCGGGTGGAATACCCTAGTCTGTGACAGCCTCAATATCTGTCTCCAGGCATGCGTGTATGTGGTGACTCTTCGCCCAGACGATTTTTGCTCTCGTCTGTCTTGCACGAGGTGTTCCACTGTCTATGAACTTGCCTCATGTAATTGGACGTACTGTGCCTGTGCCCATCGGTACTGAACCGTTTCTCATCCGTGAGCCTGGTTCCTTAAGGGGAAGAACTCATCGGAAGAATTGGACCCTGGCTCTTTCGCCCTCTTAGCCGAGGTGTCATTCACCGACATCGTGTACCCCTTGTCCAAGTTCGAGTCTCACACCACGCGTTTGAGAGCAAGGCATTCTCGAGCTGAGCGACTTTGTCCCAATAGCACCTGAGCCCATCAGGTACTGAACCCTTTCTCTGTGCAAGTGTATTTCCGGTATAGGAGAACGTGACAGTAGAGTTGGGCCAGGACTGCCATCGTTGTCCATTTCTTGCCTAAGCCCATCGGGTACGGGACCCTTTCTCTTCATGAGCATATTTCCGGTTTAGGAAGGCTCGACATTAGAGTTGGGTTAGGACTTCTTGCTTTTCTGAACGCCAATGCTTGGGTCTGGGTCTCTGTCTGTACGGAGCACAGGTAACAAGAAGCTCGCCTCGAGCTGACGGAGCTTGTAGTTCCCTTTTCATAGGAACTTTTCACTTTCTATATGCAGTTCGCGCTGCCCTCTGGCGCTTTTCTGCCCTTTCATTGTTTCATTGTACTCAGTATGAAATCTATTTGTCTCTCGCCATGCATCTACCTTTACGTGCATTTTACATTGGCCGCCCCTACAATGTTCGGAATGGACTGACTAGCTTCACTGTATGTCGACAGTGTCGCTATATGTGGTAATGCTAGTGGTATCGGAGATATTGTCTGTCTCTTATGCAGTCAAATCTCTTTCCATCTGCTACCTCCACATTCTCGGACACGATCCCCAAATGATTTGGCCAGAATCAGCTCGAGCTGCTGTATTTCTGTTTCCAGGGTGCGCCGCGAGGAGGTACATTTGGGATCTTGGTTATCTGCTAACCCTGGGTCCAACTAGAGCAATGCGTTCCCTTTGCACCCCACTAGCTAGTAATAAGAACTTTGTCATCTTCATATCTAATTTCTGGGATCTACTGCTCACCGATATGAAGAGTATAAATCTGTGTATGAGCCTGGTCATCTCTTACGTTTCTCATTATATTTTCTGTGGATGTGCTTCACAATTGATTATAATGAAGTTAGAGTTAGAGTGATAAATGTAGCACACACAAAATTTCTACAGAATGTTTGTTGCAAAAGAGTCACAGAGATTAGGTACACAAAAAACTTGTATAACTGTCACAATAACATTTCGTGATATGCCTTTAAGAGAGGCCTCAGAACGACCTCAGCTATTTCAAAGTATATTCAAATTAACCTATAATATGTCTATTTGTTGTCAGACCCAAAAGGGGAACAGAGAATAGTAACACTGATACTTGCCATGCATACTGTTAGAGGCAACTAAGTAGGTTTGAGCATGCCTAACAATGCCATGCTACAGTCAGTTGTGTTGGTCCTAAATATGTAGATATCACCATACTTTAAACCATGTTGGAAGACATTCCATTCTCTGTATTACGTCCTGCTTACCAATAAGGGTTTGAAAATGAATGGACAAGAAGGATACCTTTGAGAGAGTATACAGAAGAACAATCTAGCACACTAAGTACTGAGAGATGCTGAATTACTTGAACCATTGGTCAAAATTAATATTATGGTATCAGCAATATTTTATCCTCTCATTTTCAGACCTTATTTTGAAACTAAAAAAGAACTGGAGATAAAGTTACAAGTAAGTACCAGTAATTATTAGATTGTAAAAATAGACAAGACAGATTAACAGATTTTCAGAGAGACACATGATGGATAAATGTACAATCTGGATATAGTGAAATAGTGAACTGAGCTGAGACAAATATTTTAGTAAAGAAGAATGTGTCAGTATGATTGAATTTCATTTATATTGCTGTACACATCCACAAAGACATCACAAAGATCTATTTTCCTGGACATTCTGGTGTTTATAGCAATGAGAGAGCAAAAAGACTTGCATTTTATGCTTCTATAATCAGAGTGAGAGCCATAAAAATCAGTAAGCACACCAGATGCATACATCAGTGCTATGATGCAGAGAGGCAGCCACATCAGGTGTCACCAGTCAAAATACATTGTAGGGGGGGGGTATTTCGAAGAGAAACCATTTAAGAGAGGGGCAGCATTTTGAAGAAAAACCATTTAAGTGGGGTTACATTTCAAAGACTTGCGTCATACTGAGAAAATCTACTTCATAGCCTACTACATCATAACTTCATAATGCACACCCTTTGATCTCTGCTGGAGGAGATTCAACAACTAAGGGGTTTTTTCAGAGTGTGCATTAATTAAGTTTATAACTAATTACAATAAGAAAAACTTTGGGGCTGTTCCTTGCATTTGGAGAAGAATGGGAACTTCATTCTGGTGATGATATTGAGTCTGAAGATCTGACAAGACTAAAGACATACTGAATGCAGAAAAAAAAATAAATGTAAAGAAAAGCATAGAGAGCATGAATTCATTTATTGTATTTTTCATGTTGAGAAAATATGATATTTGATGGTCTGCATATCAATGATAAAAAAAAATGAATATAATTTACACTTTCATCAGAAATAGAAATATGCAATGAGATATCACATACAAATGTGAAGCAAAAACATGTTCAGTCAAATCCCATTGTAACAACTTGGTCCAGATCAAAGAAATGTGTATGCAATAACAGAAATTTACTATATAGGCCTACAGTACAAACAATGAATAATATACCGGTAGTTGTGAATTTTGAAGTCTTGTTAAATAGGGAAATTTGTTATAAAAGGATTCCCAATAGAGGGATTTCACTGTAATTATAATATGTTACTGCAAATAGTATTGCAAAGTAATCATTCTGTCTAGAAAATTCTGAACAAAATCTAAATCTTTATTCTTATTGCCAAGTTAATACTTGATCCTTTCAGCAATACACAACATGTTACCATGGTCATGACTTAGAGGTTGCAGGTGATGGCTATCTAGACATTAGCTGAAAGTGTTGACTAATTTGGCACTAGGTAAAAGTTTAGCGATCTTGACACTAGGTGAAAGTATCTGATACTGTTTAAACACTACCTGACAGTATCTGAGCACTGGCTGAAGTTGTTTAATAGCTGGCCACTAGCTGTAAGTGTCCACTAGTCTGAAAATGGTAATCATAATCAACATCAAATCTAAAAACTGACAAGATTTAAAAAAAAAATTGAACAGAAAGAAAAATACATTAAATTAAGACAGCATTAATGAAAAGTAAAATGTCACTTTCTCACATCACTATGACATCACTAGGAAATATTGGAAAACACAGTGTTAGGTCTGTATTTTTGTTTACTAACAACATACTTTGGGATGATACAGTCAGCACGGAGCCAGTTGGCTGGTTTTATTTTCTATAACATTTAGTGTTAATTTTAATAAAATGGCTCATCCTAAGAGACATTGGTGATCTAAAACGTTTGCTAATTAAAACATTTTCTTTCGACCACCCAACTAGGAAGCCAATGCAGTGCACTAACCAATGAGCTACAAGGGTTCTAAACAATGAAAAGTTGGAAGAAAAAAAGAGAATTTACAATCATTCCTGTTATCAGTAAGAGACTTCACATGCTTAAATATGTACATGAGTGACAAGGTTAACTTACAGATGTATACTTGAGTGGCAAGATTAACTTACAGATATGTATATAAGTGGAAGATTAACTTACAGATGTGTACACAAAAAAGAGATACAATTCTTCAAAACAATACATTTCTGATTCTTTATGTAACTTATAGCAAGTGAAGCAATCAGTGGAGGACCTGCAGCAAGCATTTAAAGCAGCCAAACAACGATATTCTGGTGCATTAAAACGTCTAGAGAAGATATCTAACAGTATTCATGAGCAAAGGCGCCAGAAATTTCTTTTAATGTTTCCACGGGAACCAGGAGTAGGAGCTGAAGACAGCAAGAATACTTCTGAAAGTGGTATGTATATGTTACTAGTTTTAGGGACATGCTATTAGATTGTTGTCTTTCATACAAGGTTCAATTTAAAAAAACCACTTGATCTAAGTATTTAAAAAAGTCAATGACTTACCTATGCAGTTCAAAACATAATCTGCTGCAAAATAGGCTTTTTTATTCTCTGCATGTGTTCTTAAACGTATTTTGGCACAAGCCATTTAGAGAAAGGTATGCACTGTGTCATGTTGTACAGCTTGACATATGTGTCTTTTAGCACAACACATCTTACATCAGTATATTTTGGGTCACTTACAATCTACATGATGATGTCACCAAAATCATGAAAAAACTTTCTAAATAACTTCTTATGACAGCATTCCTACTTTTTGCTCCCCTTTTGGCTCCTGTAACATATCTTTATCTGAATTAACTCATATTGGAAATATTTTTCAGCCACTTTCAGTATTCCAATTACGTTTTTTTTTCATTTCTATTTCTTGCGCTCAGAAATCTTTTCTCTTGAGTTTCGAGAGAAAGAGTATAAGAATGAATCATAATTCACATGACATCATGTCTAATATAGAAGAAGAATGCGGAATCTGTGCAATGTCACATTTCAAGAGATGGTCAAGTTTGAATTTCAGCATGAGCCAAGCATTATTGTAACGGATCTGATTTTTGCCTTTCTCAGAGAATGATGCTTCTTGCATCTTTTTAACTGTATCTTCTTATTCTTCTTCATTCTTACACTCCTGCAGATTAACAGGATGTAGTCAGGAAAACAGAATGTGTCATGTTATTGTTTAAAGCTTTGCTATGATATCTGCACTTTCAACCTGACACATCCAACTTCAGCATGGCTTCTGGGTCACTTTGACCCTCTGTGGGATACAACGGCCAACTTCACCCCAAAACCTTCTTAGTCAACTCCTATAGCATGTGTTGCAAATAACAATGTCGCTACTCTTTGCTCCCCTCTAGGACCCTGGTAGCACATGAGTGAAACTATATCATATTAATGATGGATAATAGTCAGATATTACTCCTTATTGACACTACCCCCCACCCCTCCGAGAATCTTACTTTTTCCTCTTCTTCTGTGTTCGTTCTCAAACTAGTGTGTTGTGTCATGGATTATCTTCTGTGTTCGTTCTCAAACTAATGTGTTGTGTCATGGATTATCTTCTGTGTTCTTTCTCAAACTAATGTACTGTGTCATGGATTATAACTTAGATGCAATATTTATACTTTTCAGCCTGACATATCTGACTTCAGCATGGTTTTGGGTTTCTTTGACCTCAGGGTGGAACAGCCAATGCCACTCCCAAAATCTTTATCATGATATTCGTAGCAACACGCAAGCAGAGCTCACTTGTGATGAACTATGTTCTAGGGTTAAAAATGTTCTAGGGTTATTTTCAACTCTAGGCTAATGCTTCTCTGGCACTCTTTCTGATCTGTAAGTTTTCCAGAGTTTTTGCAAGTTCCAGATGACTGATTTACTCAATGTTGCTAAAGGGTGCTATGCCACGAGAAGGCAGTCTTTTACTCCAGAAGAAACTTTGCTGTGAGTATTGCACTCTCACTGCAGATAGAGGGTTTCCCTTCCAGAAGTCCAGGCATGAGTAGTTTAATATGATTATTAGGAATAATAAATTTTAAAAATTTATCTTTACCTCAAGAGTACACAATATGGCCATTCATTCTCTCTTTCTCTTAAATCTTCCTTCCATTTTACCAACCTTCTTCCTACTATATAATTACGATCATTAGCTCTTTTCTTATCATCCTCTTCTTAACACTCCATATTCTTACTTCTCTTCACCATAATTTCATCTTATTTATTATCTACTTCCATTTTCCACTATTTTCCCTCTTTATCTTTCAGTTATCATATGCAAAAGTGATTTGATGCTCAAAACATTATCATTGTAGATTTTAACATATAATGTGTACTGTGTTAAATATATTGCTATATTGTTCCATTTATATTCAACAGATCCTATTTTTCCAACCTTGTCAACAACAGATGACACTGAAAATTATGATGGCTCATACTGTGACAGTGATAATGATGACAACAGTTTTTATGATGATGGATATACAGACATAAATAATGAAAGTATTTTCCGAGCAAAAGTACTGACTACATCTCTAGATGATGATGATACAACATTTATGAGATTGAATCATAATATGAAGAAACATGGAAAAAGATTACTAAAACGGACACAATCCCTTCCACTTTATTCTGATCACAGAACCAATAAATCTCACCATATTGGATCTGTTCAGGTTTCTTTTGGTTCCGATGGATGTTTTGTGGAGAAAATATTTGAGAAGCCTCTTGTTCCATTATCTGACAGATCAGAAAGTCATCCTCCTGATGGAGATTCTCTGAGTAATGAAAAGAATATCATATGTGATGCTAGCTCGTGTCAACCAAATAATGACATTGACTGTGGTGCTAGTCAGTCACTACCACTCAATTATTTGGATGCTTTCATGACTAAATCAAGCATAGAATTTTTTGAACCAGCAATTACTGAAAGATCTGGAAGAATTCTTCATAATGCATGCAGTCACGAGGACATTAACAAAATGATTCAAAAAGTAAATGAAGCATCATTTGGTAAAGTTAAAGAATCACTTATCACTTTTGACACTTTCCCAGATGGATTACCAGAGATTTCAAAAAATGTTTATACATCTACACACTTACAGATCAATGAATCATTTGATAATTCAACATGGCAGACTTAAAAACTTCTGTGGTTGAATGTGATATCAGACGTATTCTTTTAGATAGATCTGGATATGAAATCATTAACAATAGATTATGTTATTAATTAAAATTAAATTTGTATATGTAAAATTTAGCATAATTGAAAAGTAGATCCAATCCCAGATAAGATTCCTACCTCGTTTGATTATTTCCCTTGGCTATGTTGATCCGTTTTTGTTTATCGTTTATTAATTTATTGAGGGTTAATTATGTAAAACATCACTCCCCTAACCCTAATGAATTAATATTTAAATTAATTATTGATACAATATTTATATTAATTATCCCTTAAATAAGCAGAGTAGTCATCTGATCTGGGATTGAACTGAAAAGTAATATGCTATTATATTGCGAGGATAAAACATTCACAATATATAACACAGAAATAGGTATTGTAAACACAGATTTGAATTCTTCTTCTTCATTGTTCATTCTTAAACTTCCGCTGGATCTCTCTTGTAGCAGGAAATGGTCCTACTAGATTTCCTACAAGATGTAGTCCAGAGAATGAAAATGTGATGTCACATTTTTATTTGCGCCAATGGCCTGACCCATCTGTCTATGATTGCAAATTTGATTTAAGATATATGAACCTGTCCCTGTAGATAGTTATTTAGAAACTGCAATATCAGTGTTTCAAGGGGCATGAAAGGGGAACAAATAATAGTGACATTTTTGCCTGACATGAGTAGTGTAACAAGGTTTCTGGATGGAATTGGCAGTCCCATCTTATAGATGGTTAACAGAAGCCTTGTTGCTGAAGTTGGATGTTTCTGTCCAAGAGATACAAATATTGCATCTAAGCTGTAGGCCTAAATCATGACATAACACATTCCATTCTCTGGACTACATCTTGCAAATCTGCAGGAGTTTGACAAAGAACAAAGAATAAGAATAAAAAGTAGAAACTACAGAGTGTATCTTTCATACACAACAAGTCACTTCTGGGTGTAATAAGTGTAACATATTGGGATTGCCACAAGGTTTTTCCTCTACTACTTGTACTGTTCAGTATATACACAGTAGACGTGACTATAATTATATGCACCAGTCCTGAACAGACATTATTTGCTCAATTATGACTCAAGACATTCAAAGAAGACATAAAATATTGGAAATTGTATTTATGCATTGGCACTACCAATGATGTGGAGAATATATAATCAACCATACAGAGAATTGAACCCTACAATTTTGAAATTATGGTAATCAGGTAAAATATCCTGGATGGGTTGTAGCAGTCATCACAGCCTTTCAAAACTCCTGCTGATCTTGAGCTAATCTTCTTGCTTCTGTATCATATTCATATAACCTTTGATGTCCACTTTCTTCATGGTCTACCTTTTTTTTTTGTTGCCATGGCATCATCCCTTTTATTATAATAATTCTAGACTGTCATGCTGTTTGATATGGCAAAAAATATCGCAATTTCTAAAGAGATTCTTGCTTTTTAGCTGTTTCCATTTTACATTCAATTTTTGCAGGATGTCCCTATTGGTGAAAAATTCCATGGTATTCTAAGGAATCTTATATATCATTTTGTTTCAAATGCTGCAATTGTGTTTCTTGTTTTATTGATGATTATCCAAGATTCACATCCATATATTGCAAATGAGAATATGCACTCTAAGAATAGTCTTTTTAAAAATGTTTGCAGCACGGCCATATGTTTTTCATTTTTATCAGTTTATTTGTTGAAAAGTCAATCTGTATCTGACTACTTTCTCATATTACTGCTTATAAAGAGAACTAAGATATTCAAATCTGGTATTCTTGTTTTGCGTATTCTTTAGCTCTTATATTTCTAAGAAGGCGACTATTGATATGCACAGTACAGAGTGACTGACATAGCAACAGCTTGATGAAAGAGGTAGAACACTGTCTTTTACAGGTGACATCCTGATATACAGACAGGGAAGGACTAGAACAGAAACTGTCGGATCACCACAGAATGAGCTCGACCATATTGATTCCTGATGTGATAATTCAGGGGCACTGATCAACCAAGACAAGGCTGCAGTGATTTGGTTTTTGCTTAACAATCACATCGTAAAGTCTGCGACACCGACGGTGGAGATGAGAGAGTACGATGTAATCAGGACCTCATCTTTACAATACCCGGGTGTGCGATTTGATCGTAGTCTGTTTCTGGGAACACTTTGATCATGTTATCACTAAGGCCCACGAAGGACTTTCAGCTCTGAGAATGGACACCTATTCCTACGGTCTTTCAAGAGGGATTCAAGACCATCATTACACTCATTGATCTGAGGATTTTGAGTTGAATGAGCATGAGTCGACATCGAGAATGCAGGAATTTGGAGTGAAGATGGGCATTTCCCATAGAGAACCCCTGACAAAGAGCTCAAAAAGAGCAGTGAACAAACATAGAACCGGAACCATCAGCCGTTACACTATGAGAGATTTACTGAAGTGGAGATCTGAGCACCTATGGACGTATCTGATGTGCAAAGAGGATAATCAACAGACCTAATTATATAATGATAAAATAGAGTTTCAAGCACTATAACATTTAATAAAATGGATAGGAAGACTTAAAACTTGATCCATGACAAATTGAATATTTAAATGAAGATTCTGAAAATGTATATTGCCAGCATTTAAGCATATCTTCTCATGATGGTCAGTACTAGCAAATGTGTTTTTTTTAAACTCTGATAAGTCAATAATATAACTTAATTTTTCAATTAGTTTTTCAGCTTCTCAATTGATTTTGGCTTGTGAGAAATTTATGATAATTTCAGTAAATCATTTAGTGTATGTAATTCTAAGTACCATACAATACATATTAAGCATTCAGTCCTATGTGAATCATGATATATTTTCATCTTATATGTGATTTCAAAATTGTAAACAATTTTCAGTGGTGATTATTTATTAAATCTCTCCAAGTGTATTTCTAGCTGTGACTACAAACATTTTTACTGTTCCTGGTGTCTGTAGTTAATACTCAAGAACTACTCTCAACTGCATTTTATTACATTCTTGAAAGGGCTTGAGTTCTTTATTAGTTATGAGTTAGCCTCATGAGGGAGTAAAATGTGTCCTCTCTGAAAGATCTGAAGATCCCAAAATCAATATCTTTGGATTTGACTTGGGCTTCGAGTTTGAACACTCTAGGAAGTTGGTGGATCATTTTGAGCTGACCCCTATGTTATGATGTTGATTTTCTTTCCTTTCTTTTACTTCTGCATTTGTTGTCAAACTTTTGGTTCATCTGTATGAACTCTGGTGAAAAGCATGCGTTGCATCATGGTTTCTGGTTTAGCTGCAAAATCTTCACCTTTTTTCGTCTGACACATCAAATATTACATGGTTTCTGAATCTCATGAACTCTCTTTAGGATGGAAGAGCCAACACAATGTTGCCATTATTTTTTAACCTTTCAGATACCACCAACACACAGGTGGATTCTGGTCTCTAATTAGAAATGCATTCAAAATAATTGGAGTTATTATTGCACAACAAAATCTACCATTTTTAAAATATAGGAGACAAATATGAAAAATAAATTGAATCTTGTCAGTTTTTTCAACAATTGTGTTATGAAATTTCTGTCACAACCAATAAGCATTGCTTCAAATGATTAATATCTATCACTATGTTTTGATCCTGTTGAAACTATGCGTTCATTTGAACCATGTGCTAAATAGTGGCCAACATTGGTCCCAACAAATGCTTGTAGGCTCTCATGTGATTGGATGTCTGCATACAAAATGGTGGAACATGCCTTTTCATATAACAGAGTAAGAGGCTTCTCACATTTCATTGTGTTGAATGTTGGTGTTTTGGGTGTGTAAGAAAGCTCTGTAGAAATCCACGGAAACAGTGCCTTTATTGATCATATTTCCTGAGGATAAAAACTAACAAACAAACAACATCCATTATCTATATATCTATTTTCAATTATCTAATTTTTTTAATTTGTAATAAAATTCATTCAATTTAAAAAAAAAAATTTGAATTGAATAAAACTTAGGCCTACTGACAGCTGATCACAGTGGCAAAATGGATTCACAGAAGAAGCTCAAAAGTGCACTTTCACAATACTGCCTACTTTATGTAAAATTACTTTTGCAATAATATTAGTGAATGGTCCTATTCATTATTTTTGAACAAGTGTTGTGTTATTTTTTCAGACAAAATCATTTAAGTTGCATGTACTTTTGGTACGCTGATTTATATGTGTGACATATTCTTAACTCCTATGCTGATGTATAATTTTTATGGCGCTGTATTTTTTCTCCAGTATTGTGTGGGCAAAGTTGTTTTCAAGATTTTGCATTAATATCAGTCTTTGGATAACATCAAGTGTGTTTTATAAAACAGACTAACTGATGCTATTAAATGGATGTATTTGTTCACTTATAAAGAGCAATTTTATTAAATAATTTTTAAGTTTAAGTGATGACCTAATTTACTTCAATATCAACAACACTAAACTATTCACTATATAGCTACAGCAGTTTAGCATATTGTGTGAACACACACACACAAGTGGATGATCTGAGATGTGCTCTGGCTTTATGCTCCACTGACAGCCTGTTAGACAGTCATAAAGTAGGTGATATCATTCTGATACAGACACAGATTCATTGGACAGGTCATCTGGTACATATGCCAGATCATCACCTGCCAAAGATACTTCTCTATGGTGAGCTGGAGAAGAGTACACAATCTCTTGGTGGCCAAAAAAAAAGTGCTACAAGGACTCATTAAAGACCTCTCTGAAAGCCTTTGAAAATAGGCCAAGATGCATGGGAAGACCTGTACAAAATAGATCTTGCACAATTAGTAAAGAAGTAACAATTGGTCATCATCACTTGTGATGGACTAACAACATGTGTATGAGATATTCTTACTCTTGATCTCTATAAGGGCTTCACAGTCCTGCTATAATATATTTAGAAGTCACTGCACAAAGGTAGACTATATCAGTTTACTGGCCTGGAAGATGGGTCTAAATAATGATTACAGCAGCTTATTTATCAGAGATAAAAGCACACAATTTTAAAGTATATTCATTGGGATTACTGTATTAAATCTATGTACAGTGGAACCCTTAATAGCATATGAGTTTGTAATAAAATTCCTTAATTAACAATAAAATAAGTTATTACCATTTCCTATTCAAGACATAGCGATCAACCCAGCATTTTTTAATTATTGTGATATTCGGTTCATTATAGAGAGATGTGTCCATAGTTCAACTTTGTAATATTATGCATAATTTATTTCAGCTTTCAGAGATGAAAAAGTTGCAACCTCTACTGCATTGATCTGCTCGCAATGCACTGAGAGACCCTTTTGTCCCCCAGGGTCATCCAAGTTGAGAGGAGACAGTGCACAGCACGCAGAATGATGGATCCGGCAGCTTATGCGTCTTTATCAAAATTTTATTTTGTTAAATAATGTATGGTTTGTTTCATTAAAAATGTTGACATCTCTGCTTGTAATGTATCTGACTTTTTAGGCAATATTTGTGTTCAGTAGGTTACCATTGCTTTGTGAACAGTCTTAATTGCATGCTGTGAGGTTTGAACCTGATACTTTGGCCATCCAAGATGGGTGTTAATTATTTCCGCTTCAGAGATGAACTATTTAACACTACTTTTCAAAATCCTCAGTTGATCTTTTATTATATAATGCCTATAGAAACATTTGGTTGTTACGTAAATATTTTGTCAGTTCGGACCAAATTTCTGTTATAGTGGGTTTCACTGTAGGGTCTACCAAATTCTGAAATATTAAAACCTTCTTCTGCATTGTTCTCAAACTCCTGCTGGTTAGAATTATTGTCTGGAGAACTGTTTACTTTAAAACATTACAGTGGAATCCCTCTATAGTGCATCCTTTTATAACAAATTTCCCTATTTAACAACACTTTTCAAAATCCCCAATTATATTTATTCTTTATTGTTTATACTGTATATAGTGAATTTCTGTTATTACATATATATTTCGTCAGTCCAAACCAAGTTGTTACAATGAGATTTGACTGTATTTATATTAAAACCTTAAATATATAGTACCGTAACTCAGACAGGTTTAGAGAACATAGTTCCAACAGGCAAAATTGATGGCAACAGAGACAGAGGGTGACATCATGAGAAAATATTAGACAGTTTGACAACCTGGCATAGCAAGGAAACAACTATGACCTTAATACATAATACTGTGGACAGAGAGCTGTGGAGAGCCATGACCGCCTAAGCCAGCCATCATGGCACCTGATGATGATGACCAAACTCATTTTAAAATATTTGCAGTACCTTAGTATATCTTGTGTGGTTATGTTTGTGCGTGGTTTGTGGACTGACTTTCTAACCCATGGCTTCATTTTGATTCTGAGTTGCTGGACACAGAGGATGGAGTTTACCACAAATGACTTAGAGGTCAACCCAGATTGGAAATTATAACTACATTTTGTGTACAACATTGCCAATAAACTTGCCAGAAATTTAAAAATAAATTACATTCACTTTGCTAAGTAACGGAGAACTCTTGTCACAGTGAAAGTTTTAAAATATTTTATTACATCACCTCATATTCCCATTCAATGTTCTATAGGCCTAACAATAAATTGTATAATTGCATATGACGTGGATGTTGATGATGACTGAGCCGTTAGGAAGTATGACTGTCACACTTCTATCATATGTCAAGTGGTGGAGTTTTACCTCAGCTCCAGATTGATGTAGTTCTTGCATTCTTTTTTGTTGAGGAATATTTCCAGAGCTTTTGCAAGTTCTATATCACTATTTCCCTCAATGTGAATGTAAGATGTAATTCCATGAGCCGGACATTCTTCTGCTCTAGAGCTGACTTTATTGTGTCTGTTTTGCATTTGCTTGACATGTTGCTTAAAGAAGAATTGATTTCTCTCCCAGCAGTGTAGATGGATCTTCAGCAGGCTGCATCACAGTAGAGATCATGGTGTAAGGTAGTCAACCATCACCTTCATTATCCTTAGCTGCCCTTTATGATATTTGGCAGGTGACAGTGTCATTATATTTTATCTCCCCTCATGGGCATTAGTAAGACACATGTAATAATTTTGATAAGTTAATTCAATAAGTTAATAAATGTTAATTCACTGCATCATTTTGTAGATAAGAGGGTTGTACATGAAATATGTATCTTGCACAATTAAAAATGATATTCTATTTTTGTGTGTTATCTTTACCACATGTCCAAAAAAATAGATTAAAATGAAACAAACATTAAATTTACGCTGCACAATGAGACAAAAAAGAATCAAGAAACACAGTACTTGATATCAACAGGCATAGAACATTCAGAAATATAACCAATATATAAAGTTGCTAGCATATCCTGTTCAGGATATAGCTATTTATCTACCGGGTATGTTTTGTCAGCGCTGAATACGGTGCAGATGACATAAACCAGAGCTCTTCGTTCGAGCGATGTGATGCTACTGTGCGCAATTCTTGCATGTTGTTGAGACCCACCGTCATACCCTCTTTGAAGGTTGTTCTGCAAAGAGTCTCTCTTGGTCTTCCTCTTTTTCTATTATCTGGTACCAATTTTTTTTACAGCATTTTGGGCAGTAATGATTTTTTAGGCAATTTAAATATATTCGTTTGTTTGTTTGTTTTGCGTTCGCTCCATTGTAACCAGCACGGATATCCGTGCGATTTCTGCCGGAGCGTGACTACGTTGTGCCACCGTTATGCGCCTTGTAGGCCTAGCACATCCGATTTCGGCATGCCTTGACAATTCTTGTGGGCTAGCCTGTGACAGCCTCAGTATGTCTCCAGTCATTCGTGTATGTGGTTATTCTTCGCCCAGACAATTTTTGCTCTCGTCTGTCTTGCACGAGGTGTTCCACTGTCTATGAACTTGCCTCGTGTAATTGGACGTACTGTGCCTGTGTCCATCGGGTACTGAACCGTTTCTCATCCGTGAGCCTGGTTCCTTAAGGGGAAGAACTCATCGGAAGAGTTGGACCCTGGCTCTTTCGCCCTCTTAGCCGAGGCGTCATTCACCGACATCGTGTACCCCTTGTCCAAGTTCGAGTCTCACACCACGCGTTTGAGAGCAAGGCGTTCTCGAGCTGAGCGACCGTGTCCCAATAGCGCCTGAGCCCATCAGGTACTGAACCCTTTCTCTGTGCAAATGTATTTCCGGTGTAGGAAAACCTGACTTTAGAGTTGGGCCAGGGCTAAAACAGTTGTCCCTTTCTTGCCTAAGCCCATCGGGTACGGGACCATTTCTCTTCGCGAGCATATTTCCGGTTTAGGAAGGCTCGACATTAGAGTTGGGTTAGGACTTCATTTTTTTCCGAGCGCCAGTGATTGGGTCTGGGTCTCTGTCTGTAAGGATCACAGGTAACTAGAGGCTCGTCTCGAGCTGACGGAGCTTGTAGTTCCCTTTTCATAGGAACTTTTCATTAAATATTTTCAGTTCGCGCTGTCCTCTAGCGCTGTTCTGCCCTTTAACTGTTTCATTGTACTCAGTATGAAATCTATTTGTCTCTCGCCATGCATCTACCTTTACGTGCATTTTACATTGGCCGCCCCTCCAATGTTCGGAATGGACTGACTAGCTTCACTGTATGTCGACAGTGTCGCTATATGTGGTGATGCTGGTGGTGTCGTAGATATTGTCTGTCTCTTATGCAGTCAGATCTGCTACCTACACATTCTCGGACACGATCCCCAAATGATTTGGCCAGAATCAGCTCGAGCTGCTGTTTTCTGTTTCAAGGGTGCACCACGAGGAGGTACATTTGGAATCTTGGTTATCTCCTAACCCTAGGTCCGCCTAGAGCAATGCGTTCCCTTTGCACCCCAAATATATTCATTTGGTTGCCATTACTTTCTGAATGGTCCATAAGCACAAATGGTTGTAGTTAGAATTAAACCTGGTATCTTGGCTGTCTATGGTGCTCTCTGTACTTCTCTGACACAGAACTGACATATATACATTAGATATGGTAGTCTGAGAAATGGGCTCCTGAAAAAGAGAACCGGAAAGCCAAAACAATTACAAGGGATAAATGTTCCAGTGTAGGGTAACAACCATAAACAGGAAGTAGGTGGCTGAAGTAACACAGGGCAAATGTCAATGTAAACAAAAATAGGTAGATGTGTTACCAAAATAAAACAACTAACAACAAGATACAGGGATGGCCGACGTTTTCACTAAACTAAAAAGCCTTTATCAGGACAAACAAAGGACCACAATAAAACAAATTTACATAGAGACAAATAGAGTTATAATAAAGAGGAGAGGAGGACAATAGAAGATAGATAATGGAGGAAGCAAAGAAGAAGCAGCATGACAGGAGAGAAGAAGGTATGAGGAGAAGATAGTGGTGAAGAGGGGAAAATGGACAGAAGAAAGTGGTAGGTTGGTTGCTGATCCAGAAGTCCATGGGCTCATGCCTTTTTGTAGGAAAACACAAAAATAAAACAAGTCAAAGAATTCAAGTGCATAGGAAGTATCTTCACAGAAGACGGACGACTCGACAGAGATAGAAACAAGATATTAAAAGGCAAATGCTGCGGCGGCATACCAATTTTTTTGGACAAGTGGTGAAGATAACACACAAAAATAGAATATCAAATGGTGTTGCAAGAAAACGGCACATAGGAGAAGAATTATCAACAAACACAGAACCGGAATAGTCAGTTACCGCTAGGTGAAAGACATAGGCTTATTGAGTATGAGATCATATCAGATAGGAACGTGTCATGAGTGCCATGATGATCTGAAAGACAAAACTTGGAACAGTGTATACCTATCAGTGTAATGACGTTTTGCGAATCACTGGAAACGCATATTAACGCACACAAATAAACGTTTCAACCAATAGGCCATTATCAAGAACACATTCACACAAAACAGACGAGAAAGAATAGAACTATTGTCGTTTACATGGCAGAGATCAATATAACCCAGAAAACGTAAAACTAGACGGCCAGGGATGAAACACACAAATAAAAATAGGCAAAACGCACCAACATATCGGTGCAATAAGACAAACTGAAAAATGACAGAACAACATACAATCTTTACGACTGACAGGCATTGATTCCAAAGGTTCAAATGTGTGTGTGTATGTATGCGCGCGCGCGCAACGGTTCTCAAACGTGCGAAGGGTCCAGTCATCTGAGACGCACGGCTTAGGGGTTGCCACATGAATATTATGGACATCCATATAGACCGTGCCCTTAAAGCAGTCATAAAAAGGAGTACCAGCCTGGTTTTTTTAATAATATACATGTGTTCACAGAATCGTCCTGCGAGCATCCTTCTAGCCTCACCTATGTATGTCATTGACAGACGATAGCATAGATGAAGTTGAGGGACACACTTGTGAAACTCTAAATGGTAAAGGTGGCTTTGGGGAAAAAGACATATCGGGTGTGGGTGACATAGGCACAGGTGTAGCATTTACTACGTTTGCAGCTAATGGTGCCAAAAGGATTAGGAACGTAAGACTTGAGATGACTCAGGGCCAATATATCCTGATATTCTTATCACGTCTGTAAGCAACCAGAGGGAGTTGCAGAAAACATCACAAATCTTGGGATCCGATTTAAGAAGAGGAAGATGTGGGAATAGGACAGGAAGGACTGCAGAGCTATGGGGGTAGAAAGTGAGAACAAGTTTGGCCATGTTCATAGAGGAAGACCTCCGAGTGTTCTTGAGGGGAGAGGCTGCACACTTGAAACAGTGCAGACCTGAATTTCCTGCTGGGTATAGGCGTCAGCGAAAGAAACCCATCATACTATGGGCGTTCTCGAAAAATTCCTCTTCCCCACTACACGGACGCTTTTTGGCGGAGAAATTGAGAGAATGGCATGGAATCGCGACAGCCAGAGAGATGAGAGAGGTTTAGAGGAGAAAGCTATGAGCATCAGTCGGTTCATAGTGTACCGATGTGTTAAGACAGAATGGTTGGGTGGTGACAGGTCTGTCAAGGACGTTCACGTGGGATGAAATATTTCGGATGTTAACTTGATGAGCGGGTGAAAGTTTTAATTGAAGTGTATAAAGCGTGATATATCATCCTCAGGTATGTCTGTGATGCCAATCTTATCATCGGTGCACACCATATGATTCATAGGTCATATACCTACTGCTCAAGGTGGCACATAAACAAGCGGGTATATATGGGTCCTATATTGGTGCACATGGCATTGGTCAATTACTGATTGTTGTCAGAGTGTCCATCACACTGAAAGTGTTTGAACGTGAAGCACAAGCTCTTGAAGACGGACGAAAGTAGAGGTAGATACAGAGAGATGAAGATGCTTGTCGTGGATACTTTGCGCGTAGGACATGTCCAATGTAGGACCAACGGCGTTTTCTGATAACATCTGTGATGAAATTTTGATGTGTCTCTTCTCTGATTTTATCATTCGATGTGAATTCACGCTAATTGGTGTTAGTTATCCTACGAAGACATTTGTTCTCGAAACTCAGTAGTTTCTTTTCTGAAGATGACGAACTTTTCCAGCTCTCAGATTTTGCAGATCAGGAATAAACCTATTTCTAATATTAACTAATTTATGAATTATAATGTGAAATATTGTAACATTCTTTTGAACATCGTTATTTTTGTGTGTGCATTTTTGTCACGAGGTTAGTGCCATTGACAAAAAAAAAGAGTTGGCAACACGAAATAGCCTACAGCAGAAACATCTACATAAAATGATGGATGTATTGTGTTGACTGATTTCGCATTTTAGGACAACATTAATTTTAATCTTAAGAATTAAAACGACAACACACATTATACCAGCATCCTTTATTGCAACGTCGATGAATCACGCGATGTCTTATACAGGCCGAAAGGCACATATAGTATAGACCTATTACAGCAAAGCTCTAAACTAAACCATGACACACTAGTGCCTATATTCTGTTCTCTGGACCACACAGACTGCAATCTGCTAAAATGCAGGAGTTTGCGAAAGAACGCAGGGTACGCAGAAGAATAATTATAATCTTAGCTAGCTGATATTAATAAATTAAAATGTAGACCTAATAGGGCCTATCTTTTAACATTTTAATTAAAATTGGGTAGGTGCTTTTTAAGCACGAGACTAGTGGATTTTTGACGAAATGAGTTGGCAAGACTGATAGTGGATTAGGTCCACTGACGACAATATGAAAGTGGTCCTAAATGACATGCCCTCTTAAATGTGCGGTAGATGTATGCAAACGGAAACGGTTTCTTTAAAAAAATTATTTTACATCTATGAATCTACAGAAAAATGAGTAAATATTGACGTGACACTGGTCAAGATATGCCTATGATGATGAAAATGCCATTGAATTTTCAAGAATAGGCAAATGACCTGAAATAAAGTTACTGTAAACTATTAATAGTAAACTCGGGTTTTGTTTTGGTTTCACGGTTTTCAAAATTAGAGAATAGGCCTAACTACTAGGCCTATGTTAGTTTACTATGTACATGTATTTAGTAAATGTTAATTGTTGTTGTCAATAACCCCAGGAATTGCGAGCGATAAGGCAAAGCTCTTACTTCCTATGTAGGCCCATACACTACACTTAAAATGATACACAGTGGTGTAGTTTCTCAGAGCTTTCATACGCAGGAGACTTAAGTTTTCCGGCTTCAGAATGTTTTATACATTTTTTGCTCAACGGTAGGTCTCAAGGACAAAAATTTTAAAACTCATACAATAGAATATTGAATACTATTGAATAGGCCTATATGATATCATTACAAATACAACAGCTAGATAGCCCTTGAAAATTTTAATTCAATGATACCTCAACAAACAAGTCTAGTGTAAGTCAATTCTGAAAAAAAGTTATGAATTTTTTATGAATTAATTTTTCGGTGCAACTGTGGTAGTTCTTCTTCTTCTTTCGTTCACTTGAAACATGTCTATATCTGTAATTCTGTCTCCTTAATAAAACTCACTGTCTTTTGTAGTTCATACAGTGTCCCATAGAGTTTTGATTCCAGTGTTGTTTCCTCTGGCTAATATGTCTGTCTCAGCGTTTCATGCTCAGAACACTCTTGAAGTATATGTTTGGCACTCTGTGCTGCCTGTCCACATGTACACATGGCTGTGTTGCCAATCTTGAACTTTGTATAGGCTACATGTGACTGCGGAGTCGGTTGTGTCCTGTTCTGAGACGTAGAATTATAACTTGTTCTGGTCTGTTCATAATATGATAGTCATCTTGTGTTGGTGTTTGTGGCTTACTTATTGACTTGATCATCTGTTTTTTCTGATGGTAGGTGATTGGTATATCTGGTTGGTCTTCGGCAGCACCTTCCTTAGCCAGTTGGTCTGCTTTTTCATTTCCTGGTATTCCACAGTGAGAGGGTATCCACTGCATGGTTACCCTATACTGGTAAGACAATTCGCTAAGTAGTTTTTTCAAGTCTGTTAGTTTTCCAGACTGGAGAGCTTGAAGCACTGACCTTGCATCTGTCAGGAATACCACAGGCTGTAGGTCAGAGTTGGAGTTCAGAAGTTTTTTAGCTGCCACACTAATTGCCTGGATTTCTGCATCATAATTGTTGCAGAATTTTCCTGTCGGTGTTCTGATTGTATCTCTAGGCTTGTGTGGATATTCTATATATACACCTGCACCTCCATTCCTCACGGCATTCTGTGCTGATCCATCTGTGTATACTCTGACCCATATATCTTGTGGATATTCCTCATCCAGGAAACTGAGGGTGACTGTCCTTCGCTGCACACTGTTCTGTTCGTCCACGCTTAGTATTCCTTTCAAATGGGTCTGAATGTATATTGGCATTCCATGTCTTTCACTCCACGGGGTTTGTTCTGGTACAGGCCTTAAGGGGCTGTCAACTTCAGGTAGGTCTGTAAGTTGTCTGCGGAGTCGTTTAGCTTGATGGATAAAGCTGCTTCTTTTCAGTCGTCCCATTGCTAGATTTTGGAAATCTTTCCTTCATTGGATAACTGTGGTAGTGATAATAAGTCTTCACTGTGACCTTTGTTCTAGTTTCGAGGTATTACCTAACCTTTGCAGCATGATTAGTAGAATTTGTATTTAAAATTAAGGTATATTAATTGAAATGGCAAAATCCATGATCTCTTTTAGTTAAAATGAAAACATAGCTATTTATAGGACAGTGAAAAGTTTATCCTTAGTTTTACCATGACACAACTAAGGATCAACTCTTCACTGTGACCTTTGTTCTAGTTTCAAGGTATAGCCTAACCTTTCCAGTGTGATTGCAGAAGTTGTAATTAAAATTAAAGTATGTTATTTGAAACCGAATATTAATTTGGCATTAGCATTTAGATTATGTAGGGGGGTAAGGGTTAGGATCAGTTATAAATTTAAAAAAGAATTAGTTATACAAGTTATAATTAAAAATGTGGTTGATATCGTTTGCATCGGGAGATGTGACATCACGGCATCCATTAATTTAATTGGTGTTACTTGTGAACTTCTGAAGGTTGAAAACACACACTAAATTAGGTCATCTAATTTGCATATGGTAATTAATTTAACATTTTTCCAACAAATTTCCAACATGTGACACATATTTCACAAAATACATAATACGAAATAAAGTATTTATTTTGTCTGAACAATACAAACAAATAGTATCAACATTTATGTTTTGGGGGAGGGGGAAGGGGATAGGTAATGGACTCCCTTCTGACATTTGTTGTGCATCCTGAGGTTATTTTTTCTTCCTCTAGAATTTTCCTGTTGCTACAAAAATACAACAATCTTTCTCTTTATTATTTGAATGTCTAAAACTCCTGCATATTGTTTTTGTTTGTTTCTTTGACAAACAGTTAAATTAAAAGCTACTGTACAAAAAAATAACTCTTAAATAGGCCACAGCATCACTGTTACCTGGGGCATATGCTTGGGTCCAGTTATTTCCATGAGTGGTTAGGGGTCATCTCTATCCAGTTCGGTTCCATGTAACTCTAAACCATGGAAAAACATGATCGTAGTTTTCTTCTAATTATTCCCTAGTATTACTACCTTCATTGTCCTCTATATCACTATCAGTAACATCTGACATAAATCTCGGTCTAATTTGAATCACTCGACCACATCTCATTTTCAAAACCATTAGCAGACATTTCTGAAAAGTACACACTTACTATATCGCACATGAATATTCAAAATAATGACCAAACACATTTGTAAACTATCCAGGTAGCTTCTATTGATAAGTTATAATGTGAAACAAATGAAAATGATCATTTGATCGGTGTATGTTATTTATAGTTAGAAATACAGAAGCGTTCTTTGTCTGTGCTGACGGTTGGCCCTATTGTCTTTTTCACTATGTAAGTCTTGGCAGCAATCGGCCAGGATAATTCTAAGAAGGTTAATAAAGTAGGCCGCTTGCAGCTCAAAATTTGTACAGGCCTACTCTAAACATCAGAAAATTATAGGAGATATAAAAGTCACTTCTAATCAAAGTATTTTAATTATGGTGTTGGCCCATGGCACACAGTCTATTTATTTATGCAAAATATTTGTGTCTAATTTATCTACAGAGATGTTATTCTTACATTGATAGTAATTGTGCTAAGTAACAGGTACAAAAACACTATACTATACTCTGTTCACTCTAAGAATGAAGTAGGTCAGTTCTTATGATTGGCTGTTGGACACAGAACTTATAAATCGAATGTTAAGTGCGCAATAATATATTTCATTAAAACATAATACTGTTGTTAGTTTAAATAAATTGTTGCTAAATGAAACACGTCTATCATAATAGTAATGTATGTTTTAAAATAAATTTCCATATAATATATCTTTAACATTCCATGATAAATTACTATACCCCCTGTTATATTGTTCCCCCTGTTATTATATTACAATTCCTTGTACAATGTAAAAATGGCAGACGAAGTATGCACATCAATTATAAAACATAAGAAAGGAAAAATCATTAAAAACAGGTGAAAAGACAATGATGTTAAAATTTTTAATATACTTTGAAATAAATATTCTTCAAAAACTGTAGACAAAATTTTAAAATTAATATTCAAGTTCACCTGCAATTCTTGTACAAGAAGGGGGGAGGGGTGTGATCTCGTATTTGAGTCAAAGAAATACAGAGATTATTACGAAGACATGAACAGTAATGTTTTTTTGACTAGTTTAGAAAAGTTATTCCCAAGTTGGTGCCAAATAGCGTTATCGTTATGGACAATGAGTCGTATCACTCTATAAAAGCAGAGCACATTCCATATAAATCATAGAGAAAAACATCAAATTCGATAAGTCGATGGTTAAAGTAGAGCTTTTGGATTGTAAAAATTCACCACAATCAATGATAAATATGTGATAAATGAGTATGCTGAACAAAAGTGTCACACTGTTGCCAAATTACCCCCTTACCATTGTTCTCTAAATAAGATAGGGATGGTATAGAGTGAGGTAAAATGGTATATTGCCAGACATAACACTACATTTAAATTATTTGATCTGCGACAATATGTTTCTGATGTTTCTGCAGCATTTATTGAGGTCACTGCTTCCAAGTTGCGTACCTACATCCAGCATGTATTGAAAGAAGAGCACAATACTAGGAGTAGGAAGGTTTAATTGACAGTATGGTGGACAACAATGTCTATGATCACAGGATCATATGGTTGGTTGGTTGCTGATCCAGCAGTTCATGGGCTCTTGGCCTTTGACCTAATGCCATTAAATGGCATTATATTGCTGGGAAGTCTGTAGATTTTCGGCCCACCCCAGGACAGAGCCGGAGAATAACTATCCCACCTCCAGGAAGGTAGGTTTCAACCTATGCACTGCTCCTAGCCACTGTAGCCAAGATAGGGTTCACTGTGCTTATTCCCTGCCACCAATTGACTACTGGTTATGCCGAACTTCTCTATTGCTCCAGTCCAAGCATGCAACCAAATGTTCAAGTCAAAAGGATTGTCACTTCCTGAGTCACTCTGCCTCTATGATGGGCCTCAGCCATACAAAAAAACAGTGATGTCAGTTTTCTCCTCCCCAGTGCTGCAAGTACATCTCTGGCTCCCTCCCAACCACATAGGGTTGAACATACATATATATGCAGGTAAACATGAAACACATTTCAACAACAAAATAAAAGCATAATTGTATAGATGACATGCCATGAAGCTTCTCTAAGAAGATAACCTCAATATAACGGCATGTCATCCACTAAGGTTTTCTATTGCATGTGTGGTATGTCTAGTGGGCCATTGGTGAAGCCCACAGACGCAACCACATGCGTAAACAACAAGATCATATAGACATAAACAATGACAGTTCAGATAAAACTGATGAAACAGAAGATTCGCAATGCAGCGAGGGGAACAGGGTTGCTATGATGTAAATCCTGAATAATTATTTTTGTTATCTGGCATCAGCTGAATAAAAATCATCTGTTATAGCAAAGTAATATATGGGTGTGTTTTGACCTACTTCAATCTTAGAATGAACAGAGTATAGTGTAAAACGTAGAAAGTATGCAGTCTTGGCCTTTTTTCACACCATGGAAATGTTTAGGGGAATGTGGTGATAGACATGTATTTTTCATTAACGAATTACATAGGCCACTTAGTGATTTTATCAGCATCATAACAGCCTCCTTTACTTTAGTTAGTTAGTTAGTTAGTTAGTTGTCGGATCATCATCACTGCAAACTGGACACGTCCATAGTTGCTCCAATCTCTCCTTGAGTGTATCTGCCATTACTCTTCTGCTGACAGTACCGGTCCTATGCTGGTTGACCATCATTCTTCTGTGCCCTCCAAAATGTTCACCTCAAGCAACACTGCATTTCAATCCCTGATCTTTAATCCTAGCCATTGAAAAGGAATCATCATCCACATTAGTCTCACTCTCGCGTGTTATATCTCTTAAGGAGTTCAAAACATCAGCGCGATCCATTGCCCCATCGCCCTGTGCCACAATTGCGCATGATGCCAGTTGATCCGCTCTTTCATTGCCTCGAATGCCCACATGTCCCAGTTTACTTTAAAGAAGACCAAGTAGACCTACCCATTTTCTTAGATTTGTCAGACCCAAAAATCATTTGTACTTTAAACATTTTTCTAGATGAGATAGAAAATTAAATCTGGATCACCTAACTAGCAAGCCATTACACTAGCCACAACTATCAACTACCTTGGCATATTACATATAACAATTCCCCTTTTCAATGATGTGGAAGCATAGCCCTATAGGTAAATATGGAGTTAGTCTTGTATTTTTCATTGACTAATTAGTCTTGTATTTTTCATTGACTACAACATTTGATATTTTGTTTTTAACTTCTAGTTATTTTTTCAGGTAGTCATATCAATTTGGTTAAAATAATTCAAGATGGTGTGGAAACTCAGTGATTTGTGTCTGAATTGTGTGAAACAAAATGTTACCAGTTATCCTAATCTGGGGTCCATGCTTCCCACCAAATACCAAGAAATACTTATTGAACGCCTTGCCTGCCATGATAATTTCTATCCTGACCACCTGATGCACATCAATAGAAGTCTGTTCACATCATCACTTAGGCACATCAATTTACGAGGGTGAGTAGACATGTAACAATTTTTCTATATGTTGTGTAGTTTATACAGCCATTAGCTCTTTCTGGAGCAATCACTGATATATCAACTGTTTGAAGAAGCTCTTCTGGAGCAATAAACGATATATCACTTTTGTTTTCCATATAACATAATTGGATCAGCTTATACTTCATGGTTTGCTATTGCAGATTTTTATGTTAACCCACTTTTTACTGCTACATGTGAGAATACTTTCAATTCCATTTTAATTAACCTTCACCAGTGTCTATAGTCGAAAGATTTAAAAACACATTTTCCTTAGCTGTCTACGAGTAAAGCCGCACGAAGCTACACATATTTGAACAACAATATTGCGTTTGTAAACTAACGTTATTCATTCGGTTAACAGAGGAAATGAAAGTAGATATAATTAACTTCTGTTTCTTCTAATGTCCATCTAAATGAGACGAGTATGAACTACAGTCAAAACACCAATTAAATATAATCCGTTGAAATCGTTCGAAATTATAATAATGTTTAGGGATATTTTTCTAAATCGCAATTTCTATTGCGTAGCCAATAATGTTAGTTCGATTGACGTGATTCGTTTGTTTTAAAAGACAATATTATATATGAACATATTAGTTTGATTATAAAATAATGGCATAGTAATCTAGACCTAATTTGCGGATGTACCAGCCAGATGTACCAATCACCTACCATCAGAAGAAACAGATGATCAATTAAATAAGAAAACCACAAACACCAAGACAAGATGACTATCACATTATGAATAGATCAGAACAAGTTGTAATTCTACGTCTCAGATCAGGACACAACAGACTCTGCAGTCACATGTACACAAAAATCACACATACACCAACAAAATGTACATCATTATATTCAGAACTATTCCTTTATTTTTTTCACACACAAAAATTATACAAGTAGCGTTAAAATCAAAAAAGTTTTTGCATTTTCCAAATACACTCCATAAATAGCATGTAAGGGCAAAAAAGAAGGCAGTGGCAGGCAGAAATTTACTCTATTTTAATGCAGTGTGGTGAAGGTTAATCTAAACATCTTTTCATGTGTGAAAATGATATATAGGCCTATAGTCCAGGATTGTCATAAAAAATATATAGACCCTACTGTCGTTACAGATAGACCTAGTGTTTGTCTGGTGAGACCCACAGATGCAACCGCATGCGAATCATTCTTCTTAAAAACCACATCTCAGTTGCTTCAAGCTTATCTTGACCACTTTTGTTTACTGTGCATGCTTTGCATCCATAAGAACATAGATAGATAGATAGATATAAACTAAGACACTCACATTCCATTCTCCAGGCATTGTTCTGATAACTGGCAGGAGTCTGGAATGTACATAAAATATTCAGAAACAGAAAATGAATGCACATGTTCACCGGAATTTCACTGGAATTTTCTGCTCCAACTACTCTGTGGAAGTACAGGGCCTAAGCATTGCTTCAGAAATAAAAAAAACTCATCAAGTCAATGTCAACAGGTGGTGTTACTTACTGATGCAATGTTTGTCTTTAAATTGCCAGACCTGAAGGAACCATATGAGAAGTGAGTATCCAAAGAATGGCAGTGCTACAGTGGATACCATTCTACTGTGGCATACCAGGAAATGAAAAGACAGATGCACTAGCAAAATATGGAACAACACAGGATCAAAAATTCTAATAAATCAACTATTAGGAAAAAAGGAACCTCATAAAAGTTATTAGAAAAGTTGACTACCCAAAGGACAACTATAATTATTTTAATGGAGCTGAACAAGTTAGCATCTTTCGAACCAGAACAAGACACAACAGACTAAACAGCCACTTAAATAGACTAAGACTGATTCCATTACCTCTGTATTCATGTGGACAGGTAGCACAGACTGCGGAACATAACTGCAAGACAAGACTGCATTACCCTAAGCCAGCTCAGGGTAGAGCACTGGCCCACAGAGACAGACATCCACAGAAAGCTGTATGAGAATCTTGAGGAGCTTTCAAATACAGAAACATTAACAAAGAAAACCAGACTTACTGTATAGACATGTTAACAGCTGCAAAGGAAGAAGACTTGCAGGGGTTTAAGAACAAATGCATACATATATATATAAATATAAATATAAATATATAAATATATATATATATATATATATACACACAAAACTATTTATAATTCAGATGTGACCAGATAACAGATGGAGTACTGCACCTTCTAAGACAGTCAGGTTGCAAACTGGAAGTTCTTATTTTGAGTAGACTGAACCACGTAACAGGTATGTACCATGTTCTTGTTCTTATTCACCAACATTCAGTTCATGTTCTATAGTTTGTTATGACATTTGAAAGAGTGGTGATAAAGTCATTTGATAATGCTTCACTGTATCATGCAGCACATGCAGATACACACACATGCACTCACATTCACTCAAGTGAGCTGATGCATGTATGCACACACACACACACACACACACACGATTCCCATAGTCTGGTGTTTGATTCATATTTCCTCCCTTTTTAGAACAGCTGGTACTCTATAACAAGTTTGATACAGTTCCCACTGTGTGTTGCTATGCTGAGATGGGAACAAAGAATAGCAACACTGTTTACCTTCCATACATGTCATAAGAGGCAATTGAGGTTATGGGGTGGAGTTGGCTGTCCCATCCTATAAAGGATCAGAGTTACCCAAAGCCATGCTAAAGTTGAATGTGTCAGGCCAAAAGATGCAAATATCACAGTAAAGCTGTGAACCATGACACAACACATTCCTTTCTCCGGACTACATCCTGCTAATCTGCAGGAGTTTGAGAATGAACACAGAAGAAGATGATGTAGTTCATCACTTTCTGTTTTTGTGCTGTTTATCACTTCTGCCTCCTCGAGTTCTGTGCTGGATAGCTTATGCGTTAATCTACAATAAATGGATTCAGCTAAGAAGAGTTTTCATTTTATTATTATTATTTCTACTTTTGTTGTGAGTTATGCATTTTCTTGGGTGTGGCGCATGACCAAGAGGTTAGAGCATTGATCTGTCAATGGCATTCAGTGTTTAACTCCCAGTAAGAACAGGTTTTTTTCTGTCATAGGTGAGATTTAAAAAAACCCCACCCTGTACATGTGGTGACAGTAAGGGCATGCAGCCTTTATCACAAAGTTAAAAGTACTCGCTAATTGGAAAACATGCTGTACTGATAGTTTTTGTTTGTCTTGTAACCTCACACATTTCCATAATTTTCTTCTGTCTTCATCATATTCACAGACCTATCAGTTTCTAACAAACGCAACTGACATGTAGTCTTCAGCCAATGCTTGTTGTTTTATTGAGTGTTAGTTTATCCGTATCTTGATAAAAACCTTTCTGTCAAAACATTGATTTGTCCTCTGTTGTAGACTCTCTGCAAAACCTATTCAACCAATTTTATATTTTAAAAAATGCATTTACCTATATAGGGAGAATAGGGAGAACATCATGGAAAGAGAAGAAAACAAACAAAGAGGTTCTAACAACACTTAATATGAAGAAATAATTATTCAGGGAAATAAAGGTCAGGCAAATAAAATATTATGGACACATTAAAAGAAATGACACCTTGTTGAAGACCTTACTTAAGGGTAAAGTCGAAGGGAAGCTAGCAAGAGGCAGGCAGAGATACAAGTGGGAGAGTAACATCACAAGATGGACAGGTTACAGTCTAGCAGAGTGCAGCACCAAAACAAGAGAGGTCTGTTGCAGCCAACCTTTGTTGTGGAGACAGCACTTGATGATGATGATTTACCACATGGTATGTGGTTTTACTACAGTTTCCATTCATTCAGGTATTTTTAAGTCTATCAGCTCACTACCTCCCTTGGATTTGCCAGTAAAGCACTGTCTAATCATGTTGTCAGGTCTGTTTCTGTGGATGTGATTTAACCATCTACATTTTCTATCTTTGATCTCAACGTGAACTGTTGAGTACAGATTAACATAGGTTACTCGTACCTCATGTTCTTTGTAGTAGACAATATATTAAATATTTCATGCTAATGCTTGCAATTAAATGTTTACAGATATTGGTGTTCAGGCTGTTACCATGGATCAGGATGATTTGCTTGTTCTGAAAGTTGAATTGCTACCTCTTGTCACTGAAAAGATATTAAGCACCATTGCAGCACCAAAACTGTGGTCTTGTAAGCTTGTACAAGTTCAGAATGCAAGGAAGACTTGGTACACTACAGCTGGTAAGTAACCACATAAGTCAGGTAGTTAGCATGTGGAATAGTTATTAGTTTTTTAAACTGACCTCACACATTCAGGATAGACTTTCAAATGCTCAGTCCCACACAGCGCCCCCCCCCCTGCAGAAATTCTCTGGTTTGCATTCTGATTCATAGGTGTCAATGTCAAAAAATTGAGACTGAAGAATTCAAAAAGTTCATTAAAAAACTAAACAAACAGGAAAACTTTACACAATGTCAAGGGCCAGGGCCATAGATATGTCTACCTTAGGATGGTGTTTACCTAAAAAAAACATGGTGTTTGACACCAATGTCTGATTACTGTTCTTATTCTACTCTTTAGGTATCTAGTGTGCATGGTTTGGTTGACTTAAAATCCCTGAAATATTTGTTTGAATTAGCGATTATCTGAATAGATGGCTGTGCACTCCAGGCATCCCATATAAGTTCTGTCTTTTACATCATATTGCAAAAGATGCGTTTGCTGATAAATTCCCCATAGCTCCATTATTGTATAGTTTCCTTGTCCTACCCCTCAATCGTCACTCTCTATTATCTACTTCAGAAATAATCCATTAATTACTGGTTCCTTATCTAACAGATGGTTGCTTAGCATTTGCAGTATGTCCCCTTTATCAATTTTAACATCCCATAATACAATTCCTGCTATTTGACGGAGATATATCGAGTATACCTCAGACATCCCAGGTAGCAGATTCAATTTCTGCCACAAGCTATTATGCATCCACACCATTCAGTGGGCAATGGCAACCTCCTGATTGTAAAATATTGCCTACAAAATCACTGCAGCCAAAAATGTCATAGAATCATATTCCATACTGAATTTGAACCAGCCAGGTTGAGAGGCACATCTTAACTGTAAGCAACAAGACAATGCATTCCATTCTCTGGACCATAGTTTGAGATTGAATGCAGAAGAAGTCTAGTCCCTCATCTGAAAATAGACTCATGAACTCACTTAGTTTAGTCAACATTTTGAAATAGGTGCCAATGCTACCGTGTAGGTGCATGATTACTGACACTTCCAGATTTTGCTCCTGTTAATTTATAAAAGTATCTTTCAGAAACTCTAGTTAGACTAAACATTATTTGTAATATGTTCGTGCTGAAGTTGGATGTATCAGAACGAACGGCACTGATATCACAGCCAGGCTGTAAACCATAATACAATACATTTTATTCTGTGAACTAAATCTTGCTAACCAGCAGGAGAGTGAGAATGAATGCAGAAGGAGTGAAGGATTCAATACAAAAATAATAAGTGTTGATTTTTCTATTTTTATTTTAGCATTGTCAAATTTCCTGTCTCAAAACCCATCAATCAAAGTTCTCAAGATTTATACAGACACTGAAAGTATTCCTGTGGTAGCTAAAAGTCTTAATACATCATTAGTGAGTATTTGAGTTCATAATTTTTCATCTTTAGTGTGTGTGTTTTATACTGTTCTATTAAGAAAATGATGATCAATTGCACCTAATTTAAATGGACATTTCAACATCAAGGAATGAACAGGACATGAAATCTACACAAGCATCATCACCTTAAAGGACAGAAGATTATGGAGATCTGTATGTGATAATGCATCCTCTGCATCATGGCTATAACTCTAATGTTTCTACTCCTATTCTTTATGTACAGCCCTGAAACTTGGCTAGTTCTGATGCCTGGGACCAGGCATGGCAGTATTGTAATGTTATCTCCCTTGGAGAAGGTTCATTCATAAAGATGAATAGATAATATGTACTCACTACAGCAAAACTTGCATCCAACAGGCAAAGCTAGGAATATGGTAAGGAAGTTTTGCGGTTTTGTACTAGGAGATGAGGAAACTTACTATGCCACATTGTGGTAGTTGTGATATGCTGTACAGACACACATAATGACATTCCACTGCACCACTGTATTCTTGCTGATCTACAGTCCATGTGCGCACCACTCCGCAGATGTCATCTGATAAACCCAGTCATAGCAGAATCGGCATGTTGTCACAACTGGAATTTTTGTGAAATGCAAGCACCTGTCGACCTTCAACTCAATCTGCTGTTGGTACTTTCTAATAGTGCAATTCCAGCGAATCCTTCCCACAGCATAGTAGGTTAAGGTCATGGGACGTCCCTGTGTGCAAACCTATTCATCCGGGAGCACTCCTAGCAACTGTAACAAGTGTACTTTATCTTTATTGGTCGAAGGCAAGTTCATCATAACTACAGCAGCCATTTTGTAACTAGGAATGAACCGGCAGAGTGACATCACAACTTACTAAAGATTTTGGATCGGAACCGATTTAAAAAAAAGAAATATGGTCCTGGAACTGAAACAGTTTTGGTCATCACTGGAAACATACATAATAACATACAAAGGTCGACATTTCAACCAAATGGCCTCTATAAAAACAGCATACGCAACAAGAAATTATGAGCAAGACGGACACTATTAATGTTCACATGGCAGAGCTAAATGTGGAGATAACTGGAGGGGTTGAAACTAGGTCAGAGATGAAACAGCTCAAACAGGAAATATACAAAACACACCCACATACATGTGAAATGAGACAGTGAAATGATGGAACAGTATGATATCATCCCTATATACACGTTTATTAATCAGAAAGGTTCAAGTGTGTGAAATTTATATATATATATATATATATATATATAGTTTTTCTCAAGCATGTGACGTGTCTGGTTGTCTGAGAAGCACACCTTAATGGCTTTCACCTGAATATTTTATAGGTGCTCTGATTGCCATTGAAGTGGTTGGCAATAGGAGTACCTAAATGGTTTTTGATGCTGTACATTACTGTACCTGCTGTACTGTATCATTTGCAGAATCGGTCTGTAAGCTTCCTTCCTGTCTTACATAATATGTCATAGTACAATGCTTGCAGCAGATGATGGCATAGATGACATTGCAGGTCACCACACTCTGAACAAGTCCATAGGTGCTCAGATATCTCCTTGAGTGTATCTGCCATTACACGCTGACTGACTGTCCAGTATGCTGTTGATTGACCATCATTCTTTCTCACCTACAAAAACACTCCTTTCTAGTGACACCACATTTCAAACCAAGCTTCCTTATTTTAGTCATGGAACAAGAGTCATCGTCACTTACAGTCATTTGTTCATGCGTTTTCCAGTAAGGTGTTCTAAATGTCTGCCCGATCCATCTCTCTTTTTGCATTGCAGCTGATGGTGCCAGAATGATTAGGGATATCAGGTTTGAGATGATTCCAGTCAATAAATCCAAGGTTCTTGTCACATCTGTAAGCAACCAGAGGGGGGTTGAAGAACACTACCCACGTCTTGGGATCCGACTGTAGAAGAGAAAGGTGTCGGAGTAGGAGATGACAAACAGCATTGCTATGGGGATAGAAAGTGAGAACAAGTTTGACCATGTTGGAAGAGGAAAACCTTCGAGTGTTCTTTAGGGTGTCCTAGTGGGAGAAGCTGCACACTCAAAACAGAGTAGATCTGTCGACTTATAGGTGACAGTTGAAGTAATCCATCATCTCGTGGGCTATCTTGAGAAAGCTCTCCTCACAGATGCCGGAGATGAAGAAGTTGAGAGAATGGAAAAGGAAAATATGAGGCATAGGTATGAGAGGAAACGTATGAGAAAATTGTGAGCATCAGTCGGGTTTTTGGTGTACCAATGTCCTAAGTCACAATAGGAAAATTGAAGGCAACAGAGACAGAAGAGGACGACAATGTGAGAAAATATCAGTTTGAAAACCTGGCACGGCAAGGAAACAACAACGACCTTGATACATAATACTGTGGATAGAGAGCTGTGGAGAGCCATGACCGTCTACGCCAGCCGGCATGGCACCTGATGATGATGATGAATGTCCTAAGACAGGAGGGTTGGATTGTAATGGGCATATCCTAACAGATAATGTAAGTGAGATTGACATATTTCAATTGTTCACAGATGATATTACATGAACACGTTGATTTGGTTGTGAAATAACATCAGAGATATGATATCAGAGAACACAACTTATGAGATAGGCCTAGGCATTTAACAGCATTTGTCGTGGATTGAATATATCCAACAAGAATATGTGTTGCTTGTCACATTTTTTCCCATGTTTTTCCTTTTTCATCTTTATCGTTTTCTTACATATCACATGCATCAACAAAACTGACATTATTACATTCAGAAACATCAAATTATACTATATAAAATTATACAAAAAACTGCAAAAACAAATAAGTTATCATTTTTCCAAATACCCTTCATAAATAACACGTAAAGGGAAAATTACTAAATTGTAGTAATGATATAATAATGTACTTTTTGGACTTCTATTTATTTATCTATCAATAGTCGGATATTTCGTATAGCTTCTGATTTCTTTGTTTTTTTCAAAAACCAAATTGTTCTTCACTGATTTCAATGTCTGTCTTGTTTTTAATTCTTACATGTATTATCTTGAATACTTGTTTTTGGTTATGTGGCTCATTAAACTTATTTTTCTGTATTCTGTACAATTCACAGCTATGGACTTCTTATATAGTGATATGAATACTGATGATTTTAAGTTTGTGGCCTTTTTCATATTTGTCATTGCAAAATTCTGTGATAGTTTCCACACCAAATTCATCTAAAGTTTATATTATGTATGCTGTTGGCAGCGCTAGCAGCCTTTCCACATTTTGTTGTTTTTATTGCATATTTCACTTCTGATTTCAGTAATACTGGTCCATCAATGTTTGCTCAGTGAGCACAGATTACAGTATTGCCGTGCACGGGCATACCTTCAAGTATATGCAGATAAGGAACACCCGTTGCATTCCAAAATACAGAAAGTGAAAGGCAGCAGACTCGAGAGGGAGGTCGTGGATGGGATGTGCAGATATGTCATACAAAGCGTGTGCAGATTGCAGGATGTGGCAGCAGGTGCGGAATGGATAGGTCTACCCACAGATTTCGAAACTTGTTTTAGAGTAGTAATATCACTTAGCAGGGAATGCAGAGAATGGTGTCCCACAGCTGTGAAGAAAGAAGTGCAGGCTTTGATCAGTGAGAATGACAAAGAGGGGGATGTGATTATATACACTGATGAATCTATGATTAGATATATTCGCAGTGCTTGGGCCTTCACAGCTCAGTGTGCAGGTAAAACGATCAGGGAGGAGAGTGGTGTCTTTGTGGTTACTACAAGTAGTATGACCATTGAGACTATGGCAGTGACCAGGGCATTTGAATGGGTATGCAAAGCATTTGATAAGGTCTGGAAAGAAGGGCTCCTAAAGAAATTGCGAAATTGCAGGGTTAGCTCAAGAATGTACAAATGGGTAAAAGCATACCTGCATAATAGAAGAGCCAGGGTACAATTAGATGGTCGCAAGAGCAAGAAAGTTCTGCTGCGTCATGGAGTCCCCCAGGGAGGAGTCCTGTCACCCACACTTTTCTTGGTTTACATCAATGATCTAGTTGCTGAACTACCACATGGGATCAAAAGTGGCAATGTATGCTGACGACCTGGTGATATGGTGCACGGAAGAACATGCGACAGTGGCCACTAAACAAATACAAAGAGCTATCGATGCTCTAACCTTATGGGCTGATAGATGGTGAGTCAGCATTAACACAGATAAGTGCAGCACTACACTCTTTACCCTCTCACCAAAACAAAAAGCCTGTCATATCAAAATAGATGGAGAACTCTTGAAAGAAGACAAACAACCCACATACCTCGGAGTTACTTTTGATGATAAACTGATATGGAAGCAGCACATAAACAAAGCAACAACAAAAGCCAGGAGGAAGTTAGCTATCCTGAGAAAACTAAGTGGAACTACATGGGGAGCCAGTGGGAATATACTCAGTAAAGTTTACATTAAGGCATAAGACCACACCTGGAATATGGTTCAGCTGCATGGTGTTCTGCATCAAACACCACATTACAAGATCTAGATAAAGTGCAAAACCAGGCACTTAGAATAATGTTGGGAGCAATGAAATCAACACCCATAGCAGAGATGCAGAAAATGGGAAGAATGCAAACACTTGGCGAACGCAGAGACACAAAAGTACTAATTCAGGCAGAAACGTTTCAGTGTATGCCAAGTCATCCAATGAAGGAAAGATTCCAAAATCTAGCAATGGGGCGACTGAAAAGAAGCAGCTTTATCTATCAAACTAAACGACTCTGCAGACAACTTACAGACCTACCTGAAGCTGACAGCCCCTTAAGGCCTGTACCAGAACAAACCCCGTGGAGTGAAAGCCACTGAATGCCAATATACATTCAGACCCATGTGAAAGGAATACTAAGCGAGGACGAACAGAACAGTGTGCAGCGAAGGACAGTCACCCTCAGTTTCCTGGATGAGGAATATCCACAAGATATATGGGTCAGAGTATACACAGATGGGTCAGCACAGAATGCCGTAAGGAATGGAGGTGCAGGTGTATATATAGAATATCCACACAAGCCTAGAGATACCATCAGAACACCAACAGGAAAATTCTGCAATAATTATGATGCAGAAATCCAGGCAATTAGTGTGGCAGCTAAAAAACTGCTGAACTCCAACTCTGACCTACAGCCTGTGGTATTCCTGACAGATGCAAGGTCAGTGCTTCAAGCTCTCCAGTCTGGAAAACTAACACTTGAAAATACTATTTAGCGAATTGTCTTACCAATATAGGGTAACCATGCAGTGGATACCCTCTCACTGTGGATTACCAGGAAATGAAAAAGCAGACCAACTGGCTAAGGGAGGTGCTGCCGAAGACCAACCAGATATACCAATCACCTACCATCAGAAAAAACAGATGATCAAGTCAATAAGAAAGCCACAAACACCAACACAAGATGACTATCATATTATGAACAGACCAGAACAAGTTATAATTCTACGTCTCAGAACAGGACACAACCGACTCCGCAGTCACATGTATACAAAGTTCAAGATTGGCAGCACAGCCATGTGTACATGTGGACAGGCAGCACACAGTGCCAAACATATACTTCAAGAGTGTTCTGAGCATGAAACGCTGAGGCAGACATATTGGCCAGAGGAAACAACACTGGAATCAAAACTCTATGGGACACTGTATGAACTACAAAAGACAGTGAGTTTTATTAAGGAGACAGAATTACAGATATAGACATGTTTCAAGTGAACGAAAGAAGAAGAAGAAGAATGGGTATGCACACAGAAGGTAACGCAGGTCTGCATCTTGGGTGACTCTATGAGTATGATTAGGAAGGTACAAGTGGGTCTAGTTCATGAACAGTGGATTGAGGCCTTGAGAAAGTCAAGACTGAAAGTGGTTACATTTATTTTCGTGCCGGGACATGTGGGTGTTTGAGGCAATGAAAGAGCAGATCAACTGGTGTCATGCATGATTGTGGCACAGGGCGATGGGGCAATGGATCGCGCTGACGTTTTGAACTCCTTAAGAGATATAACACGCGAGAGTGAGACTAATGTGGATGATGATTCCTTTTCAGTGGCTAGGGTTAAAGATCAAGGATTGAAATGCGGTGTTGCTAGAGGTGAACATTTTGGAGGGCGCAGAAGAATGATGGTCAACCAGCATAGGACCGGTACTGTCAGCAGAAGTGTAATTGCGGATACGCTCAAGGAGAGATTGGAGCAACTATAGACGTGTCCAGTTTGCAGTGACGATGATCCAACGACTAACTAACTATTGTAGGTTTTTGTTCCGTTGGTCATCAAACAGGTCTGTCACATAATCTGCCAACCTTGTCAGCAATTCTATCCTATGAAATATATTTTCTCACTCTTATACTTAATGCAGGCATTAAGGATTTTCATTATTTTTGATCTACCTTATTTCCTTGTGCATTTCTTTAGTCTTCTGTTGTATTGACATCTCTAAATCTCAGAATTTTATTTCTAGCCATTGTTCTGTTGTTGTTTTAACATATCTCTTTGTCTATAAGTAAATATTTTCAGGTATTTTTAGCTTTCTTTCTGACATTTTCTCTAATATTTTATGTGTCATCCATGTTTGTTTGTACTTGGCTTTTCTTATTGGTAAATTTTCATTTGATGGTTGAATGCTTTTCCTTAGGCTGTCCCATTTATTGTCTATTTTATCTTCTGGATTCTCTCTTCAGAAATTGTTCCATGCATTCTATCATTATGTGATCATATCTGTTCTTTACTTCTGCAAGGTATTTTTGCTGTATATCTTATTGTTTCAGTGCTGATGTGTTTACCTGTGGATTGTGCTTTTTTCTATGCTCTGTCTTTTAAAGTTTAATATACATTTTGCACAACACTGGGTTGTGGTCAGAGTTGATGTATATGTTTAGCTCCAGTGTATGTTTTAGTATTCTTTACACTATTTCTAAATATGCTATTGATCATAATAAAATCTATCTGGTTCCTCTTTCTGTTTCCAGAAATTTCCATGTATAGGGTCTATAATCTTTTATTTTTTATGTTCAAATAATGTATTGCATATTGTCATGTTATTCTCCTTACAGAACTGTATGTCTTTCTCCTCTGTCATTTCTTGTCCTTAGCCCAAATTTCCCTACAATGTTCTTGTTTCCTCCTTTTCATAATTTTGCATTCTTGTCTACCATGTCTATTATAATGTTTATTGATCTTACCTGCTTGAGTTTGTTATAGATCTAAGTAGTAATTTTTCTAATTTTTGTCTTCAGTGTGGTCTAAAGTTGCATATGTTTGTACAATGGCTAGATCAACAAGTTTTGCTTTGATCTTTAGTATCCTCATTCTATCATTGTATGTCCAGTACCAGGTTGATGTATATTTCAATATTTCAAATTATTTTGTAATAAGTATTCCTACCCCCCCCCCCCCCCCACTTTCTGTTCATGGTAATTTCCTCCCGAATGTATAAAGCTAAATTCTTCCTTTCGTGTGTAACCAGCATCCCTCCATCTTGTCTCTGCTACTCCTAGAATATCTACATTTAAAGTTTCTGCCTCTAATATTAAGTTTTCTAGCTTTCCTGTCTGGTGTAGTGTTCTAACATTCCATTGTCTATTCTAATCTGTTTTTTTCTACTCTTCGTGTGTTGTTGATCTGTTGCTTGGCAAGAAAAGACAAATGGAAACATGTCCATCACATTCGAAACAGGAACAGTGATAAATGTATAATTACAATCATATTATAACAGGGAAAACAATATTTATTATTCAATCCAAGTTCTTTAAATTGCTAATGGTGCATTAATATTTTAATTTGGAAATTTATTTAATAAATTATACTAACTAGTTGGACACTGTAGGAAGTAATTGAAAGTAATGCGACTACTAAATACAAATTTAAAAAGATATAAAGATATTACATGTGTAAATGTGCACAGTAATTCAGATAGAATTAACTTTTCATAATTTTGTTTGAAATACTGCACTAGCATTGAATAATTTTGTAAAAAGTTTAAACAATTGTTGTATGGATTTTCAGTTGTTCAATTCTAAAGTAAATCCTAATAATGTTTGTCTAGTATGTTCTTGTTAACTGAATCACCACCAGGCAGGTAATTAAAATGGTAGCTAGGTAATAAATATGTCTGGTTTAGTCACGCTTACCAAGGCAAACCAAAGTATCATATGAGAGCTAATTAATAAGTAATGTTTCACAAATGGTTGTAAGAAGAAAATTAAGATGATAGCAACTTGGAAACCAATTATTTTTAAACCTACATTGTCCCTTTTATTTTTCAACACAATTTCCATCAACATTAATACACTTAATTCCATTATTTTATCTGCCGTCCCAGACTTGTTGCATAGAACTGTGTGCTCTGTTTTTAAACCACATTTTCACTTCACATTCAACTTCTGCGTCATTTGCGAAATGTCTCCTACCAAGGTGGATTTTCAGTGGACAAAAAAGGTGGAAATTGCTCGGGGCTAAGTAGGGGCTGTAAGGTAGATGTTCCAGAGTCTTCCACCCTGGATGGTCAATTGTCTCCTGAGTTAAGCGAGCAGTGTGTAGTCTGGCATATTGTCATGAAGGAGCAGTACTCCTCTAGTCAGCAGGCCTGGACATTTTCTTTGAATTGCACCCCAAAGCATAAAACAGAACTTCACAGTATGATTCAAAATTCGTATTGTCACCTTTGTTCTTGAAATTGGTTAGAAGCAATCCTTGACAATCCCAGAACACTGTCAACACAACTCCCTACTGATAGCGCAACCTTAAATTTTGGGACACAAAGCTAAGAAGGATGTTTCCATTGCATTGAAGCACACTTTGATTCAGGTTGGTAGTGATGTACCAATGATTCGTACCAGTAATAATCCTGTACAGCATTTCTTCTCCTTCATCTGTGTAGCGACAGAGATGCTGCAAGGACAGACCTAATCGGTTCATTTTGTGTTCGTCCATCAGTTTTCTTGGTACTCACCTTGAGTACATTTAATTTCAATAGATAATGCATTTGAATCATTGAGTGCCCTATTACAGCTGCAACAGAGTTTAGCTTTACTCATTTGTCACCTCTAATTATCTCTTCCACTGGCTACATAGATACGTCTGTTGCAATCTGGACAGGATGCCCAAATCTGACTTCATCAACAATTTTAGAGCAACCTTGTGAAAATTTTCCCACCCAGTTATGCACCGCTTTGCACGCCAAAAATTTGTCAGCATTAACACCAAACAATTCCTTATGAATGTCCTTTGCAAGCAGTCCTTTTGCTCCACAAAAAAACACACAACGGCATGCTGTTTTTTTTATTGTATACTCCATAAGTACAGTGACCATTTTGTTTACTGCTGTGCATGCACCACCTAATGAACGGGAACATAAAGTTTGATGTTGCTGCCACCTAATTTAACATTAAGAACCACCTAATCCATTTTCCTGCCATCCCACATAACTTTGTGACTTACTTATTGGCTTGCCCTCATATTTATAATGAAAAACAACTGTTGCAAAGGAGGCAAGATACTAGCTGACTCATGACTTCTCCAAACTGGAAAACAATTTGTTGAAAATTTTTCATTGTTTTTATTTCCTTTTTCTTTACAACTGACAGGAAGAACTGAGAACAAATTTTCAAACAGTGAGTGATGAAGGCATAGAAGCTTTAGCCCATTTCTGTCCCAATCTGAGAAAGTCAGTGTTTTATTTTTCTGTGAATTTATAATTCATTCATTTTACTTTGTAAACATTCATCAAGCACCTGAAACTGTCCACAACATATATACAAGCCTCAAATCCACGTAACTCAAAGCTTCACAGAAGTAAAATCTCTGTTGAAACAATCTATGCGATTTCATTGAAGAGAACTAAACTGAAACTGTAGCCTCAAGCAATAGAGCATTAACAAATTGGACAGAAATGAACAGATCATGATATATTGACTGAGACTGGGACACTGTCATCAAAGCACACTTACAATGAATGAGTATCAGCAACTCTGCAGCCTGCATCTGTGGAACAGCAGCACAGCAACAGAACTACAGAATTGTCCCAGTTTTGCTTTTTACAGAATGAAAATCTGGCCCACAGTAGCTTCTCTGCAAAACAAGTTGTGGGGAACACCAGATGACTGAAAACAAACTGCTCTATACGTGACAAATATTGGACTGGATGTGGAACAATTTGATCGTAGAAGAAGAATATGCACCATGAAACAGTCATGGTTGGGTAGTACATTTATATGCATTTGTAACAGAAAAAATAGTTTATGCACATGAAACTAAAATAACAAGTAGGTCTACATGAAATGTAATAATATTATGCGCACTTATAAATAACAAAATATTTATGTGCATACATTTGAAATAACTGGTAATTAGCAAGTTCATGTACACGCAAATAAAGTAACAGGTTTATTTACACAGACAATGAAAAGTACAAAATATTACATAAGCTGACAAAATAACTGAAACATAAGTACAAAGGATAACTTGAATAACTTGTATTCTGCCGAAGACGGATGTGTCAGGCTATTGGGGCAAATAAAATGGCGACACAACGCATTTCCATTCTCTGGACTACATCCTTCTGGAAATCTAATAGGACCATAGGCCCGCTGAAAGAGATATCCAGTGGGAGTTTGAGAATGAACGCTGAAAAAGAAGAAGAATAACTTGTATATATTCAGATTGTTTTGTTTGTTTTGTTTTGTGTTCGCTCCATTGTAACCATTACGGATATCCGTGCGATTATCGCCGGGAGCGTGATTACGTTGTGCCACCGTTATGTGCCTTGTAGGCCTAGCACATCCGATTTCGGCATGCTTTGACAATTCGGGTAGGCTACCCTTAGCCTGTGACAGCCTATATATCTGTCTCCAGGCACGCGTAGTGGCGACTCTTCGCCCAGACGATTTTTGCTCTCGTCTGACTCGCACGAGGTGTTCCACTGTCTATGAACTTGCCTCGTGTAATTGGACGTGCTGTGCCTGTGCCCATTGGGTACTGAACCGTTTCTCATCCATGAGCCTGGTTCCTTAAGGGGAAGAACTCAACCGAGGAGTTGGGCCCTGGCTCTTTTGCCTTCTTAGCCGAGGTGTCATTCACCGACATCGTGTACCCCTTGTCCAAGTTCGAGTCTCACACCACGCGTTTGAGAGCAAGGCGTTCTCGAGCTGATCGTCCTTGTCCCAATAGCGCCTGAGCCCATCAGGTACTGAACCCTTTCTCTCTTCAAGTGTATTTCCGGTGTAGGAAAACCTGACAGTAGAGTTGGGCCAGGGCTAAATCATTGTACCTTTTGTGCCTGAGCCCATTGGGTACGGAACCCTTTCTCTCTGCAAGTGTACTTCCGGTATAGGAAACCTTGACAGTAGAGTTGGGCCAGGACTACCATCGTTGTCCCTTTCTTGCCTAAGCCCATCGGGTACAGAACATTTTCTCTTCGCGAGCATATTTCCGGTTTAGGAAGGCTCGACATTAGAGTTGGATTAGGTCTTCTTTCTTTACCAAACGCCAATGAATGGGTCTGGGTCTCTGCCTGTAAGGAACACAGGTAACTAGATGCTCGTCTCGAGCTGACGGAGCTTGTAGTTCCCCTTTCCTAGAGACTTTTCACTTTCTATTTGCAGTTCGCGCTGCCCTCTAGCGCTGTTCTGCCCTTTCATTGTTTCATTGTACTCGGTATGAAATCTATTTGTCTCTCGCCATGCATCTACCTTTACGTGCATTTTACATTGGCCGCCCCTCCAATGTTCGGACTGGACTGACTAGCTTCACTCTATGTCGACAGTGTCGCTATATGTGGTGATGCTGGTGGTGTCGGAGATATTTTCTGTCTCTTGTGCAGTCAAATCTCTTTCCATCTGCTACCTCCACATTCTCGGACACGATCCCCAAATGATTTGGCCAGAATCAGCTCGAGCTGCTGTATTTCTGTTTCCAGGGTGCACCACGTGGAGGTACATTTTGGATCTTGGTTATCTGCTAACCCTGGGTCCTGCTAGAGCAGTGCATTCCCTTTGCACCCCATATATTCAGATGACTTTAAAATAATAGAAGTATATTTACAGACATAATTAAAGTAACAAGCTCACGTGCACAAAAATGCAAAACAACAAATGTATGTACAGAAATTTAAAGGCAACAGAAGTGTATTTTCACTGACAATAATAAACCAACAATAATTTATACATTTTATTTTCTTCTTGATCATTTTAGACAGCTTATCTCTGGTTACAATTTTATCCATTCTCGTCATAGTGATCTATTTTTGCTTACAAATGCTACCTGTTCTTAATACCTATGTCTGAGATATGACTTTATTGTTGTCTGTTTGTTTTAATCCCCATAATTATGAGCAATGAATCTCTGTTTCCTATATACTTTGGGGTTCTTCCAGAGCTTTCCTATCAAAAAGACTTCAACTCTGTTGGTATGGAATGCTTAGAGTAGGCTTCTACTCAGATAGGGACGTATGTGTGTGGTAGGTATGTTTAACCGTTTCGTATACAGACATTAAATCACATGAGTGTAAATTTTCTGGCATCATTAGTCACTTTTGATGATGCATTTTCATCATAATTGTATGGAAAATATTTAATTATACATTTTAAAAAATATTAAAATATTTAATGGTATGGAAAATACAGTCAAATATATTTTTATTATGATGAGTCAAACTCATTCCATTTATTTTTATATTGTTATTCATACCCATTATGTCAATGAATCTTCATGCCCAGTTCAATATATAGTTAGTTAGTTTATTCCTTTTGTGCCTGCTGCATGAAAGGACAGAGATTTTGATGGCAGAGGTTTTGATTCTCCACATGTGGTGCAATTCGCTGCCTGCAGTTTTAATTCTTCTCTGGTCCTGCAGCCTATTATTTCCCCTTCTTTAAGTATGATGTTTTTTTTAGAGTTGCTTTAGGCTTTCCTCATTTTCTTTTACCCTCAGGTGTCCACATAAGGGCTTTTTGGTTTATTCTGTTTTCATCTAGTCTTAAAATGTGACCCATATATTTCCATATGTGTTTTCTTATAATGTTTGACACATATTGGTGTGTTTTGTTTCTTAAATCACTATTTGTGATGAAATAGCTCTATTTTATGTTCATCAGTTTTCAGAGACATTTGTTTTCGAATATGTTTCATTTTTGGTCTGTTGCTTGAGTTGATTTCCAGCGTTTACCTCCATACGTAAATAGAACTGGCACAAGCTGTCTTGGCGATCATTCTTATCAGCACCACTCACAACATCCATTCTAATGGACAAAGAAGAAGATGATGTTAAAGCACAGGTTCCAACTATTTTTACGTCACAATCACATTTTATATAAGTAAAGTACAGCAGTGATCCAAATACATTTAATAAATGATTCTTTAAGAGGTAAAAGAAAAAACATGGATATTAGAGTAAACTTACGACATATTTGATGTAATAATTATTACATAAATTGTAATTATAATTAAAGTTGTAACTCAACAAATTTCAATATTTGTCATTGAATTATTATTTTTTTACCAACCTCATGTAATTGTGAGCATTTATTTTTTTTGTTGGGTTTTTAAATTAACTCTTTCAACACGTAATTATACCCGGGGTTCAGACGTAATTAATTTTAGGCTAACTTTTTGGACCGCAACATGATTCAGGCGCTAGCTTTCTGAAGACAAAATATTAACTATGGAAAGTCATGTAAGGTATCAAAAGAAAGATAATTGAATGTGAAATTCATATAAAATATAAGAATTGTAAGAACAATAACACTTGTTATTTACGAACCAAACAAGGCCAATTTGGAGGATATATATGGAGTCCCATTATAACGGGCATATGTCCTTAACCGGTGCCTGCTCTGTCCCGTTATAATGGGTTTACGTATGAACTGAGTTAAGAAGCATTGACAATGCACTCTCATTGACATGCAGAAGCAAAGGGGAATAAAACGCAAACATTGTGAAATAAGGATATAACTGACACATTAGCACACCAGAACTGAGCATGCAATATTTCATGCAATAAGTTGCATGTCTAGAAATCATTTCACATCCAAGATTCATCTTGTACTTCATCTGGAATGCTGGCTACATTAAGGGAAAACAGAGAGTAGATTTCATAATTTTGCAGCTAATTCAAACTTTAAGACACTGATTAAAAATGAAAATGGCATTAGTATCAACATTTAGTTAAAGTTTTCTCTTTCAGCCAGTGACCCCACAGTAAACCTATGTGTTAAAATACATAATCTGATTAAAACTATGAATTTGATTTCAATACAGGTTGGATCTAAATGGAGCCAAATTTGTTGGAAAAGAATCTTTAATAAAGGTACAAGATTTAACATTGATTAGTGATAATTTCTAGTAAGCAAAAAGGTTATTTTGTTAGTTCTGCTAACATTTGTAGCAGTTGCTTAGAGAGTGAGGCAGTCAACATATAATACAAGTTTTAAAAATGAATAATAGTGATAATTCGTAACTTCTTCATCTGCTTTTGTTCTTAAACTCCTGCAGATGTAGTCTGGAGAATGGAATGTGTTGAGTCATGGTTTACAGTTTTGCTGCAATATCTGCACTTTTTGTCCTGGTGCATCCAACTTCAGTATGGATTCTGGGTCACTTTGGGTCAACGCCATAAACCTCTTATCTCTTGCCATCATGGCAAGTAGCAGTGCCACTATTCTTTGTTAATATTTTGGATCCCTAAACCTCTTATCTCTTGCCATCATGGCAAGTAGCAGTGCCGTTAATATTTTGGGTCCCTAAAAAACACAAATTCATAGTAAAAAGTTAATGATGAGTTGTTTTGTTAGCATTTGTAGATGCTGCTTAGAGAGGAAGAGAATCAGTGTAACATTGAGTTTTTACATAGAATAAATATTGGTAATAACATTGGTATCTGTTCATAAACACTCAAATGAAAAATATATTGTGAAATATGACCTTGTCATTAGAGGTGAGAAAGAGAGTTCTTGCAGTGCTACATAACACCTATACTAACATATGGATGCAAGTCTTGGACAATAAACACACTGGAAAGTGGGAAATTACAGGCAATAGAGATGTTTTTCTATAGAAGAATGCTGAGAATACCATGGCCTGCCAAAACCACTAATGTGGAGGTGTTGAGTCAAATGCGAAACAGACCTTAATCATCAATATAAGAAAGAGACGATCTTCATTTTTGGCCACTTCATGCGGCAGGGAGGTATGGAGAACATAGTCACAACAGGCAAGATTGAAGTCAACAGAGACAGAAAGTGACAACGTGAGAAAATATTAGACAGTTTGACAACCAGGCATGGCATTGAAACAACAACGATCCTGATACATAATACTGTGGACAGAGAGCTGTGGAGAGCCATTTTTGCCTACACCAGCCGGATGGCATCTGATGATGATGATGATCTGTTCATATAACAAATATAAATAACCAAAATATCGGAGGAAGTTCGACAAATTGGAGAGTGCTGCAGTAACCAAATATGTAGGAAATACTAAATAAGGTAGAAAGGTTACTAAAAAAATGACAAACTCTCAATAATAAAAAATAAATAGCTAATAACAAAAAATAGAACAAGGACACTCTTCTACATTGTGGTCAAAACAGGACCTTTTTCAAGAAACAAATATCAACCAAAAGCACAAAACCATAAAAATATTGAACACTAGCACTTGAAGATGTTTCCCTTACGAGAAAAACATATCAAAGTGTTGTTGGAGTACGCTTGTCTAATAAAAGACAAATTGCGTGCGTTCAATATGTGAGCATACATTTGCACACTATTGAAAGAAAGAAATAGACATAGATGAATGGACAATCAAGCGGAAGCCAAACATGAAAAATGTAAAAGTAGAGTTAGGGATCAACAATGAGTAGCGTCAAGATGATGGGGGGGGGGGGGGGGGGGACTGAGACCATAGAAATGTGTAGGGAGGATCAGCAGTTGTCAACCTCAGGAAAGACATGCATCAAAGTATACACACATGAAACACACAACCGAACACATATGTATACTTACTATCAGAATATATGAATATGTCATGTGACGTATTCCTTCCAGAACGTTGTCTTCCCAATGAACTCTCTGAACCTCACTCTGTCTTGGGCGATGTGGCTTGCATTTTCTAGCGATGTATTCATGTTATCTTTAATGTCGTCAGTCCATCGTCTTCTTGGTCTGCCCCTTCTCCTCTTCCCAGGTACTCTTCCCTCCATTATTTGTCTTTCTAAACAGTTATGTCTCTTTATATGACCAAACAGGCGTAGTTTTCTTTTTGTTATTGTGTTTAGTAACCAACACTCTGGAATATTCAGTGTGTTTATAATATCTGAGTTTCTGATTTTATCCTTCCATGATATTCTAAGTATCTTTCTGTAGCATTTCAGCTCGAAGGCGTTGATCTTCTTTGCCGCTGTTTTACTTAGAGTCCATGTTTCACAGCCGCATGTTCCAACCGGAAAAATAAAAGTTCGTAACATTAGCACTTTCGTTTCTATTTTGTTGTTTTTCCATATGTTTTTCAGCCGTGTTATTTTGCAATATGCCATTGCCAATCTCTTCCTTATTTCTGCCATGCAGTCTCCTGCACCGTTGATGTTTGCTCCTAAGTATTCAAATTTATCCACACATTCTATCTCGGTATTGTCTATTCTGATTTTTGGTTGTTGTGTTGTTATATATATGAATATCAATACATATATGCACACATATATACAAATCATACAAATATGTGAATATTTATACACGTACAAACGTTTACATGTAAATACATATTATTTAATGTGCAGAAAAAGTGTCCCTGTTCTATGTTTTATTGTTAGTTATTTATTTTTTATTATTGTGTTAGTCATTTTTTAGTAACCTTTCTACTGTATTAGTATTTCCTGTTCATAAAACAATAACACATTCCTAGTTTTAAATGGTTTTTAAATAAACCACAGTATTCTAAATACATTTTCAGTTGTTTCAAGCTTGCACACAGATGACAGATTTGGATCTGAGCTACTGTAACAGATTTGCTCATTCTCCAGAATGTGAGGTCTTGTGGGTTCTGCCTCAGTCCTTGACATCCCTCTCTTTATGTGGACTCATGTTGCAAGATAGTGATATACTAGTGGAGTCTGTCACTCGTTTGCCACATCTCACAAGCATCAAACTATGTGGTGTACCAGCCCTCACAGATGATACACTGACCAGGGTTTGTTGTGTTTGAATTGTCTTTATTATCTTTGCTTTATGTTCTGCGGTTCATTTCATTTAGTTGATACATATTAGAAGTGATATTTTTAGCATTTGTAGAACATGTATGTGTTAAAAAGGGTTGAAAAGTCATAGAGGATTGACTTCACTGTACTTGGTTTCCCATATGTACTCCGTCTCTCTCAACGAAGCGGGACGCCACCTGCGGAGAGTATCACTCATAGCACGTAGCTTCAAGCGATAATCCACAGGGACCTCCAAAAAAGTCATAATTTTAAGTGTTAAACATAATTTTATATATATATATATATATATATATATATATGTGTGTGTGTGTCATAGTTACCCCTCCAATTTTTTAGGGAAAATAAACTGTAAAGTAGCTAACATATTCAGTGTTTATGAAGATGATGTATGAACATTTGAATTTTCTGCTTCACACAATTCTTAACCAGGTAGCATATGTGCCAGGAGGTAAAAGAAAATGAATGATTGTGTATATAATATTGATGAAAGTATGATGAGAATGAATTGCTTCTTTTGCCCGTGTGTTGCGGGGGCCCAAAAGGGGAGCAAAGAATAGCAACACTGTTTACCTTCCACGCATGTCGTAAAAGGCGACTAAGGAGGTTATGGGATGGAGTTGGCTGTCCCATCCCATATAGGGTCAGTGACCCAAAGCCATGCTGAAGTCGGATGTGTCAGGCCGAAAGGCACAAATATCGCAGGAATGCTGTAAACCATGGCACAACGCATTTCGTTCTCCGGACTACATCCTGCTAATCTGCAGAAGTTTGAGAACGAACGCAGAAGAAGAAGAAGAATTACTTCTAGTGTTAAAGTGACCCAAACAACAGGCAGACACCAAAGAAATGAATAACAGAGTTCTAGTAATTTTTTTGGAGGGTTACTCTTGTGTGGAAGTTTAGCACCACTCACGTGATGTCGTGGCCCGAAAGGGAAGGAAAGAATGGAAACACTATTTACCTTCCATGCATGTTGTAAGAAGCATCTAAGGAGGTTATGGGAATAAGTCAGCGTTGTATCCTATATCAGGTTAAAGTGACCCAGAAGCCATGCTGAAGTCTGAAGTGTCATGCTGAAAGGCACAGATATTGCAGAAAAGCTGTAAACTATGACACAATGCACTACATTCTCCAGACTACATTCTGTTAATTTGCAAGAGTATGAGAATGAAAGCAGAAAAAGAGGAAGTTACAAGCCACTTATCCTGGAGAACCTAAGTTCTAGTCACCAGTCAATGGCACAAATTAAACAGAGACCCAACACTTCTCTATTCTCTGGACTAAATCTTGCTGGAAATCTTGTAGAACTATTGTTCTGCTGCAAGGAAGTTACAGGAGATTTAAATAATGATTCTTGATTAGAATCTGGCCTCACTGCATGTGGGGCATTCCCGTAAGTGCTCCGCCCTCTGTTCCAACAGCCATCCTACTCGATGGTATTTCAAGTCTAATGTTGCCGAAACATGTCACCATCAGGGCACAACTCTGGCCCTTGTGACAGGTTTCTTTGTTGTTTCACCCACCCACGTCGTGCCCGTAACTAGTTCAAGACAACGTCGGCCTGTCTGAGCTATTATCGAAGGTTACGACTACGGGATTGTATAGATGACATCCAATGAAGCTTCTATAAGATGAAAACCACAATATAAAGACATGTCATCTACTAAGGTTTTCTGTTGCATGGTTGATTTGTCTAGTGAGTCATTGGTGAGACCCACAGACACAACCTCATGCGCGATTTTAAGAATGAACACTTAAAAGGTCACCAGTGGGACATTTAAAAAAACATTTTATTGTGACCAACTGTCTAGTCTTATTGAAGATGTTAGTTAATTTAGATAGCTGGATAGTTAGATTTTTAGTCTATTTGTTTGTTTGAGTTTGTTTGTTAGTTGGTTGACTGGCTGACTAGCTGGTTGGCTGGCTAGTTAGTTTTTCTTAACTTGCAGTCAAAATGGCAGCTAGCAGCATAGATAGCAGTTTGTGTGTCAATGATAACTTTACCTCTGAAAATTTATTTATTCATTTCTTTCAAGCAGGTGGTTGTGCTAGATAATGAATTTTATCCATTTTTTTTGCAATTGGTTTGTAGTTAGTTCATTTCTCATATTTATTTTTTGCTTTCAAATTTATTTGTTTAATTAATCCTGCAGATTTTGGAGAAAATTGGTCACAAACTTACATATGTGAATTTGAGCGGAATTGGAGATCAGGAGATCACAGATAATGGACTGAAATCAGTAGCCAAATTTTGTACAATGCTGAAGTCCATCCATATCAGTATGTTACGACAAGTTACAGGTGTAACGCTGCAACCCATTTTCACAGATTGTAAGAGGGCATCCAAAATAGATCAACTGGGTATCAATTGTAAACAGGTAAGAAATGTCCTGTCACATCTTCTTCTTCTTCTGCAGCATTCATTCTCAAACTTCCGCTGGATTTCATTTATAGCAGGACCATGGTCCCACTAGATTTTGAGCAGTATGTAGTCCAGAGAATGGAAATACGTTGTGTCACCGTTTTATTTGCACCGATGGCTCAACACATCCGTCTTTGGTGGTCTGTCACATCTGATGTTCTTGCGAGAATTTATAAAACTTGATATCAATAAATATGTAGTCAAAAGTGTGCAGCTTGGTTACACTGCTTACAACTTTCTACCTGACAGGTCCAGCTCTAGGATACCATTTTTTATCACTGTGACTTTCTATATTTTGGGAGCAAACCTAACACAAGACCCTCCGTAGTCATCTCTTACAACATAGACTACATGGCAGACCATAGTATTTTATATTTTGTTCTTATTTTCTGAGCTAAACATGCAGCTGATTACTTTGCAGATTCCTTTGCAGAAGACAATAACAGAGAATTGAAATATTCTCAGTAACAACATACATATAACATAATATCTGTATTAGTTATACAAGGGCCGATAGGTTATTTCAATACCTGTATGGGATGTTTGTTGTTGTTGTAATAGTCCTTGTCTCGATCGGTCCGTTCTGGTGACTTTGTGTGCACGGTTTGAAAGGCTTGATTAAATCGCACCTTTTATGGAGATGTGGTTAGTCAAGTATGGAAGAACGCGTGTTCAATAGTTGCTAGGCGATTTGGTGCCGTTGATCGGACTGGTTCAATTCCCGTTAGTCTCAAGAATTTTTAAAAATTGTCCTATGGCTTCCTACTTATATTTACTTGTATTTGTTTAGCACTTGTTTATGTAGTTTCATTTGACAAACATCTTGAGAGCTCTTTTGACAAACTTATTGACCTCTTCATAATTTAATTTGTTTAAGTGATGGGATAACAAAGTGACATGGTCACCATAAGGCTGCAAATCAATATTCTTTAATTTATGATATAAAATTATTTTTTCCAGATGGATGCTAGCATATTAGACCAAATAATGATTAGTTGTCCCAATCTGAACTTGCTGGATCTCCCAGATCTTCCTATAGTGAATAATGAAATGATAATCAACTTAGCCAATCACTCTCCCAAATTGACACATCTAGACCTGAGAGGCTGTAGGCAGGTAAGTGCAGACATAAGAGTAGATAATGCCTATTGTTGACTGCTAATGTTGTCAAGTTGTTGAAGAAATGCTTTCTCTTGATTCTTGATTAGAAACTGGCCTCACAACACGTGGGGCATTCCCATAAGTGCTCTGCCCTCTGTTCCAGCAGCCATCCGACTCAGTGTTTAGAGTCTAATGCTGCCGAAATAGATGTCGATATCCGGGCACAACTCTGGCCCTTGCAACAGGTTTCTTTGTTGTTCTGCCCACCAATTTCGTTCTTGTAACTAGTTCATGCACAACATCGGACTGTCGGAACAACATGGTAACTGTTATCGAAGGTTACAACTACGGGATCGCATAGATGACGTGCCATGAAGCTTCTAAAAGAAGATAGCCTCAATATAAAGGCATGTCTTCTATTAAGGTTTTCTGTTGGATGGTAGGTTTGTCTTGTAAGCCATTGGTGAGACCCACAGATGCAACCACATGCGCGAAATAATGCTTTTACAATGAATAGAGATTAGATTAAATATAACTTCTCTGTTACACAGTATTCAATGTTAATGGGTGGAGTGTACACAGAATAATAAAATGTAAATAGTCCAGGGATTCACAAGATCTAATTCTTATTGCAGTGATGAGGTGCATGCTAAGCCTCTTATCCATCAAATTACACCGTTTTTTAAAACCCATACCTACACAGTAGTCATCAGTGATAGGAAGTTTCCACTCCATAAGAGCACTAACAGTATTAAGGATTCCAGACTTGAGAGTGGATTGTCATGAACCTGTACACAACTATTGTACTTGTGAACACAATTGATTCTTTACTTGGAGGAGAGGAGTGGATAAATAATGAGGAAGTCATGGAAAACTATAGGCAGGTCATTCTTACTCTTTGCAGGAAATTATAAATGTGAGACATTGTTAAAAAAATACACTTTTGCTGCCGATCTATGTGACATGTCCTTTACAGAACATTGTCCTCACTGGCACTCTGTAAACTTCTCAGTTCTTGCTTTTGCTGCCACCCCTTTGTAATCCAAGTGTTTTCCTCCTCTAAACCCTTTTTTTAAAGTATGATGAGTTTTACGAGTGTTCAATTTAACCGTTTCAGCCCCGGCCGTTCAGGAAAATCTCAGTGCTGCATTTCCCGGACAAGGGAAATAACTCCGTACAAAATAAGTAGTGATTGGGCAAGAAAATTAATACAAAATACAATATTCAATCAATTTTTATGATTCAAAGTCCAAATAACAGATAAATGGAAGAGGTAAATGTAAAGTAAAGTAACCCATAGCATTTATTAATGCCGTAGGGGTGTGAGATGTTAGCGAACTCACATTTCACAGGCTCTGCAAATGAAGGCGGTAGCCATCTCCTCTCCCTCGCAGTCTTTACTTCCTGAATTAATCCGGTACCCATTTAAGGCTGGGTCGATCTGGGAGCCCTTGCGATCTGAAAACATTTCCGCCTCAACTCGGGAATGAACCCAGGACCACTCATATGCGAAGCCAGTGCGCTAACCAGACTCCCTAATGGAAGAGGTACTGATCTGTGAGTATATTTTTGTGAATGTCATTTAAGACAAGTTTACTGGTAATGTAACGTGCAAGAGGAAAACAAATGAGCACCAGTTTCATGCCCTCTTCACCTACTTGTTTCAAATTGTTTGCTGATAAATGTTCAAATGAAAAGCTACAAAGCAGTCTCCTTTACACAGCATGACAACAACATTCTGTAACTGTTAACTACTCTAAACATATAGGTCTAGTTTACATAAAGGAAGCCCTAAATATCTGGTGAATATCTTTATCAATATTACTAGCTAAAAAGTCAGAATCAGTCACTTTTGTCTTGTTTTGGATCAGCTGTATAGTTCATTTTGAAGTATTTGTTGAAAAACCACAATAAAATCATTAAATTTCAAATTGTGCAGAATTATCTAATAACCAGCCCTGCCATTTTCAAATGATATTTGTAATGAATATTTCCTGCACTAAATAAAACATGTGTAGAGTAGGATAATTTCCCTTGAAATGACAATTTGTGGATGACAAAAGTTATCTACAGCAGTGAAGGGGACTGTGTCTCAATAACAAAAGTTGTCTGTGGCAGTGAAGGGGACTGTGTCTCAATAACAAAAGTTGTCTGTGACAGTGAAGGGGACTGTGTCTCAATAACAAAAGTTGTCTGTGGCAGTGAAGGGGACTGTCTCAATAACAAAAGTTGTCTGTGGCAGTGAAGGGGACTGTGTTTCCATAGATAAATTGTCTGTGGCAGTGAAAGGGACTGTTTCAATTACAGAAGTTGTCTGTGGCAGTGAATGGGACTGTGTTTCTATATCAATTGTTGTCCTGACATATATTTCTATATTTATTTGTCTATTTTCACTGTCCATGGTATTCTCATTATCATTCTGTAGTATCTCATTCCAAAAGAAGAATTTCTTTATGCAACTGTTACCATGTCATAAATTCTACTGGGAATATGATTGCTGTAATTAGATGTAATTTAGCTTTGCTGTTGGTACCTTGTAAAATATTTTTTTTTATGTTTGCTAATTTGAATGTCAATATTGGAATTATTCTCTTAATCTATACTGTACAATCCCCTGAACTGTTTATGCTCCTTTTTAAATATTCAAATTTTGTGACATCTTTCAGTTCATCTTTCACTTCAGTTATGACTTTTGGTCAGGTTTGAACATAGTGGTTTGAACATCTGTTGTCCTGAGTTTCAGATCAATTACAACATTTTCATTCCCCATTGATATATTTTATCTGCTGAAGATGGATGTGCCGGGCCATTGGCACAAATAAAATGGCGACACAACGCATTTCCATTCTCTGGACTACATCCTGCTGGAAATCTAGTAGGACATGGTCCTACTACAATTAGATCCAGCAGGAGTTTGAGAATTTTATGAGTTATTATTCTTGTTTTTAATAGTGAACATTTTTTACTTACCTATATTTGCCTGGACCTCTAATTCAGTGTGCATAGAGTAGGGCCACTGTCATAGGTGGTGACTAAAGAAAATAAGAGACAACCTGTCACCTATGAAAAAAATCATTGTCACTGCATGCCTTGTCTCAATTTCTTACTTTTATCTTTTGTCATACTTATTCACTCAATACTTTATGAGTTAGCATGGGAGTGTCTCAGTCCAAGGGAGTAAACATCTACAGAAATCCAGAGGGGAGACCCTAAGGCAGTCAATGGTGTATTGCCCTCCATATTTAACAGCAGGGATTAGATGTCATGTATGAGTATGTGTTAAACTACTGCAGTAATGTTGTCAGATGTTGTCATATTCTTTTATTACATTTGTATCTCATTTATTTTAGGTTACAGATGAAGCAATCTGTCACTTAAGTAGATGTTGTCCTTTGACCAACTTGTGCCTATCAGGTCTCTATGCCATTACAGATAAAAGTATCTTTTGTCTGGCTAGCAGTTGTCCTCAGTTAGTAGAGATCTACCTGAATGGATGCTCCCATGTATCGCCAGTAGCAGTGCAGTATTTAAAGGTTGGTTGATGCTGTTATTTTATGTAGTTTAGTATATGGTATATGGTTAAATATTCCCTTATCCATATCATTGAGTCGTATTGAGTAATATGGTGTTAGGCCTGTATTTTTCATGACTAACAGCATACCTAGGGATGATGTTGTTAGCATAAATCCTGCTACCTTTACTTTCTAGAAAATCTGGTAACGATTTTCCTTCATTCATTTTTCTTTTGCACTGAAGTTAGCGCATAGGGCAGAGGTCAGATCTCTCCACGATCTCTCCACAATGATCGACTTCCGGTAGTGACGTCCGTTGATGGAGGGTGTTTCTCTAATCATGTCTGGGTCATTCCGTCGATCGTTGGATTAATCAACTAACATCGTAAAGTCCAGACCGATTTGTGTAACATTTTCTTTAGGCTAAGTTAATCTGTTGATTTTGAAATATATCCAGTTGAACTGGAAATTGAACCTTGGATCACCTGAACCAGAAGCCAGTTGACTAGCAATTGAGCTACGGTGGTATCTATTATAGAATTTAATCACATTTTTTCCATTGCATTTAATGTTTTGTTTTTTTCATGCCATGCTCATCTTCGCTTGCGAAGGAGGAACATCATAGAATAACATATTATAGGATAAATTATACAATATAATATTATAAATTATACAATATAATATTATAAATTATACAATATAATATTATAAATTATACAATGTATCTATCTACCCAGCACAAATATATGACTCGAAAACATTGATAATAAACAAACAGCTAGAGGACAGAATGAATGTCTTTGAGATGCAGATATATAGAAGAATTAGAAAAACTTCATATAAAGAAAAGAAAACAGAGGGGATCTGATGACTGCATATGAAAAATTTGTCCTTCTTCAAGATAGATCCACTTGCATGTCATGGTTGGTTGGTTGCTGATCCAGCGGTCCATGAGCTCATGCCCTTTGACCTAATGCCATTAAATGGCATTATATTGCTGGGAAGTCTGTGGATTTTCGGCCCACCCCAGGACAGAGCCAGAGAACAACTATCACACCTCCAGGAAGGTAGGTTTAAACCTATGCACTGCTCCTAGCCACTAGAGCCAAGATAGGGTTCACTGTGCTCATTCCCCGCCACCAATTGACTACTGGTTATGCCGAAATTCTCTATTGCTCCAGGCATGCAACCAAATGTTCACGTCAAAAGGATTGTCACATCCTGAGTCACTGTGCCTCTATGATGGGTTTCAGCCATAGGAAAAAACAGCGCTGTCAGTTTCTTCCTCCACACTGCTGCGAAGCAAATCTCTGGCTCCCTCCCAACCGCAGAGGGTGCATACATAAAAATACATTGTAACAAAAAAATGAAAGTATGAGAGGCATAACTGTATAGACGACATTCCATGAAGCTTCTCTAAGAAGATAACCTCAATATAACGGCATGTCATCCACTAAGGTTTTCTGTTGCATGGGTGGTATGTCTAGTGGGCCATTGGTGAGACCCACAGACGCAACCACATGCATACTTGCATGTCATAGATCACAGAATAATCTAGGCCAGTGTGGGGAAAATATGGCCAATGGTTTAAATCACCATAAGAACTGGCACATAAGTGTATAAAATACTACTTGGACTATTTAAAAATAGCTTGTAGGCCCCATGCCACACAGAATATGCTCAGTCCGGTTCACCAAACCAAGAAGGTTGTCCATCTGTGATCTAAATATGACACCATATAAAAGGGCTAAAAATGCATAATGGATTGACTTCATTGTACTTGAGTTATCCAATATGTACTCTGTCCCTTTCAACGGAGTGGCATGCCACAGTCTTAGTCTGTCAGTCTATGGCTGCCCAGGGTCAATCCCAAGAGTACCACTCATAGCACGTAACTCTGTAGCTTCAAGCGATAGTCTCCAGGGATTTTCCAGGGAAAATTCACTTTATTAACAAGACAACATGAGTGGGATTCAAACCCGCAACATCTTGAGCACACAACAAACAGCATAACAACTACATCATGGAGACTGTTTATTATAACACCATATCCTTTATGCATGTATAGTGTACTAGGTACTAGGTATGACAGGGACTGAACATACTTCACTACTTAAATATCAGCATGTCAAATTGTTGGTCAGAAATGTATTGTAAGTTCTGTCCTTGGATCTTTACAATCTGATCTGTATTTGTCAACTGTTGAGATATTCATTTCTGTATGACACTCAAGAACATTAAAGGCATTATATGGTATATAATCACGTATTGCACAATCATTTCCAGGCCAGTATTTCCACATAAGATGCTGACGGCATCTCTATATTTACTCCTCTTATTCTTTATATATTGGTGGTGGTAGATGGATTGATGAATGGATGTAATAATTACTTTAATTTTCATGCTTGGACATGTTGGTCTTGGAGGCAATGAGCGAGTTGTTAAACTGGCAATCTTTGCCACATTATTGAAACTTAATACATCAATGGATCATTCTGACATAATCAGTACACTAAGAGACCTTGTCTGTTCAGAGAATTTTGAGAAGTTTCAATTATGATTGCTCTCAAAACTACAAAAAATTGGAGTGACCTGGAAAGAGAAACATAATAGATTTATGAATCGTGATAAATCAACACCACAAATGCAGACTGGGATCCTCTATATTCTAATAGATTTATTGAGATGGGAGTTGGAGCACCTATGGACTTATCATATAAGTGCTGATGATAACATGTACTCATAACTATATATTTTTTGGTAAACTAAGCTATTTATCTTCATATTTTTGTTACCTCAAACAGGATTGTTGTCTAGGGAGACTGTATGCAAAACACAATATTCCAAATGCAAGCCCCAATCAATTGATGGCAAGAAATTTAGACACTGGGGAATTTTGTAGAGCAGATCTTTTGTAGTGTTTTAAGAGTTTTTGTCAAAATTCTATAATATTGTATATATTTCCTGAATAGGTGCCATCTGAGCAGACCTGGTTCAAATCCTGTGTACTGCATTATTATTTATTCTTTTATAAATTGCCTAGAACCTTTGGTATTTCTGTACATATTTTAAAGAATATGATTATGATTTTGTAGCAATATCATTGCACTTTGCATGACTTCTTAGTCCTGGGCTTTCTTTGCTTTGGATAGCCTTCCAATCTGTTGACAGATGTTGAGTCTGTAGCAACTCTATGTCATAATATTTTTTATTAATAATTGCATCCTTGAAGATTCACAGATAATATATTACTGGGTGACAGTTTTATATGTAGAAACTGTAAGACAGGGAGTTGAACTTTGGCATCCTGCTATTTACTTCTGTTTGCTACATGCTTATGTAAGATGACTAAAAGCTTGTTCTTGACCATGAACACTGCCTTCATCATCACAAGCCGCCACTTGCATTAAGTGCTGCTCCCTAGCACTCTGTTGTCTGCTGTAGGATTATCACTAATCTCACGATCTCGAAGAATGGGGTCTGACAACCTGGCTGTTGAATACTGTTGTGATTTGTACACTGTACTATGACAGTTTTGTGGGCTGGGAGAACCAAGAAAGATGCTGAGAGGATCAAAGATATTATATTTGTGTAACATTACTAGTAGTACTTGCTTAAAAATACAAGATCAGTAAGTCTTATAATGAACGCACAGACTATAGGATAGTCTGTGTCTTCATTGTAAAGCTAGTCGACCTTGTGTTTTACATAAATATTATTGTTATATAGTTTTACAGCAGTCTTATGCTGAAGTAGGATGTGTCAGGCCGTTGGCACAAATAAAATGGTGTTACAGTGCATTTCCATTCTCTGGAATATATCCTGTTGGAAATCTAGTAGGACCATTGTCTTTTTTCAAGATAGAACCAGTGGGAGTTTGAGAATGAACATTGAAGAAGAAGACGACAGCAGTCTCACATATTATCAATTGTTGCTTTTGTGTAAGTGCAATCAGTTCTTCTTCTGTCTTAGTCTATGCTGCCCAGAATCCCAAAAGCGTTAGTCAAGTGTTTCGCAGTAGCTTTGGTATTACCTATTACAGAATGCACCACAAGGAGATGTAATTCAGGTTTTGGCTATTTTCTAGCACTGAAAATTGCATGAGACCTATAAAAAATGTTTGCACCCCACTGTAACTGGATATTTTAGATCTTTGAAGCATGGACTGATCGGACACTGTAACTACCCTTGTCAGCATGAAGTCCAAGAGAACTATTTGATAGTGAAGTGACTGCACAACCATTATCTGTGTACTAGATGTAGTTGTCCTGTATGGTACACTGTGCTCAGTGACAACTCTATCACAAGTACTAGCTTTAATACCTCAGACAGATTTATCACACTGGCGCACAGATCCATCAATGGATATAATGATATCCTCATTGACGGATGTTACAAGTTAATCAATTTTGAGGTTGACATTTCTGTGGTCCCAATCTCTACAGTCCCTCCTAAATGTTATAATGTAAAAGCTGCTATAGTCTTATGGAGTGAGTGCCACTTTTTTTTTATTCAGTAAGGTTGAAACTGCTACATCTGCTATTGACATTTTAACATGCTCTATCCATGACATGCAGCACTTTATTCTTGTCCTTTTTAACACATTTATATTCTTATGCCGCCAAAGACGGATGTGTTGGGCCATTGGCGCAAATAAAACGGCGACACAATGCATTTCCATTCTCTGGATTACATCCTGCTGGAAATCTAATAGGACCATGGTCCTGCTACAAGAGAGATCCAGCGGGAGTTTGAGAATGAATGCTGAAGAAGAAGAAGAACAATATTCTTATGCAATTAGTGCTTTTCGTCTTCAGTGACACATAAGTATGCGTGAGCTTGAGCAAGAGAATGACAAGAATGTAAGGACTGACAACAATAATATTTTATAAAATGAAAGTATGCTCTTGAAAACCATTTCTTACTTTTTTTTTTTTAAATTGTGTAATTTTTGTGATAACAGTTTGAAATCTGTGTGTTGACAGGATCTGAAGGGGAAGTAAAGAATAGGAACACTGTTTCCTGTCATGCATGTCATAAGAGATGACTAAGGAGGTTTTGGGGTGGAGTTGACTGTCCTATTTAAATTAGGGTAAAAATTACCCAGAAACCATGCTGGCATCAGATGTGTCAGACCATAAGGAATAGATATCACAGCCAAGCTGTAAACCATGACACAATGCACACATCCAGATTATATCCTGCTGATTTGCAAATGGTATGCGAATGAATGCAGAAGAAAAAAGAACATGTGAATATTTCCATACAGTGTGATGTTTTGTGGGTAGAAGTGGAATGTTTTCAGTGTAATATTTTATGATTAGAGTTACAAATTTAGGTACATGGTGTGATGATATATGATCTAGCATGGAGAATAGTACTGCCAGCAGCTATTGAGTAATAATATGTTAAATCAATGCCATAATATGTTGTTTTTTTTTGTATAGGGCGGCGGTGGGGGTTCAGCATTTCTTTCATCATCATGTGACATATTCTTTCCAGAACATGGTCTTCCTTATGGATTCTCTGAACACTCCGTGATTCTGGGAGAGTTGACCTACCACAGCTAGTTTTAAACTTTAAACGTGTTTAAGCATTCTGATATATCACTGCACCATCATCGTCTTGTGCGTCCTCTTCTCCTGTTGTTGTTAACTGTGCTTTCTGCTATTAATCTTTCCATGTTGTTATGTCTCATTATATAACCAAAAATACACAGCTGTCTTGTTAAGATGTTAATGAGCCAGCCCTCTTCAATGTTTATTGATCTTAACACTTTTTGATTTGTCTTTGTATCTGTATATTGTATACGTAAAATTCTTCTGAAGCATGTCATTTTGAAAGCAGTGATTCTCTTCACTACTGTTTTATTTAATGTCCATGCCTCACAATTGTATATTGCTGCTGGAAATATGCATGTTCTGATCATGCATAGTTTGGGCATGCTGCTGGTACCTTGCCAAAGATATTTCAGATGGGCGAATTTCAATTGTGTGTTCAGAATATCTTTAATAGAATTACTAGGCACATTACTCCTGTAGTTTACCATTGCTTTACAAAAAAGCTAAATTCCTTGGTAAAGATTTTTAATGTCTTTTGTGGAAATCAGTAGGAGGAGTGGTGGTTACCCGCTTTTATTTTGCTTGCTTCTTAGTATTCAGTGTTATGTTCTGACTTTCTAAAGCATCAGTTTGACCCCTCCGTCCCCTAAGCCAACCCCTCCCCGCTTAATCTGGGGCCTGTTTTCATTGCTCATGGAGTACAAGGTATTATAAAATATTGATGAGATTTAGTGATATCCAAGATTAAACAGATCTTATGTGATTGTTTTAAAACTTCTGCCAGTTTACAGAATGTAGTCCTGAGCTGACTAAAGAGGTTTTCTAAGTGGAGTTAGTTATTCCATATAGTGTCAAAATGACACAGAAGTCTCGCTGAAATTGGATGTGTCTGGCCTAAATGTGCAGACAGTGCAGCCAAGCTATGAGCAAGGATACAACACATTCCTTTCTCTTGATAGCCAGCCGCCATCTCAACCTTTAGTTGCATTTTATGACATGCTAGGCTTGTCACAGTACTAATATTGACATGTCACAGTACTAATATTGGCATGTCACAGTAATAATATTGGCAGGTCTCAGTACTAATATTGACAGGTCACAGTGCTTATACTTGTACGTCACAGTACTAGTATTCTGTGCTCCATTTTCAGTCCCTAGCAATGTGTATGATCCTGTGGGTATTAAAGAAAGCTATGAAGAACCCTTTCTTCCAAATTGCATAAAGGAAAAATACCTTCAATGCTTACAATTATTGGAAGTAAAGCAATGCCAGAAGCCAACCTGTAAACCACAACACCTTCCATTCTCTAGAATAGATCCTGCTAACCGGCAGAAGTTTGAGAATTAATACAACAGTAGAAGAGACACGGGAGGAATAAAAATACATAATGTATTTACCATTTCTCCTCATATTTATTCAGTGAGTCATGTGTAATCTTCAGACTAATGACCTTACTGAGCAAATAATTGATGTAGGACTTACATATAATTTGTAATAAGTGAAATCTCCTATTTTTTAAACTGTTTTGTCCTCACAATTATTACCATCATTTGTTGTCTTCTATGTTTGCTTTGAAATGACTTGCAGCACTGTTTACAGCAATGTGCAACATCTGTTTTTGCACTACTTCCTTGGAACTGTGTTTAGCATCCCTATTATATTCATAATGCAACATCAAAGTAGATAGGATCAATCTGAAGCAAGTCAACATATTCAAATATGTGGATGCATTAATAACATTAGATGGAAGATGTATTAAAAGAAGTCAGTCAAATGTGGAATTGACAAGGGGAAGGCAACATTTCACAAGATGAAGATCATCTTATATGATATAGCTTTATCGGTTGAGGTGACAATCAATGAGGTAAAGTAAAACTGTGTGAAAATAGTACCAATGTAGAAAACAGGTGATGAAGTTTTACTGCATGATGACTAACACACTATCACTATCGTAAGCTCATGTGAAATGATTCACACAACAGAAAACAAGCAAAATCATACAGATAATACACATGACACAATCAACGTTTCAACCAAAATGTCTTCATCAAGATACACGCAAAACATCAAAAGACGACGAATAGAACTGATTACAACACATAAACGTGTCCAACTGAAATATGGAAGTGAGATGCCGGAAGGATAGGAACAAGAATTACATAAAAAAGATAAATATAGGTGGGCACGAAACAAAACAAAAAAATTATGGAACAAAATGAGTAATGACAAAGACCACACCAACCGAGAACTAGACAAAAGAGTGGTTGAAATTAAGTTCAAAAAGCTTGAGAGTGCCCAACTAAAAAATAAGATGATTTTCCAGAGCGTACCTAGATCTAACATCGGTGGTGCTGGATCTGATGGAAGTGACCTGACACTACCTCGCCTCTATACTCAATCTGATATTCCCACTTCTCACGGACCACAAATGCGGATGTTCATCTTCATTCCAATGCCCGGGTAGTTTGCATTACTCCTGACCTCATTCTCTCTAATAGTAAAGTTTCTGTCCTCAGCAATGGCCTCCAGTTCGTCCATCTCTGTCCTGCATGCGATCAAATACACACCGCCTAAAATGCAGTATCAATATCAATGATGAAAAAAATTAAAATAAATGTATAAGTAAAGTATCTTGACACCATTTTAATATCAGATGGCAGGTGCTCCAATGAGATCAACAAAAGAATAGTACATGTCAAATCAACATTTTAGAAAATGAGAAACATACTATGCAATTTATTAATATCAATGCATAGGTGAGTTCGAGTGCTAGGATGTTATATTAAGCGAATCCTTCTTTATGGATGTAAAGCATGGAAAGTAAGTGTCCAATATACCTTGTAGACAACTGAGGTGTGGTTTTTAAGAAGAATAATGCAAATTTCATGGGCTGTCAAGAAAACTAATGTAGAAGTTCTCAGAGTTGCTGAAGTAAAATGACAAACTATATCGAAAATAGACAAAGAGATAATCAAGTTTTTTAGGACATGTAAGGAGAAAGTCAGAAATTTAGAGATGAAGTTATAGAATATTAGCTGCTGTATGACTGAAATTGGCAAGAGAAAAGGAACACTATAAGTCATGAAGACACATATAAGATGATGGAATGGGTCATGAGACCATATAAAAGTCCCGAAATTAGTATTTTAAACATATAAAAGTGAGAATATGGGTTCATAAAAGGAGAAGAGTGAGGATGGAGAAAAGAGATGGAATGGGGCATGCCGACCTAGAACATACACGAGAGTGGAGCTGATGATAATGAATATTGACTGGCTATGTGACTGAAACGTGTCAAGAACATGAAGAAAAGGAAAACTATAATCCATGAAGACAGAGGGAAGGTGATGGAATGGGTCATGAGACCATAGAAAAGGCCTGAAAGTGGAGATGAAGATATAAAATATTGACTGTATATAGATCTGACACTGACCAAGATGCTGAAGAAAAGGGACCGACTTTACCTCTGCGAATCTAGAAAAGTGAGACTATGGGTGCATAAAAGGGAGGAATGTGAAGATGCCTACAATGAAACAGAAAGGAAATGTCGTCTTGACGGTTATAAAGGTGACAATACAGGTCTTGGAACATAGAAAAGACACAAAGGTCATGATGCAAGAGAATATTGGTTGTGTATATGACATGACTAAAACTGCACAAGAAGAAAAAAAGGAACACTTTAAGCTATGAAGACATAGAGAATCTGATGGACTGGATCATGAGACCCTAGAAAATTCACGGAAATAGAGATGAAGATAGAGAATATTGGCTGGCTATATGACTGAAACGCCAAAAAGCTGAAGAAAAGGAACACCATACGCATGAAGACAGAGAGACTTGGTCATGAGAGCATAGAATAGCCTAGAAACTGCCCAAGAAGATGATAGAAAAGTCTAATATAAACCATGATAGAGAAAAGGCGACAAGTGTAGCATTAGAATACGTGTACATAAAAGGGATGAAAGTAAAACCAGTAAAGAGAAAAGTGATGGAATGAGTCATAAAGACATAGAACAGGCACGAAAGTGCAGATGAAGCGAGATACTTTTGGTTGAGTATATTCCAGAAATAAGCCAAGAAGATGAAGAAATTGAACAATATGAACCATGCAAAAAAAGAGAAAGGCCGCTGAAAGTAGCCTTGGAAGCCTAGAAATGTGAGAATATGAGCACATAAAGGGGAGAAAAGTGAATATTAATACAGAGAAATGTGAGTAAAGTGGAGATGTCGACCGAGAAACGAGATGAAATGTTGCTCTGAGAGTATAGAACCCTGACAATGTGGGACATGCAAAATGAAAAAAAGAGTTGAAGAGTGGCATTGACAGCATAGAAACACGACAATATGGGATATGCAGAATAAGAAAAGCGTATTTTACCATATAACCACTCTGTGTGCCAGGTATATAAACAGTATTTTACTATACAACCCCTCTGGTGGTCATGGATATAACCAGTATTTTACTATATATAACCCATCCAAGCGTCAGACAGATAACCATATTTTACTGTATAGTCCATCTATGCACCAGACAAATAGCCAGTATTTTACTATATATTCCAACACATGCGGTTGCGTCTTTTGGTCTCACCAATGGTCCACTAGACAAACGACCCATGCAACAGCATACCCTTATATTGAGGCTCTTGTATGGAAGCTTTGTAGCATGTCATCTATACATTTATAGACCCCACTGAGTAGAAGAGTCCTTCAATAGACACTGCACTAAGCTGAAAGCAGAAGTCTCCTGGGTATGAAAGAAAGCTCAGAAAAACCACCCCACTGCACATAGGAAATAGGAGTTAATCGCTCACAATTCCTGGTTCTCAAACAAACATCTAAATAACAACTAGGCCTATATACCCTATCTATGTGACAAGCAAACATCTAAATAACGACTATATATCCTATCTATGTGACAAACAAACATCTAAATAACAACTATATATCCTATCTATGTGACAAGCAAACATCTAAATAACAACTATATATCCCATCTATGCGACAAGCAAACATCTAAATAACACATATTTTAATATAGCTGCCCTTCGTGCGCCAGACAGATCCGAGCAATAACCCATATTTTTACTATATACCCCATTTGTGTGTCGTCCTGTGTGAGTTATGGGAACCCTGGGCCACTTCCATCAACACGTAATAAAATTTCAATGCGATGAATAATATGTGCCAAGAAAAGAATTATAAAAAATTGGGGTATAGCTGAGTCATAGGACAATTCTGCCTCTTCCTCCAACACGTAATGCTATTTCAATACGAGGAATAACGTGCCAGGCACACAAACAATGGGTTATGGCTGAGTCACAGGAATCCTCGGTCATGTCTACCAACATGTAATGATATTTGAATACGAGAGATAACATATACCAGTCAAAACAAATACCATAGAATTAAGGTATGAGTGAGTCATGTGAACCCACTGCCACTTCTACCAACAAGTAATACTGTTTCAATGCGACAAATAATATGTTCCGGGCAAAAAATAAATAAATTAGGTATTGAAGATGCATGGGAACCCTCAGCCACTCCCACCAACACGTAGTAATATCCGATTGTCAATACGATAAGTAACATCCATGAGTTGCGTCCCTTAGATAACACGCTGGAATGAATCCTTTTTTTGTCCGGGGAAAAAACACATTGTACATCGCGTACTATACTAACCCCAAACAAGCACAGGTGCTGAAGTCAGAGATATCAGGCCGAGAAGTGCACCAACAGCCATGGTATTAGGCAATCCGCCTATTTGACATGTCTGCACGATCAAATTTACTTGCTACGTAGACATGTTAAACTGCTAACGAGAAGAAGAAGAAGATTGAATTCTCAATCCAGTATAGTTAATCATACGTGCTGATTGATTCATCTGGATAACTCTACTGTTGTTGGTCAATGCGTATACTTTGTCCAATGAAAAGCACGGTAAAATTAAAACAGTTACTTTTCTAGGATGATCCGATATTTGTGCTAGGATGATCCGATATCTGTGCTAGGATGATCCGATATCTGTGCTAGGATGATCTGATATCTGTGCTAGGATGATCCAATATTTGTGCTAGGATGATCCGATACTTTGTCTAATGAAAAGCACGGTAAAATTAAAACTTATTTTTCTAGGATTATCCGATATTTGTGCTAGGAATATCCGATATCTGTGCTAGGATGATCCGATATCTGTACTATGATGATCCGATATCTTTGCTACGATGATCCAATATTTGTCCTAGAATGATCCGATATCTGTGCTAGGATGATCCGATATCTGTGCTAGGATGATCTGATATCTGTGCTAGGATGATCCAATATTTGTGCTAGGATGATCCGATACTTTGTCTAATGAAAAGCACGGTAAAATTAAAACTGTTATTTTTCTAGGATTATCCGATATTTGTGCTAGGAATATCCGATATCTGTGCTAGGATGATCCGATATCTGTACTATGATGATCCGATATCTTTGCTACGATGATCCAATATTTGTCCTAGAATGATCCGATATCTGTGCTAGGATGATCCGATATCTGTGCTAGGATGATCTGATATCTGTGCTAGGATGATCCAATATTTGTGCTAGGATGATCCGATACTTTGTCTAATGAAAAGCACGGTAAAATTAAAACTGTTATTTTTCTAGGATTATCCGATATTTGTGCTAGGAATATCCGATATCTGTGCTAGGATGATCCGATATCTGTACTATGATGATCCGATATCTTTGCTACGATGATCCAATATTTGTCCTAGAATGATCCGATATCTGTGCTAGGATTATCCGATATCTGTGCTAGAATGATCTGATATCTGTGCTAGGATAATCTGATATCTGTGCTAGGATGATTCGAGTGCGTGATACCGTGACTATCCTGGAGAGAGTCTTGCACAATGTCACTTGCAAGTTCTAAGCTACGATAAAACGCTGATCGATCTGTAGACTTAATCTTGCAATCTGATAACAGTTTGAGAATAAACACGGAAGATATTGAACGTATTATACTAACAGATAGACTCCTGTGGCTTAATTTCTTGGGACCGGCTGTATGTTCTAATATTCTTCTTCATCTTTTAAAATTGTCGTTTGCAAGCCCATAGATCTGGACAATATTGAAGGTTTCACACCCCCCACCCTCTTAGGGGTTGTCCACAAATTACGTCAACTAATAAGGAGAGGTAGAGGTTGACGTCAACAATAAGCCTAATGTTTTTTTATTATTACATTTTTAGAGTCAATAATTTTTATCGAAAGGTCGGAAAAAAATCATTCATTTTCTTTGTACTTTTTCTGTTACGCCATTTGGGGTAGAGGGGGGGGGGATAGGGACGGGGGTAATTTTATGGAAGTATTAAGCCGTGTGGCGAGGGGGTCTCTGGATACTTGACAGTTGTTAGGGGGAAGGGGGTACATACATGGCAAAAAGTATTGACATAGATTATAGACGGCTCCTTAGTCAAGTAGAGAATACTATTTTGTGATAATAACAAAGCTAATAAACAATGACACTATAAAAATCTGGTGAAAACAATATTGTGACAAGATTACATAGACACACACAAGATCAATTGGTTTGGCCACCTAATCAGAATGGAACCAGGTCGCATAATATCAATAGCCTTCAATAAGAGATCATCAGGAAAAAAAGAAACTTGGAAAGACCCAGACGAAGGTGGATAGGTGACATCAAAGAAATAGTAGAACACCAAGGCTGCACTATGACAGTGGCATCACAGTTAGCTAAAGAAAGAAGACTTCGGCTCCCCTTGACGACTGGCGGCACATATTGATAGGACAAGACAAGAAAGAACAAAGCTAATATAGGGTAGCTGTCTTTTAAGGAGTTTATTGTTTTAAACAATCATAAAATATTCACATACACAAGATAAACATTTTCCGGTACCTCCCTCCCCCCCTTTTTTTACTGTTTTTATGTCATATCATATCAGGACCGGATTTACGTATAAGCTGAACAAGCTATAGCTTAGGGCCCCCACAAATTATATTTGGCACTGAAATATAATATCGGGACTTATAAAGGGTCCCTAATCCCAAATAGCTTAGTGCCTTATCAAGTCACAAATACGGCACTGTATCATATACACATATCATATATCACCCTGACCATTTGGCGCTTTCGTATTGGGGTTATTAAGTGGGTTTTTTTTAGCTTGCTTTAAAACCCAAAGAGCTGCTCTAACAAAGTAGGGAATGTGACTGGTAACACCACTTCCCAATTGTTGTGATACTGCTTTGACCTGGTTCTTCCTAGACCTCGGTCTATGGCTAGTAGATTGTGGGGTGCTTCATCACTCTCCCTTCCTCGCCACATACAGTCCGCCAGTACACAATATGTGTGACATTGCTGTTAAATGTGGAAAGACATGTAGGATCTTCACGTCCTGAATACGATGGTTTTACCTCAAGTTTGCCCTTCCTCAGTTGATTTCTAGGAGTCAGGATGGCATACATCATCAAATCGATGAGATCTTGTCGGACTAGGTCACAGAACCTAGGTTCTATAGCGTAATGCAGTGCCACATGTTAGAGGGCCTCAGTGTGTGTTTCACATTTATTTAGTAATCCTACCCTTCTAATGAGTTAGGGGAGGTAAAAAAAACAAGGAAGGGAATTGGCCACCCCACCTAATAGTGGCTGCGTCTTAGTACATGAAGAGTTATCTTCATCCCCGACGGCAGATGACATGGGGCGTCCCATGTCTTCTTCCGTCGGGGATGAAGATAACTTTACCTACCCTTTTAGTAGATTCCGTAACCAACGCTTCGCAAACTTTCGCACTAGCTTCTTTTGACATACATGGCATGTTACAACATTATGCTGTAACGTGTTACTTTTATTTTCTTCCATCTTGGACCTTGTGAACACCCACATGATACGTCATAATATAACTAACGTGGACTCGCATCTAGAATATCACCAAACAACATCCAGTAGTCCTACGCAACGTTGAAATTGACATCGACCTCTATTATTGCAACCTTGACCTTCACTGTATGTCAATATTTCATACTCAGCAATAAGCATGTTCAAATGTTTACTGCCGACATGTTTGACGTCATTCATACATTAAAAGATATAGCACACATCATATCCACAAATAGCGCGTTGGCAGGACTATTGGTTTCTTCATATTTGCACGCCGCAACATTTGATTTGAAGGTTGTTTACTTATGTTACCTCCGTATGATCAATCTGTATTTTTGTTTGGTTTTCCCCAGCTCCGTAATTTATTTTCTGTGTCAACTACAATTTCACATTTATTAATTTGTTTGCTCCTACTTTTACTGGTTACAGAGCGGGGGTATGTTGTTCATGATCAACATATGTGTATAAACATTAACAATAAATAAACACGGACAATAAATATAAAAATAATTAAACATGGATACTAAACAACCATGGATAATAGCCTAAATGAACATGGGTAATGATTAAACAATACACATGGACAATGAATAACAATAAGCAATACAACAAAAATTAGATAATAAATAAATAAATATGGACAATAAATAAACGTGGATAATAAATAAATAAATATGGATAACGAATAATTACATATTGACAATAAATAAATAAATATAGATAATAAATATGGATAATACATAAAGATGGATAATAAATAAATATTGGCAAAAAATAAATATTGGCGATAAATAAATATGGGCATTAAATAACTTTTACCACAAGAAATAGTTTGAAGATCACGTGCGCTAGTATGTCAGATGTGATTCAATAAAGTCGAAAATAATGACTTCGGTAACACTTGGTACAAGGCAGTAGGCCTGTGCATGTAGAAAGATGAATGCCAGTATTAATGGTACAATTACGAAATGGCAATGTAATATCACACAAAAACACGTTATCTTATTAACATACAAACAAATCAACGTTTTGACATATATGGCTATTGTCAAGTAGGCATACAAACAGTGATACTGCTGTAAACGGTAATATAGAAGGTGGCCGTGCCCCGAAATGGGAGCAAAGAATATCGACACTGCTACCTGCCAAGCATGTTGTAAGAGGCGACTAATGAGTTTGTGGGATGAAGTTGTCTGTCCCATCCCGTATAGAGCCAGTTACCAAGAAACCATGCTGAAGTTGGATGTGCCAGGCCGAAAGGCATACATATCGCAACAATGTTGTAATTTATGAGAAAGAGCATTTCATTCTCTGGATTACATCCTTATGATCTGCAGGAATTTGAGAACGAGCACATAAAAGAGTGAACAAGACAAGGAATCGTTATGGTTTTTTTTGGTCAAAGATCTACCCGTTAGTAGTAGGCCTATATAGTCAGAACTGACCGAATGCTATGAGTTCTGTCGCAGTTTGCAGAATGGCTGCGATTTTTTCACCTTTTGATCTAACAACAGACTTCAGAACGGAGCCAGAATAATAACACTGAGATAAATCAACCGTGAACAGCTTAACTTCAGTCTTCATGTCACAAAACTATGAACATATTGCTCATCCATCACAAGTGATGATAACCATTTGTTACATCCATTTTTGAAATTTAGAGTTATGTCCTTGACTATGAGTTCATTGATCGTTAATAAGCCCTATTCTGGCCAAAAATGTTTTTGGAAAGTTCGGACATATGATGACCATTATAGATGCTTTTTTTTTTATCTACCCGTGGCTTTCTAGCTTTTCTCCGCTGTTGAATTGTCGCATTTCTCCTTTTTCACAATATGCAGCGCTTTAAATTTTTACTGTAGAGCGTCATGTAATTCTATTATGTTCTTCCCATGTATCGTGGTCTATTTCGAAGGCTTTCAGTGAGGTCTTTAACGAGTCACTGTATCTCTTTTCTTTGGCCTCCTTGAGAACGTATGCTCTTCAGCAAATCACCACAGAAAAGTATCTTTGGCAGGTGATGATCTGACATATTTACCACATTCTTTCCCAACGAATTTGTGTATGTATAAAATGGTGTCAATGATAGAGATACAAACTCTGTCAAGGACAGTGGTATCCGGAATATTTTCATGTCATCGGATGTTCCTAGCATTTCTGACAAAGGTTGTGTGAAAGTGATTGTGTGTTTCATCACGTATTCTATACACAGTCCATGTTTCACAAGCGTATAACAGCACTGCATCTATAAATATAAAAACTGCTGGTCAGCATTCAATTCAAGACAAGCGCTTATTGTCATCTGATAATGGTGTTCCCCCTTCAAAAGTGAAGGGCGTAGATGAGAGTTACAAGAAAACATTTCAGGTTAGATTTCAATGCTTGTGGGTTCTCAGACAACTAGTGAGTTCAATTCGGGCTCTGAAGAACCTGTTGTGATGTGAGCAGGAATGTAGGGCTCTGAAGAACCTTTTGTGATGTGAGCAGGAATGTAGGGCGCTGAAGAACATGTTGTGATGTGATCAGGAATGTAGGGCTCTGAAGAACATGTTGTGATGTGATCAGGAATGTAGGGCTCTGAAGAACCTGTTGTAATGTGAGCAGGAATGTAGGGCTCTGAAGAACATGTTGTGATGTGATCAGGAATGTAGGGTTCTGAAGAACATGTTGTGATGTGATCAGGAATGTAGGGCTCTGAAGAACATGTTGTGATGTGATCAGGAATATAGGGTTCTGAAGAACATGTTGTGATGTGATCAGGAATGTAGGGCTCTGAAGAACCTGTTGTGATGTGAGCAGGAAAGTAGGGCTCTGAAGAACCTTTTGTGATGTGAGCAGGAATGTAGGGCTCTGAAGAACATGTTGTGATGTGATCAGGAATGTAGGGCACTGAAGAACATGTTGTGATGTGAGCAGGAATGTAGTAGATCGAGATGAGATAGACCAATTTGATATCTCCTTTCGTTTGCTATATCAACTATAGTAGTGGTTCTCAATGTGGGCTGTATGGAATAACGGAAATTTGCAGAGGGGACATAGAAAACAATTTTGAAATTGTGGGCCACAGGCCAATACGGATGGGGGAAGACACAGGAATATAATTATTTCACTGTAAAATTTATTTCAGAATAAAAAATGTATGGTAATAAACCTTAAAAACCCTCGGTGACTTGCAAAGAAGTTAATGACTTTTGTTTAGATCTGGACCCCTCCGAAGACGGATGTGTTTGGACATTGGCGCAAATAAAACGGCAACACAACGCATTTCCATTCTCTGCACTACATCCAACTGGAAATATTGTAGAACCATTGTCTTATTACAAGAGGAATTCATTGGGAATTTGGGAATTAACACTGAAGAAGAAGGAGATCAGGACGGGAGGGGGGGGGGCGGGATACAAAAAGATTTGTCCGAAAAGGGGGTCATGGGCTAAATTTTGAGAAACATTGTAACAAACGCGAGCAACGTTTTTTTGGGTTAGCGAGCCAAATTCGACAATATTCACTAGGAAGGGGCCAAATAAGCTTTTTAAAAACAGTTCTTTGTAATTTCGAAGCTCATGTAACTTACCATCGAATACTTTTTTTTTAACAGAGGGAGGGGGGGATAATGTCCAAATTAAGATGTCCAGATACATTTATTTCTATAGTACTCAAGTTTCATGACGGTATGAAAACAAGTGTGCAAAATGATGGAGAACACTCAAAATCATTTCCAGTGACCAACGGTATTAAACACAGATGCTTCATGATTTCGACGTTCTTGTGCATGGTTTTATATGATAGGCTAGATGGTGATTTCCGAGGCAACAGTGCAGGAGTTGGCTTTCACTTTCGTACTGATGGTGAACTGTTGAATCTTGGCAGACTGAAGACAAAGATGGAAATCCAGTTGGACATTGTTCGTGACATCTTTTTTTGCGGATGACTTTTGCGCTCAATAATTTATACATGACATGCAGGAAAGCATGGACCTCTCCGCTTCGGCATGTAGTAATCTTGGTCTCGCCTAAGTACATCAAAAACAGTCGTGATACACCAATCAGCTCCAGGAGTCCCCCTATGCAGAACCATTCATCACAGTTCAAGGTAAACATCTCAATAATACAAATAAGCTTGTGTACCTCGGCATAACTTTGTCAAAATATCACAATTGATGGGGCTGAAGGGGAGAAAATAATAGCAATATTGTTTACTTTCAATGGCGTAAGAGGAAACTAATTAGGTTTTGGGGTGTAGTTGGCTGTCCCATTTCAAATAGGATCAAAATGACCCAGGAGCAATTGTTAAGTCGGATGTGTCAGATCGAAAGATGTAAACCATGAAACAATGCATTCCGTTCTTACTACTATATCCTGCTAATCTACAGGTACAATCTTTAGTTGATTTCATTGTCGAACTTCGAAAGGTTGGCTACGTGCACTGACTTTAAGGAGTCTATTTCGTTCTGAACACTACTTTCAATTAGCAACGTTTGTTTGAGAACCCCAAGAATTTTGCGAAATTAGCTCTTACTTCCTATGTGCAGTGGGGTGGTTTTTCTGAGCTTTCTTTCATACCCAGGAGAATTCAGCTTTCGGCTTAGTACAATGCATTTTGAAGGAGCCTTCTACTGAGAGGGGGTCTGTAATGGTGTAGATAACATGCTACAAAGCTTCAATAAGAAAGTCTCAATATAACGACATGTCTTCTACTAAGATTTTCTGCTGTATGGGTGATTTGTCTAGTGAGCCATTGGTGGGACCCACAGACGCAGCCGCATGCGTTCAATTAGCAATATAAAAGTATGACATGACATGCCACTCTTAGCATTGTCTAGCACCGATTTTTACCTTTGGTTAAGATAGCTTATGATTTAAATATTATCTAATCTCAGGATCAGATCATATAATAATTTTAAATCAGTCTAACAGGCCAATAAAAATGGCTTGACGACCGGATTTGTCCAGCGAGAAGAACTGTGCCAGTCCCTCATCTATAGTAACCAAGACCATCTTGCATGACAAATAACAATACAAATTTGATTGTGTGGTCTTATAGCAGGTCGTGTAAGTACAGGGATCTATTTTAGTTCAGCTACACGGCAACTAAGTTGGGCTGGTCGTGGGATTTGCTACCCCAATACATTATCATCACCAGGTGCCATGCCGACTGGCGTAGGCGATCATGGCTCTCCACGGCTTTCTATCTCCAATATTATATATCACGATCGTTGTTATTTCCTTGCAATGCCAGGTTGTCAAACTGTCTAATATTTTCTCACGTTGTCACCCTCTGTCTCTGTTGCCTTCAATCTTGCCTGTTGTGACTGTGTTCTCCAAACCTCCCTGTCTCATGAAGTGGCCAAAAATGAAGATTGCCTTTTTCTTATATCATTGGTTAAGGTCCGTTTCGCATTTGACTCTTTCAATACTTTCACATTAGTTTTTTCCGGCAGTCTATTGTATTCTCAGCATTCTTCTGTAGAACCACATCTCTATTGTCTCTAATTTCCAACTTTCCAGTTTGTTTATTGTTCAAGACTCGTATCCATATGTTAGTATAGGAGTTATATATGACTGCAGAACTTTCTTTCTCACCTCTAATGACAAGATCATTACACAATATTTTGTTTTTGCATTCCCATTCTGCTTCTTGTTTCTGTTGAACTTTTTCAATTTGCTGTAATCGTGGTACCTAAATATTTGAATTGGTAGACATGTTTTAATACTATATCATTCACTTTGATATTGCATGGTGTTGTATTTTGTTTATTTGAAATAACCATTACTTATGTTTTCTTTATATTTAGAAAGAGGCCTTTCTCTTTACTTTATGTGACTACTGCATTGATTAAATCTTGAAGGTCTTCGTCACTTTTTGCACGCATTATGTTTTCACTGTATACAGAGAACATGTCAGGTGAAAGAACAGATCCCTGTCTAACTCCTTGTTTTATTTGTTGAAAAAGGAAACATTGATTTCCTACTCATATTATTGATGTATGTTCTTGGTGATTCCTAAATCCTTACTATCGATGTTCAAATTCTCTAGCGTGTGCAAAACCTCATTATGTTTAACTTTATCAAATGCTTTTGTACAATACAGAGGTACAGATCTGTTTTTACCTCTATAGACCTCTCTATTAGTGTTATATATATATATATATATATATAGATCAGTGTTGGTACGTTTGCCTTATACGAAGCCACATTGTTTCTGTTTTTATTTTGTTTCTCTCTCTCTCTCTCTTCATGGTGATTATGAGAAGTATTTTTGTTATTTTGCTCATGAGGCTGATTGTACGGTGTTTTCACATTCGGTGGTCCCTTGTTTATTAGGTAAGGCTATAAATATGGATTTCATTAAGTCATCGGATATGTGTCCGCTATTATATAGGTAAATCAGCAATTTTGTGATTATTTCAACTCCAAAGCCACCTAAAGCTACTAATTCCTCTAATATGATATCGTCTGGTCCCGGGGCTTTACCATAGTTCTGTGTCTTAGGGCCTCCCTTACTTTTGCTGCGAGTATTGATTAACCCTCGCAGTTATCTTGTATGTTTATCTTGTGTCTATTGTCATCGTAAAGTTCTTTGTTATATTCTGACCATCTCTGTTCTATATTATCTTTTCCCATTAATACCAGCCTTGTCTTAGATTTTAGACACCCTGTCACTGTTTGCGTTCTTTTCCCTGTTATAACATCAATTTGCTTATGTTGTGTCCTGGTCGTAATGTGATTCTATTTCTGTGTATTTTTTGTTCAACCAGCTTTCTTTTGCTACTTTGCATTTCTCTCTTATCTCCTTATGCATTTTCTGATATTCCTCTGACTTTTTTTCTTCTGGTGCTCATCAATTATAATATTTCTTCAGTTTTTTATGTATCCATTTTATAATGTATGTTTTACTTTTGGGTATTATCTCTTTAGATTTTTGGTTTATCGAATGTTTTAACATGTCCCATTGATCTTCAATACTCTGAATCTTTACTATGGCATTGTATATATTCTTCACAATTATGTTTTATCTTTCTTTAATGACAGCATCTGATTTCAATAATGCTAAATTTAATTTCATATTTCGTTGTGATCTCTTGATCTTCTTTAATATTATACAAAATGTCCCGACCAGTAGTATATGATCACTGTTGAAGTCAGCACCTGGCCTTGTTTTCATAGATCTAATGCTGTGCCTATGTCTTTTAGAGACTAAAATGTAATCAATTTGATTCCGTGTTTTATCTCCTGGTCTAATCCACGTACACATCCTTCTTGGATGTTGCTTGAACCATGTATTCCCTATTATTAAATTATGTTCGTGTGCCAGTTTATCAATAAGTCACCTCTTTCGTACTTAACCTCTAAACAAAATCTTCCAATCACATCCCTTATCTCTGTATCACCTACTTTTTGCGTCAGGCTCCCATCACTATAGTTACTTCATGATTTTTACATTGTTTCATTGCAATTTCTAGTTCCCCATAGACAATTTTGATGTCCTCCTCTGAACTGCTTGATGTGGGTGCATAGACTTGTATAATGTTAATATGCAATGGTTTTCAAGTTAGTTTCACTATAATATTACCCGGTATGATATTGACATGAAACCCGTCACCGTTTTTCAAGTTCCTGTATCTAATAATATGCCCACACCTCTGGCACGGTTTTGTCCTCCTGATTATATGACTTTAAATTTGTCTGATTGTATCTCTACTTCCCCAGTCCATCTCATTTCATTCATTCCTAAGATATTTCCGCTCATTCTTTCAATTTCTTGTTTGATGTTGTCTAATGTACCACTAATGCCACGATCTGACGTTCCACGTTGCAATATTAATAACGTTACATATTGTGGATCTACTTCGCCATAGTGTGTGTCGCCATGACTTTCTTCTTTTGAGAATAACGTGGTAGTTTCCCGTTGCTTTCCACATCCATATGGGGGATTTTCATTTATATCCGTTACCTTTGACAATACTTTACGTTTGGACAAATGGGTGTCCCGCCGTGTTGCATGGCTACCACTTATACTGGTGGCTATCGGTCGGTTTCTTTTTCGCGCCTAGCGAACGTCATGACAGCATCAGTGACGTACCCCATTACATAAAGGGTTAAAAAAAATAACTTCCGAAAGTTGTGCTGATCGAATATGTTGGTGAATGCGAAAGGCACTTCAATGCAGTTAAAGCATAACACAAAACATTACCTCTGGACTACATCCTGTTTAACAATTAAGTGTTTAAGAACAATCAAGGAAAGGGAATTTCTATAGTATTTTCAATATTGAAAATCGTTATAATTTCCTTACGCTATCTCCTAATCGTTCATACATTTTCTTGTCAGACAAGATAACATATTGCGAACATAACTCATACACATCATATGTGTATATCGAATATAGTAGAATATACTGCCACACTCGTCACCAAATCAATAAACCTACTCTATTTCCTCACAGTTCATTCACACACAATATTTCCCTTTCTCAGATTCATGCTGATAATCAATACTCGGTGACGTGCAATTTATGTTATTGTGTTCGTGTTATTTGTTTGAGTGTGATTGCTATTTTCCCTGTGTTATTGTTGCGTTCTTTAAGATTGTTTTCTGTGGAATAGTTTATCAACTGTTTTCCACTCAGTGGAAATATTACCAGAATGTACGCCTATAGTTGATAATCATTTTATTTCAAATATTTTTTATAAACAACATCAATTTATCATCTGCTATACGTATCGTAGACTTTCGACAAGGGTAGACATAAGTGAGGTTATCCACATGGTAGAACAAATGAAAATTGATAGTAAATATCTAAGAATAATCAAGAACATATAATTGCAGAAGACAGCAGCTGTATGAGTGGACAACCAAATTGTACAATTTCAACAAATAAAGCAAGGTGCCAGAAAGAGATGTGTACCTCAAGAATCTTCAATGTTGAAATGTTCAACTGTGATGGTGTATGCCTGACAAACACATCCCAAAACAATTAATATATGGTGACCTCCTTAATGAAAATGATTGACCGTGGACATGAGAAACGCCCCAATTACATTTTCACAGTATCTCTAAAGAGCTTCAACATCGACTTCACCTCCTGGAAATTAATCTCTCAGAATTCTCAAATGTCGCACAGCAACACCGGCACATGTGCTCTCATCGCTGAGAAGAATGGAATTGTATAGACACATAAAGAACGTACTGGTTCAAAGAACAGAGAAATAAATCATACAGATGCCCAACTAACTATACCTGTTCTAAATCATATTAGCTTAAATGTGAGACGTTTGTAACTTTTAATGTGTCCAAAATATTTTATTTGCCTGATCTTTATTTCTCTTAGTAGTTCTTTCTTCATATTAAGTGTTTTTAGCACCTCTTTATTTGTTTTCTTCTTTTTCCATGATGTTCTCCCTATTCTTCTATATAAGTAAAGTAACTCATAGCATTTATTAATACCGTAGGGGTGTGAGATGTTAGCTATCTCATATTTCACAGGCTCTGTAAATGATCTCGCAGTCTTTACTTCCCGGATTATCCGGTATCCATTTAATGCTGGGTCGATCCGGGAGCCGTTGCGATCTGAAAAACATTTCCGCCTCAACTGGGGAATGAACCCAAGACCACTCATATACGAAGCCAGTGCGTTAACCACTGCGGTAACGCGGCTCTCTATTCTTCTATATACCCACATCTCAAAGGCATCAATTCTACCTTCTAATTCTTTATTTATTGTCTATGTTTCTGAGCCATACATTAATATAGAATAGATGTAGCATTTTATAACTTGTTTGTAATTTGTTTAGAGGTTGACATTTTTCTCTATTGTCATTGAAGGTACTTTTAGCCATTCCTATTCTCCTTTTAACTTCTGTTTCACAACTGCTATAATTTGTGACTATGTGTCCAAGATATTGATAAAGTTTTACTTGTTGAAGTTTCTCTCCATGTATGTTTTTGTTTAACTATTGTTCGTCTGTGCTGATTATCATGCTCCATATTAGTGTAAATGTGAGATGTTTTCACTGGAAACTTATTTATTTCAATATACATTGCTTGGTCTGATACAACTGGGTAACTTCAGTGAAACTGTTGATTTATTAGTCATGTTGTTAGTAACAATCTTTGATAATTTGTGCACGAAAGAAATATTTTTACTTTGTAAAACTGACTGTGTGTTGTCCCAGCACAGAATTGTCTTTAGCTGGAAAAAATGATTCATCTTCCCAGTAGAAATTGGGTTATGTATGGTCTCTGCTGGACCGTTCGATAGATTTTCTCACTATGATGCTAGTCTTGGAAATGTGACCCCCGCCCCCACCTTTTAAATGGGTTTTCTTCGTAATGCATCTCCCGACAATGTGTTTTAATTGGTGACCCCTGATGCGGCTGCCTCTCTGTATCATAGCACGGCACGGCCCAGGATCTGTGACTGAACATTCTCTACTATGCACGCAACTGCTGGTGGAGAAAGTAGAAGATAGTATTATTTACATTGTCTTCTAAGGTGGGAGCTGGAAAGGAACTTTATAGTGGACTGAGGGCACAGCAAGGACTGTGACTGATAAACGACCAGAAACGGCTCAGAAAGCAATGGTAAACTACCAAGACGTAAACAATGCCAAGTAAAATATAATTTGAACATTTAAAAAGATATAATGGTCTTGAAAGATTATTCATGAAAGGAAAGACTCCAGAAAAGAGTACAAGAGGCAAGACTACGATGAACACATTATATCGAAGACCTTCTGAACATGACACTGGAAGAGGGTGAACAGCTTGCACAGAACCTAGAGTCGAACAGAGTAATAGAGAGGACATGGTTCTACATGTCACTTAGAAAAATGATGATAGTTCCACAAGGATGCTTCACGCCAATTTTGTCATGTACCCTGGTTTTCTTAAGCAATTGGACGTGCCATAAGCATCTTTCGTTCTTTCAAAGAAATATCTAACTCAGATTTAAGTTCTAAAAAGTCACCTTGTTAACAGAAAAGTCTTTTACCATTTTTGCAGTTGCAGTGAATTCATTACATATGTTTGAAACAGTGCTGCCATTATTTTAACAATAGATTCAAGTACATACAGTCGCAATTTGTTGCTCACCTTTGTTTTTACGGATGTTACTAGAGATTTTAGAGCATTTCCTCTCCCCCCCCCTCACTTTCGTGATTCCCTTTTAAAACAATGTTAGATTCAAGACCTAAATCCCATACAAGACTTTTCATTTCTTTTATGTCAGAATAAACGACAGTGGCTTTCTTTTCCTCTTTCCTCCGCCAGTCATCCAATTCAGAACTAGATTAAACAATACAACCACTCTTCTACTGAATTGACATTTAGCCTGGGGTGCAAAGGGAACGCATTGCTCTAGGCGGGCCCAGGGTTAGCAGATAACCAAGATCCCAAATGTACCTCCACCCTGGAAACAGAAATACAGCAGCTCGAGCTGATTCTGGCCAAATCATTTGGGGATCGTGTCCGAGAATGTGGAGGTAGCAGATGGAAAGAGATTTGACTGCACAAGAGACAGACAATATACCGACACCACCAGCATCACCACATATAGCAACACTGTCGACATACAGTGAAGCTAGTCAGTCCAGTCCGAATATTGGAGGGGCGGCCAATGTAAAATGCACGTAAAGGTAGATGCATGGCGAGACAAACATTTTTCATACCGAGTACAATGAAACAATGAAAGGGCAGAACAGCGCTAGAGGGCAGCGCGAACTGCAAATAGAAAGTAAAAAGTCCCTAGGAAAGGGGAACTACAAGCTCCGTCAGCTCGAGACGAGCTTCTAGTTACCTGTGTTCCTTACAGGCAGAGACTTAGACCCATCCATTGGCGTTTGGTAAAGCAAGAAGACCTAACCGAACTCTTATGTCGAGCCTTCCTAAACCGGAAATATGCTCGCGAAGAGAAAGGGTTCTGTACCCGATGGGCTTAGGCAAGAAAGGGACAACGATGGTAGTCCTGGCCCAACTCTACTGTCAGGTTTTCCTACACCGGAAATACACTTGAAGAGAGAAAGGGTTCAGTACCTGATGGGCTCAGGCGCTATTGGGACAATGACGCTCAGCTCTAGAACGCCTTGCTCCCAAACGCGTAGTGTGAGACTCGAACTTGGACAAGGGGTACACGATGTCGGTGAACGATACCTCGGCTAAGAGGGCGAAAGAGCCAGGGTCCAACTCCTCTGTAGAGTTCTTCCCCTTAAGGAACCAGGCTCACGGACGAGAAACGGTTCAGTACCCAATGGGCACAGGCACAGTACGTCCAATTACACGAGGCAAGTTCATAGACAGTGGAACACCTCGTGCGAGTCAGACGAGAGCAAAAATCGTCTGGGCGAAGAGTCGCCACTACGCGTGCCTGGAGACAGATATAGAGGCTGTCACAGGCTAAGGGTAGCCCACCCGAATTGTCAAGGCATGCCGAAATTGGATGTGCTAGGCCTACAAGGCGCATAACGGTGGCACAACGTAATCACGCTCCCGGCGGAAATCGCACGGATATCCGTGATGGTTACAATGGAGCGAACGCAAAACAAACAAACAAACATTTAGCCTCAGAATAAAACTTTTACTCCATCTATTTAGATTCCCTTTCCCATAACCAAATGATGCATTTTCGCGGATGACAGTAATGATATGTGGTGAAAATATCCAGTCATGTCACACATCGACATTTACATTTTATTTCAAAATGTCTGTTGCTTTATCTTAAGGAGCTCGTACGCTATTGTTAATATCCAAATGCTTATGAGTAATGCTGCTCTTGTCAGCACAATGCCATTCTTAAAAAAGTGCAGGTCTTCTTAAGTTGACTTAGTGATCCATATAGTAAGTTAGTGACTGCTTATGGTGCCTGTCGAAGTTTTTTTTCCTACTAGCTGAAAGGTAAGGACAGTCAATAAGGAGATGTTCCACTGTTTCATAGGGATGAGAGAAGTGGCTACAAGTGGTCGTTGCTGGGGTTTGATGTGGTTTAAATGGCTATTGACTCTTGCATGTCCAGTTCGAAACTGATAGATAAGGGATTCTTTTCTCCTGCAGAGTTTGTTTCTTTTGTCACTTTCCTTTGGCAGTATCATGCCACTACATACATTTTGACCTGTCAGCTCTTTCCCATCTGTTCAGCCACATTTCCCTGGTGTTCTTTCTGAGAATCTGTTTGACTGTTTCCATACTGCAAGGTCTTTGTTTTTGTTGTTCTGATGCGTCTCTTTTTTGCATGAGTGTCCAATACTTCGTTTCCTGAATTCGTAAGCTAATGTCCCGATCTTCAGCATTTTCCATCGAAGGCACGTTCATAAATACTTCCATCTTGATATCTATCTATGTTCCTTCAGCGCCGAGCATGGTGCATAGGGCAGCTACTAGAGTTCACCAGTTCCAGCGATGTGATGCTATTGTGTGTAATTTTTGTAGGTTTTTCAGACACATAGCCATACTGAATGATGGCCGTCAGCTCTGCCAAAGTATATTATGTGTTTTTGTTCAGTCTGAAGATATTATGTGTCTGCACCTATCCATCTACATTCACTAATTCCAATAACATCTAGATCGTAACTATCCATTTCTTTACAAATTTCTAATTTTTTTCTACTTGATACATAGTTGTAACATTCCAATTTCCTATCTTAAAGATATCTCCTGTTCCCAGGAAGCTAAATTGGGTCATTGTGGAAGTTCAATGGTGAGTCTGTATCTGTTTTGGTAACGCCGGTATTTTTTTTTTTTACGATAACAGTTTTTTAGGCCGTTGATAAACCCTGACGTCCAACACAGCAAATTATTCCTTCATATGTTTATTTTTGTCGTATATAACGCTTTCTGGCTGTTATTGTTATGTTATTGGTTAGTCATACTAATTCGTTGTCATGAGTATTAAACATTAAACCCGATTAAACATTGAATGAAAAGTATATTACAATTAGTTTGATATTTTCTAACAAACCTACTATTGCTCGTCTACAAGAATATTTTCACGTTTTGAAATAGTGTAAAATTACTTGTGCACAACATATTTTTTTAAAGCCAAGAAATGGCCAAAGAAATCAATTCAAACCTCTGAGTACAACTGAACTTGAAAATATCCAAATTCGTGAAATATGGTCATTAAAAAAGTCAATACATCATTCCTGCTTTCATCTCATAGGCAAATAGGGGATGGAGAGTGGTTATACATTTTTAATCCCGCTTGGGAAGTTATGCGGCATTTACCAGTGGCCTACCATACAAATCATCATGCTACGTTATACTTTTGGTAGATGATATGACTGTATTTTTAAAAATATCATGGCGTGTTTTTCCTGTTAGGGAGTCACAGGGAGTATTCGAGTGGCTTAAAATCCCACCGACATATATCTTTACAATTATATGTTGAAGTTGTAAGCCATGTTGTCCTCCACCAATCGTGGGTTTAATGAACATCTTGTTTCAATTTCATACTTTTGTCTTCTACAGCATAATCCATATCGATGACGAAAAGATATAGTCCAGCCAGCGAACATTGCACTTTTGTCCTGTGGTAGAGAACTCATAGGCGATTATGTTCCTCCTTAGCAAGCGGAGATGAACATGGCATGCAAAAAAATTCTTTAAAATGTGGTAAACAAGTAGAAAAAACAAAATGTATGATTGTCTAATTTGGTTTAGGTTGTTTGTGAGTTCGTAGATGCCCGAAGAGTTCCATTCGTGCCAGGAAAGTTTATTGTAGTGCATACAGCAATGCAAATGGTCCCGAGTAGGAGAGTTTTTCGGATTGTGCTTCTGCTTTCGTCTCTTGTAAATTGTCCGCAGTGTTTTATCTTTTTAAAATGTAGTAATGCTAGCAGTGATATAGGTATGCCAATCTGAGCGATCAAGAGTTGCAGTCTCCCAGGAGCTAGGATCGATGCTGTAATGCGTGAGAGATTTCTTTAGGTAATCCTTGAAGCGCTTTTACTACCCTCCGCGTGAACGTTTGCCACAGCACAGTTTCCCATGGAATGATCTCTTTGATATTTAGAATAATAAATTTGGAAGGCGCTTGTCTGGCATACCGACGATGTAGTCAAGTCCAGCAAATACTTGATGTACGTAGAAGTCGAAACAGGTAATGTACGTAGGTGATAGGTGGTGTCATTAGAGAGAGCTAAAATGCTGGCTTCACTGCGGAAAATCATGTTTATCTTTGTCCCCGAACGCGCGGCAGTGGAGGAAAACGAACAGGACGACCAATCAGCTAGCCATATAACAGCCTATGGAACGAGAAGATATACTCAGAGCTCTTTGTGAGTGCAGGATCAGAGGATTTTGAGATACATGATCAAGTCAAAATCGAGAATGCACGATTTGGGATTGAGTTTATATGTGGCACGTAAAGAACACCCAACAATGATTTCAAATAGAGCATTGAACCAACATAGTACCGGAACCATCAGCCGTTATACCCTGAGACATTTACTGAAGTGGAGATCTGAGCAGCGATGACATGTCCAGTGTGCGAAATCAACATTCCTGACCTAACTAGATCACTACAGTTGGGTCAACGCATTTCTCCTCCTACGACATACATTACTGGTCAAGGGAGCTACTAGACCTTGTGTGTACTCTGGAAATACACAAGCTGGCCGGATACATTCTACAAGTTCCTCTTCAAGATAGCCATGCGCATAGATCACGTATCATCCTAGATAAATGACACTTTTTTTTTACTTTTTACGTGCATATAATTGGCTGTTGACACAATGTAGCCAATAAGCAGTTGTGTCAACCCTGAAGAATTAATCAACACCTATGACTATAATGGAGAGGGATTTGTATCCTAATATTCTCGAGGATTCTGTGTCTCCATGTTGTTAGGCCTCGCGGCAAGTATTGTATACAAAATATTTGGTGGCTACAGTCGTTGCCGTGGTGATCAATATATCCTGACTTGACACGTGTTTATTTTACGTTGAATGTGATTATGTTAAGGACATTCTCCACTGAATGGATTAACTTTAAAGGTTATAAGACACTGGTTTTGATAATTCTATATGGTTAACATTTGCTACAGACTCACCAACCCTTGTTGATTTTAAAAACACAAGTAATATTGTTGGAACTCGAAAAGACAGCAAAAATTAGTACGACTCCGACCATCCATGCATGCTGGCGACTAATGATCTCAGGCGAGCTGTAAACTATGGGACAACGCAATCTATTCTGCGGGCTATATCTTGCTAATCAGCAGGTGTTTGCGAATCAGGACTATCATGTGGCAGACAGTCTCTCCTATTACAAGTACCCAAAAAAATCTATCATAGGATATCAGACGAGGTGCAGAGTGCTGCAATAGCAAAAATAACACTGATAGCACCAATGATAATGTATTACTCTCACTGATTAGTAATATATTATTAATAAATAGAAAAAATATCAAATTTAAAGTAATGTCAATGAAAAATAACAACAATAACCAAGGAAAAGGCTTTTCCCATCCAATATGGATGATAATTAAGAAACAACTTAAAACTAGACATAAATTCAAACAATACGATCAATACATTGAAATGCTCTTAACGATACATCCCATTGTATTTGACAGAATAATGCAGTCATGCTAAGTAATAACAGCGATCGTTTGAATTTTACGAACAAACGATAGACAAAACTGAAACAATTAAGTTAAATGCTAAAAGAAAATGATTCCTGATTACATGAATGCTTCACGTCAACGTTGCTAACTGTAAACAGATATATATATATAATATAAAATAGTGTACATGTGTAAGATCACACAAAGACATACGTGTAGATGAGGGCTACTAATAAAACAGCGTCGACAATTAGGGGGACATACAGATATATAAATGCATCCACACAAGCTTTGGTTGCCATATATATATATATATATATATATATATATATATATATATATATATATATATATATATATATATATATATATATATATATATATATATATATATATATATATATAATTGGTAGTGTATCCTTTTCAGGACGTAGCAATCGATCCAGCATTTTTTGGTTGTAGTGACTTTGTCCACATAAAGATACACTGAAAAATAATGAATATATATATATATCTTTATGTGGGCAAATGTTTGTATGAGAACTTCACATATGAATACGCAAACATAACCATACAAAAACCGCCTGCACATAGAGATTCTCATAAACATGTACACATTTCTGGTCTTTCTTTTCGCGCTATACCCCTATATGACTTGCAGCGCCAGGGGTGAAATAGTTCTCGGAGATTGCCTTTTTGTATGCTTCATATAATGTTTGTTTTAGGTGATTCTTTTATTTCTGTGATCCATATTTTGCATGGTCTGGCCTTGTACATGTGTATAAACATAAGCAGTTGCCCATTCAAAAATATATATAGGGCCGTGCTATGATGCAGATTAAAGTAAAAGAAAAAGAGGAAGACCTAAAACAACCCTTAAAAACACCATTCTTAAAGAAGGGGAATTAATAGGCTGTAAGACCATCCAGGAACTAAAGCTGCAGGCAGCGAGCCGCATCATATGGAGAACCAAAACCTCTGCCCTATGTGTCGCTTGCGGCACGAAAGGAACAAACTAACTAACTATGATGCAGAGAGTCCACAACAGGCGGAACCAATGGAAATACATTGTCGGGGGCGGAATTTCGAAGAAAAACCACTTTTGGGGCGGCATTTCGAAAACTTGCACCTTATGGAACAAATTTAACAAATGGTTCTGAATATAAACATGCATTAACATAAAGATTTTCCCTCTTGAAGATGTATATGAGCATTAACATTGTACATGCATTTAAATATAAATATGTACATGCACAGATATGTGACTCAAAACATTTGTATAGATACATCGAAAAATAAATACCCAGATACACTCATTCCAATATATAAATTTATAGAAATATACGTGTAAGCCCTAGCCTGTTTTACGAAAAAAACGAAACAATAACAACATACACTGTATGTACAAATACGTAAATGAAGAAACAGATGTGTAAAAATAAGTAGGCCCATCAATGTTCATGTTATTGTTGTCGATAAACAATAGCTGATTGTAATGTTACTCTTGTCAGAACAATGATATTCTTAAAAAAGTGCAGCATCTCTGAAGTTGACTTAGTGATCCATAGAGTAAGTTCGTGACTGTTAAGGGTGTCTGTAGAAGTTTTTTCCTGGTAGTTGAAAAGTAAGGGCAGTCAATAAGGAGATGTTCCAGCGTTTCATTGGAATGAGAGCATTGTCAACAAGTGGGTTGTTGCTGGATTTTGATACGGTTTAAATGGCTATTTTAAATACATATTACTCTGGACTACATCGCGCTAACGAGAAGGTGTTTGAGTCGGTACTATCTTGTACCAGCCTATTACTCCGTAAAGTAAGGTAATGTCAATGGAAAACAAAGAAACAATGCCTTTTTTCACGTTACTGTTCAATATATTTATTTAATAAACATATCTTCACGTGGGCAAATGTTCATGTCAATGTGTGTGTATGTATATATCTATATATGTGCAAATGTTTCTGTTTATGTGAGAACTTCACGTGTAAGTCCAGGAATGTCATCTAAGCTATCATGTGTAAACGTTGCCACCTCAAGTACAATGAGAGAATTGGCTTCGACTTGGAGATCGCTTTTGTCGTAACCTACACGATATTTGTGGTGACAACAGGACATATCTAGCAGCCCACTCCAATGACCCTAGTCACAGTGGTGCTCGTGATATCTCAGTCACTCATATTCAATAATGCACATCGGACAATAGGATCCATTTCATTATGGAGAACCCCCGTATCCACACTATGGATACTTTAGAACTCATAGTCTTCAACAATCCATACATTACTTCGATACCTTGATCTATATCTTCTCAAAGCATCCATGCAATGCTGACTAGGTCCCAACTCCGCTGGACTGGCCACATCATAAGTATGCCAGACAAGCGCCTTCCAAAGAGATTATTCTATGGGGAGTTATGCGAAGGTAAACGTTCAAGTGGAGGGCAGAAAAAGCGCTTCAATGATCACCTAAAAAGCTCTCTCAAGAACTGCAGCATGGATAATAGCTACTGGGAGACTACAGCACTTGATCGCTCAGCCTGGCACACCCAGATCACTGCTGGCATCACGAAATTTGAAAAAGAAAGAACACTGCGGGCAATCCACAAGCGCAAGAAGCGGAAGGACAAATTCGTAATTTCTCCTACCCCAAACCTTCAGCACTCCTGCATGCACTGCAATAGAACTTTCCATGCACGAATCGGACTCATCAGGCATCTACGAACTCACAAACAAAATTAGTTAATTACCCATTTTAATTATTATATATACATTTTTTTTATATTTTTTTTCATCGCATTTAATGTTTTTTTTTCATGCATTCTCCTCTTCTTCGCTTGCGAAGGAGAAACATCATCATCATCATATCTTCTCTCTCTCTCTCTCTCTCTCTCTCTCTCTCTCTCTCTCGTATTCTCTTATACCTTTCTCGTTCTCTCTTCCCCACTCTCCTTTTCGGTTGTTCAGTCCACGTCTTCCTGTTTTTAGAACCGCTGATTCTTACCGGATGTCCCGTGTCACGAATTGCCATAATTACATCCATATCTTACTTCCAACTTCATTTTATTCAACTATCACGCTCCCTATAGCCTACACTTTATTCAGATAAGATAGCTTCAATTTATTTTGCTGTTCTTCTTTTTAAATTTGGTTGTTGTGTTCCATGAGTACTATACTATCTCTACATGTAACCGGTGATATTCCAGATGTTCTCGCCTCTCGTCATTTCGTTGCATTCCTTACCTGTCAGCTACCACATGGCTGACATGTAGTTTCCGCTTGATTTTGTGATTCCTATTGTGTGTTTCTCTGTCCCTATCTTGATAAGATCTTTTTGGCGAAACGTCGATTCTGTGTATTGTTCCACGTAGAACCGCATTTAAGATTTTTTAAATTATTTTTTTTCTATATTTTCTCTCCTGTTACAACGGATTACATCTTACTTTACCATCCGGTGTTTAAGTTGGCCTGTCTAGTATAAACCACCCTCTCATATTATTCCAATTTTAAGACACCAAATGAAATTGGAATTTTCTTTAAAATCAATGATTTTATAGTATTGATCAGTCGAAGACTTCAACAAATTACTTCGCGACAACATTTGGCTTGGGAGTCTATGTTTTAAATGTCATTTTCAGGCATCTAGACTTGACCATCGATAGTAAAATGCTTACGGGCAGAAACAAGTTTTCATACATCAGGGTTTGGATTAGTACCGTGCATTTCGTTGATCGGTGTTAGCAGGATTTATAAAGTATATACATACTGGCCAACGAAAATCACGGAAATAAAATAATCAAAATCATCAAGTATGAAGACTTGTTTGAGCTCTACTATTAAAAGCATCAAGTATGGAGACGTTTGAGCTCTGCTATTAAAATCATCAAGTATGAAGACTTGTTTGAGCTCTGCTATTAAAATCATCAAGTATGAAGACTTATTTGAACTCTGCTATTAGACATTTACTATCGATAGCTACAGATCTAGATTACAAAAGAAAAAACTATTGGCTAAAAACTATACAAAAATAACAGTCAACCGTTCCAAAAAATTGCCGAGAAATTCCCGTTTTACCAAGTCTTTCTCTAGTATAGTCCTACAAGCTGGTTTCATACAACGTCACTCATCTTGCCCGATACGACTGATTATTGGTCATTTTGCTTATAATTTGTTATGTCAACAGCCAATGAGTAAGACGTAAAAAATCAGACATACCAAGATAAGCGACACATCATTTGATCAGTCATTAGGTTCTGGTTTTATGTGGAAATCATGAGAACAGAAAGGGGTGAATGTGACTAAAATAGACAGCATTTCCCGTTATTGACCAATTATTACTGCAAACAAATACTTCTCTAGAATAGCTTACACAGTGTCACTTATCTTAGAATATTGTACTTTTTCCTTGTCTTTCAATGTCTGGCCACAAAAAATATATGCAATGCGACACATTATCACTCACACCAGCCAAGATGATTGACGATGTGTGAGATCAACACGGAGAACTAATCTTCAGAAAGTAAATATTCTACAGAATATCCTCGATAATTCTTTGGTAAAAACCGATGCTTTATGTTACGCACATAGTTTGTCCAATCTAGGTGTCGGTTGATCAGCAATTTCTTCTTAGTATAACAAAAATAGACTCCGTTATTCTGTTGAAAGTGGCGTCGTAGGAAAGTAGATTCTTTAATTCAGTAAATAATACAGAATAAGTAAGAATAATTGTCACGGAGAAGTACCTGTTTTCTAACTGTACTGGTGAGCAATTATTCAAAGAGGTACATCTGGGAAGAAAGTGATCCAGAAAATCTAATGTCGTTGTTTTTTCTCTTACTAACATATCTATGCTACCATATGAATGCGATTCTTGGACAATAAACAAACAGAAAAGTTGGAAATTAAAGGCAATAGAGATGTGGTTTTCAAGAGAATACTAAGAATACCATGGACTGCCAGGAAAATTAATTTGAAGGTGTTGAAGAAAGAGTCAAAGGCGAAAAGGAGCTTAATCAATAATATAAGGGAAAAAATAATCATTTTTTGGCCACGTAATGAGACAACGAGGCTAGGAGAACATAGTCACAACAGGCAAGATTGAAGGTAGCTGAGACATAGGGCAACAACGTGAGAAAATATTAGACAATTTAACAACCTGACACGGCAGAGAAACAACAACGATCTTGAAACATAAAACTAGATATAAAAGAGCCGTGGAGCGTCATGATCGCCTACACCAGCCAGCATGGCACCTAACGAATGAATGAAAATATCTAGATGTCTGTGATAGCTGTCCATGAAGATATTTTATATCATGATTTTTTTTCCTTCAATTTTTGTTTTGGTGAATGAACTTGAGAGTGACTTGCTAACGTTAAAAAGTCAACGAGTTTTATATTGATTCTTTCACTAAACTATCAGTTCATTTTCAGCCAATTAATTCAGCTATCACAAACACAAATATAATCCTCTCGATATCATTTTTAAATCTTTGTGGGAGGGTAGGGAGAATGTTTTGTGTTGTTTTTAGATCTAATATTCGACTGACGTAGGCGCTCATAGCTCCCCACAACTTCCTGCCACTAGTGATACTTGCCTGCAGCGTATTGACTACACGACCATCATAATGGCATGTTTGACTTCGTAAGTCTATTTTTATACAGAAACGTTGGGACTAGTACTTTTTGTTATGTTGTTTGGATGGTGACAGATTGAACAGACAGTTCCTTGGGCGGTATTGAGGTTTGTTTACGCTACATTCCGATAGTTGTATTCCCAGCGCAATTTTATCTGTTTCCTGTTTTCTTGATATATTTAGAAAATAGATTAGACAAGAAAATCTTTGTCCAACTAATCTCTATTCGTACCCAGAATCGCGAGGGGCAGGGAGCAACTGCATAAAATACTGTTACTGGCCGTTCAGTACTATGCTAAGATGTCAACTTAATAATACTAACTGTACATCGCATGTGATGATGACAACAGTCTCAGACATGTATTATTGCATCTCTCTGCTATGTGCTGAGGTGACTGAAAACTCCAAATCATCCAAGATGATTAACGCTGTGTGAGACCAGCACGCAGAAATATTCTTGAGAATGTAAATTGTATACATGAGATCCCGGCTATTTTTGGTAACAACTGACACTTTATGTTACGCACATAGTTTGTCCCTTTGTAATCTAGGTGTCTGTGGATCAGTGGTTTCCATTTAATATACCAAAAATATACTATTCTTCGGTTGAAAGCAGCGCGCCCAAGCAAGTAAATGCTTTTATCCAGTAATTATACAGCAGTGAGAAAAATTGTCCCGGAGAAAGACCTGTTTTCTAGCTATACTTGTGAGAAAAATTGTCCAGAAGTATCAAGGGATAAATGTTCCAGTGTTGGGTAACAACCCTAAACAGGAAGCAGGTGGCTGGAGTAACACCGGGCAAATGTCAAGATAAACAAAAATAGGTAGATGTGTTACCAAAATAAAACATAACACAACCTAACAACGAGATACAGGGACAGACGACGTTTCGACTATTAAGCCTTCATCAGGACAAACGAAAGACAACGGTACAACGAATCTTACATGGAAACAAACGTGGTTGATAGGGAGGAAAGAGGAGGAGAGATAGTGAATAGATAGTGGAGGAAGTAAATAGGGAGCGGCATATTTGGGAGGAAGAGAGTATGGGGAGAAGAAGTGAGGAGGGAAAGTGCACAGAAGGAGATGAGGAGTGAAAATAGTTAAGGTGTAGTAGCAAGTAAAATAAGATAAATGAGGATAAATTAAGATACTTACCTTAAAAATGGCAACAGGCAATGAGTATTAGCATAAGTACCTGTTTTCTAGCTATACTGGTGAGAAAAATTGTCCCGGAGAAGTACATGTTTTCTAACTATACTGGTGAGAAAAATTGTCCCGGAGAAGTACCAGTTTTCTAGCTATACTGGTAAGAAATTATTCAAAAAACAGGAAATCGAAGAAATGTGACCCTGTAAATGTGACGTGGTTGTAGTGGTTGTTTGTCCTTTACTAACAAATCTAGATATCTGAGGTAGCTGCCAATGAAGGTATTTCCAATGTTTGTTGTTTTCAATTTGTATTTTGGTTAATGAACTTGAGAGGGACTTGCTAATGTTGAGAATATCCACGATGAAGATTTCAATCTTGAGTAGTTTCAGTGCGTGATGCAATTAGTACAGAATGTTTTTCTTTACAAGATTGTCATTCAGGTGGTTTTTGAGGGCGGAAGATGAAGTCATAGGAATGTATAATATATAGAAAATAGACATAATAGACATAGAAAAGTTCATGCTAAGAAAAGAATGGTGGGACTTATTGAACAACTCAGTTGTCCAGAGCATTACATGGATATACTGCCCTGGTCATGCTGAGGAAACGAGAGAGCCGACTTATTGGCAGGCAATGCGGCGATAGACGACACATTGTTGAGAAGAGATAAAGCAGATTTAATAAAGGCAGTCATAATTTCATTTCAAGATGTAGATGATGTCAATGAGGCTGAGAACGTACACATACCGAGAATGTTAGAAATGGGAGTGTTCATAGGTGAGGGGAGGAAAGTAAATTTTTTTGGAAAGTCCCGAAAATCACACAATCAACACCTGACCGGAACTATGAGTCTGCATACACTGGGATGGCTGCTGGGGCGAGGGCGGAGCACTTATGGGAATGTCCCGCGTGCTGTGAATCCAGTTTCTAATCAAGAATCAAGAAGAATCAAGATTAGGAATGTATGTATTGAAGGGCCGTAGATACATTCCAGTAAGGAGTAGTTCTTTCATAAAAAAGGTATTTCGTCCTTCTTCGTCACTAAATCTAACTATTTGATGACCTTTCGGCGAAAAGTCGTTAAGCGAGCAGTTTTGGCTACATTTCTAGTACTAAAAGTCATACTATGATTTGCTAAGGTGGAAGGGCTTGAACACCTTTAGGCTATCCATTTTCTACGGTCTTGTTTAATTGATAATATTAAAGACTGAACAGGATAAAGTTTCTTTATGAGATTGATAATTGTGATGTTGATGTATTTATTCATCGGATTTATTTCAGTCTCTAGGACGCACCATGCCCAATAAAGGTCAACGTAAGCATTTATTCATTTATCCTTATTATTCCTACTTAAATTTACTTCTATTCATAGCGTTGATGAGTGTGATATATTTATTCATAGTATTGATGCGTGTGATGTATTTATTCATAGTATTGATGAGTGCGATGCATTTATTCATAGTATTGATGAGTGTGATGTATTTATTCATAGTATTGATGAGTGTGATGTATTTATTCATAGTATTGATGCGTGTGATGTATTTATTCATAGTATTGATGAGTGTGATGTATTTATTCATAGTATTGATGAGTGTGATGTATTTATTCATAGTATTGATGCGTGTGATGTATTTATTCATAGTATTGATGATTGTGATGTATTTATTCATAGTATTGATGAGTGTGATGTATTTATTCATAGTATTGATGAGTGTGATGTATTTATTCATAGTATTGATGATTGTGATGTATTTATTCATGTGATTAATGATTATTGTGTATTTTTAATGGGATTTATGAATATTATGTATTTTATATTCATTTTTGCTTTCAGAATAAATCCGGTGTTGTGACAGAATGTAAGCGGAGAACGAAATATTTTTGTAATTCATAGCTTTCATACGATATCTGCGGAATCTGAATTAGATGTTACATAAGATGCCCACTTATGTCTGAAGTAGATATTACACAGATACATATCCCCTTATGTCTGAAATAGATATTACACGTATATCTCCACTTATGTCTGAAGTAGATATTACGCATATATCCATCCACTTATGTCGTAAGTGCTCGACCGCAAGAGTACAGTCTGTTTCATTAGTGCGATTTTCAGGTCCTCCTACATGTGATGGTTTCCCTTCATCAAGATCGGTACATTTATACATTGCTAATCATCTCCGGTACTTTTCATAGAACCTGATTGCACCGGACTTCTAAATTACTGGAATAATTGTATGAGAAATATGATTGCATAGAACTTGTTTACGCCCCGGGGGAGAAGCTTTCATTAGCTTCATATGATCATCTTAGAGAATGATTAACTCGGCATAAATAATGACGTGTTTACGTATTTTATTCGGAAGATCAAATTCACCAAAATCAATGTCTAGGTGGAATTTATTTTAAAAAATAACCACTAAAGGTGTTCCTTATTAGAAGCGTAAATGCGGTTGGAGGAGGGGGAAGTGGAGCAGTGGTTAGTGCACTCGTTTTCTAGTCCGTGGTTCAATTTTCAGTTCATCTGGAAATATTTTTTAATAGTGACAAGTATTTGGTCAATGAAAAGTACTCAATAAAGTCGTGAAAATGAGAATCTTGACCATGCATAACTGGTATTAGGAGTTTATAGATATCTAGATACGATTTTGTGCATGGGGGCTGTCCATAAAGTTTATAGACATCTAGACACGATTTTATGTATGGGAACCGTCCATAAAGTTTATAGATATCTAGACACGATTTTATGTATGTGAGCCGTCCATAAAGTTTATAGATATCTAGACACGATTTTATGTATGTGAGCCGTCCATAAAGTTTATAGATATCTAGACACGATTTTATGTATGTGAGCCGTCCATAAAGTTTATAGATATCTAGACACGATTTTATGTATGTGAGCCGTCCATAAAGTTTATAGATATCTAGACACGATTTTATGTATGTGAGCCGTCCATAAAGTTTATAGATATCTAGACACGATTTTATGTATGTGAGCCGTCCATAAAGTTTATAGATATCTAGACACGATTTTATGTATGTGAGCCGTCAATAAAGTTTATAGATATCTAGACACGATTTTATGTATGTGAGCCGTCCATAAAGTTTATAGATATCTAGACACGATTTTATGTATGTGAGCCGTCCATAAAGTTTATAGATATCTAGACACGATTTTATGTATGTGAGCCGTCCATAAAGTTTATAGATATCTAGACACGATTTTATGTATGTGAGCCGTCCATAAAGTTTATAGATATCTAGACACGATTTTATGTATGTGAGCCGTCCATAAAGTTTATAGATATCTAGACACGATTTTATGTATGTGAGACGTCTATAAAGTTTATAGATATCTAGACATGATTTTATGTATGTGAGCCGTCCATAAAGTTTATAGATATCTAGACACGATTTTATGTATGTGAGCCGTCCATAAAGTTTATAGATATCTAGACACGATTTTATGTATGTGAGCCGTCCATAAAGTTTATAGATATCTAAACACGATTTTATGTATGTGAGACGTCTATAAAGTTTATAGATATCTAGACATGATTTTATGTATGTGAGCCGTCCATAAAGTTTATAGATATCTAGACATGATTTTATGTATGTGAGCCGTCCATAAAGTTTATAGATATCTAGACACGATTTTATGTATGTGAGCCGTCCATAAAGTTTATAGATATCTAGACACGATTTTATGTATGTGAGCCGTCCATAAAGTTTATAGATATCTAGACACGATTTTATGTATGTGAGACGTCTATAAAGTTTATAGATATCTAGACATGATTTTATGTATGTGAGCCGTCCATAAAGTTTATAGATATCTAGACACGATTTTATGTATGTGAGCCGTCCATAAAGTTTATAGATATCTAGACACGATTTTATGTATGTGAGCCGTCCATAAAGTTTATAGATATCTAGACACGATTTTATGTATGTGAGACGTCTATAAAGTTTATAGATATCTAGACATGATATTGTGTATGTGAGCCGTCCATAAAGTTTATAGATATCTAGACACGATTTTATGTATGTGAGCCGTCCATAAAGTTTATAGATATCTAGACACGATTTTATGTATGTGAGCCGTCCATAAAGTTTATAGATATCTAGACACGATTTTATGTATGTGAGCCGTCCATAAAGTTTATAGATATCTAGACATGATTTTATGTATGTGAGCCGTCCATAAAGTTTATAGATATCTAGACATGATTTTATGTATGTGAGCCGTCCATAAAGTTTATAGATATCTAGACATGATTTTATGTATGTGAGCCGTCCATAAAGTTTATAGATATCTAGACATGATATTGTGTATGTGAGACGTCTATAAAGAATGTCAAGAGTTTAGGGTGGGGGGGGGGCTGGAAGATTTTGACAGTTGTCGAGGAGGGGGGTGAGGTGTTGACAAAAGAAAAGTTGACGGCAGTAAAATGGTTTTATCCACTAATTAAATTATGCGTATGTAAAAAATACTCTACAAATCTGGAATATATATATAGTTTTTTTGTGTGCAATTTTCTGAAGAAAAAAATGGTTTTTGTGTTTTTGATTTGTTTTTGGAAGTAGTGTTCATTTAAAAAATATAATTAAGCAAAAAGGGGGGGGGGAGAGAGTCCCTAAGTTCTTGACAAGTTGTTGGCTAGATGGGAGGGGGGCATTGCAAAAAAAGATGTAATATGTAAATAACAGACACAGCAAAGCGACACGGATGTAAGAAGCACATATTGTTTATGCCATACAAAATATAAAGCTGAGCAACAACTATAGTGTTAAAGGCAGTGTTCATTCTTAGTCGGTGAAGATTTTTATATCACAGGGATCGTATATTTTTTGACTTAAAAAATTGGTAGAGTATCTTATTCAGGACGTAGTCATCAACCACTACCGTCGGCGGTATAGGTACTGTAAAACCATGCATCAACCCAACATTATTTATTTGTGACTAGTAGTGATAAATATTATTGACCGATATCTGAGGTCAATCTTTCTGTTCGTTAATACAATCACTACACTGAGCCAGTGACAGCCATTAAAATTTTCCATCTTGGCCATAATTCTTTGGACGAGAGCCAGGAGTTGGTTTGTGGTAAAGCTTGTGTGTGTGTGTGTGTGTGTGTGTGTGTGCGTGCGTGCGTGCGTGCGTGCGTGCGTGCGTGCGTGCGTGCGTGCGTGCGTGCGTGCGTGCGTGCGTGCGTGCGTGCGTGCGTGCGTGCGTGTGTTTTCATCCATAACAAGTAATGATGGCCATTTTTTCCATCAATTTGTGAAAATTCAGCTAGAATTATGTCCATGCCTAATAGTTCGTAGATGGCTAATGAGCCCTATTCGAGCTGAAAATGTGCTTGGACAGTTCGGGCATGGAATGACCACTGTAAACGGATTTTGGTCTATCCGCGACTTTCTTGCTACTCTCCGCTATTGAGCTGCTGCATTTCTCCTCTTTTCACAAGATGATGCATTCTTTTGACTGTAGAGCGCCATGTAAATCTATTTTGTGCAAGTTCTTCTCATGTATATTGGACTATTTCAAAGGCTTTCAGTGAGGTCTTTAACGAGTCCTTGTAGCTCTTCTTTTGGCCACTTTGAGATCGTGTGCCCTTCTCTAGCTCACCCTAGCTCGCCATACATACTAAATGACCTACCCGACGAATATGTGTCTGCATCAGGATTGTGTCAATGCTGGGGATACCAGATCTGTCAAGGACAGTGGTATCTGGAATCATATCTAGCCATCTGATGTTCATAACTTTTCTGAGACAAATTGTGTGAAAGTGGTTGACTTTCCTCACATGACGTCTATACACAGTCCATGTTTCACTAGCGTATAACAGCACTGGAAGTACCACTGCTCTGTAAACTTATAGCTTAGTCTGTAGGTTAATGCCATTTCTACGCCACACATTTGCGTACAATTTGCTGAAAGTACTGCTAGCCTTAGCGATCCTTATATACACTTCATCATCAACGGTGGCATCTTGTGATAACATACTACCTAGTTTAGTGAATAAAATCACAACTTTCAGTGTTAAGCCATTTACCTTCATGCAGGGTTCGAGATAGATTTTGCCAGGTGCTGATTGTAACATGGCTTCTGTTTTCTCTGTGTTAAAAGTATGTCTAACGTTTGTACATGTTTTTGAGAATATGTCTGTAATACTCTGTAGATCAGCATCAGAGTTGGCATTTAGAGCACAGCCATCAGCATATAGGACATCCCTGATTGTGTGTGATGTGATTTTGGTTTTTGTTCGGAGATCCTTGATTGTGTGTGATTTGACCTTGGGTTATGTTCGCAGCCGCCGAAGGTTGAACAATTTACCATATATAAGATATATCATGTTTACTTCTACGTCTATATCTGAAAGCATCATCTAACATAGCACCCACCCAGGTGCTAATACACATCTCTATTTTACTCCATTTGAGACAGGAAACGTTACCTAGCATTTCATTTAGAGGAACCTGCGGTAGTCGGTAGATAGTCTTTTCATTTATTTATGATGGGTTATTCAAAATGTGCTTAAAGTGTTCTACCTAGCGCTGCAGAATTGTGTGTTTCTTTACGATTAAGTCTCATTTGCAATGAGAAGGGGAAAAGATTCTGATGAGGTTGGACCATATAACTTTTTCAGTTCATCATAGACGATTCTCAAATCGTTGGTGTCTGCAAATCTTTGTATTTCTTCTGCTTTTTTACTCAGCCATGAGTTCTTTATATGACATAGTTTATTTTGTATTATTTTCCGTTTGCAATTGAGTGCATATTTTTTAGACTATGATTTTGGATCATTTAAGTATGCTTTGAGAAGAAGGTGTTTGTCGGCCAACTTAATTGCATTATCATTCTCATCAAACCAGTCATTTTGTTTCTTGATAGAATGACAGTTTCTCCGTAGCAGTGTCGTAAATTTGCTTGTTCACGTATGTCCAGTTTGTATCCTCAGCTTGCTCTGGTAGTGCAGATTTCAGACATTCAGCTAGAGTAGAGGCTAGGGACTGTTGTGTGTTTACATTTTATAGATTTCTGACGTCCATACGTTTCTTTGTTGTGTTTCCCTGCGAGCGTCTGGCAGACTGGATTTGAATTATAAGTTTTGACACAAGAAGACGATAGTCAGTCCATCAGTCTCCACCGCACATGGATTTTGTCACTAGAACAACTTGGCAGCCCTTTCTTCTTACAATTATATAATCTATAAGATGCCAGTGTCCTGATCGAGTGTGCTTCCAGGAGGTTCGGTTTCGTATTGGGAGTTGAATTATGGTGTTGGTAATAAGGAGGTCATGTTCGCCACATGAGTGTAAAAGACTAAGTCCATTGCTGTTACATTGACCCACTCCATATTGCCCTAATACACCGTTCCAGGGAATATCATCTGCACACACCCATGAATTGAAATCTCGAAGTAATATGAGCTTATCAGCTTTTAGAACTACCGTGATAGCTGCATGAAGTTCATCATAGAACTTATCTGTAACTTCTTCTGGATTTGTCAGCGTTGGTGCATACACACTGATGATCGTTGCGGATTTCTTACCAGAGAACAGTGGGACTTTTACCGTCATGTGGCGATAAGTATATTGTCTTTGGTGGGTCTGCTAGTTTGCCAATGAGTGGTGTTTTAATAGCGAAGTCTACTCCTGCTTCTCGTCTTTCCTCAATTTATCTCCCGCTCCAAAAGAATGTATAGCTTGCAATTTTTTCGCAGAGCTGACCAACTCCAGCAAGGATCGTTTCACTCAGGACTGCTATGTAAATATGGCACCTTGCTAGAGTCATTGTCGAGGAGTGCGCGTACATTCCATGCTCCTAGAGTCAGTGTGAAAAACTTTTCCCCTTCGGGTGAATTTTTGTGCATGTAAAAATGGCTTACACTAGGGATTTTGATTAAAGTGAGGAGTAGTTGTGCAAAGTGTCGACCACACTCTCTTGTCGGAACTCATTTGAAACCAGTGGCAGGACGAATCGAGACAACTGGAAGTGAAGTTCGATGCAGTGAAAGACCATGACTTTCTACGTGTTTCCCCATGTCCGATGCGGTCCACACCACGTTGCTGACATTACCCGGTTGGCCGATAAACTATCGTACCTTATACGCGTAAGTTGTCGAATATCAGACTTTGTGTGTATTGGTTAGACAAAACCGGTATGATTTTTTAGACAGCATGTCATCACCTTCTTCTTCTTTTTCTGCGTTCAGCATATGGTCATGCTATACCGTCAGACCTGTCATCAAGACGAAGTCCACTGTCTTCTCCAGGTCAGAGCGGCTGCCCCATAGCTTTTGCCTCAAGTCTGTATCCTCTGGCCATGTCTGCTGTCTCTGCTCTTTGTATGTTAGGTAGTCCTGAATTATGTGTTCTGGAGTCTGGGTTCCGGATCCACATGGACATTCATCTGTGTATGAGATCGTTAATCGATAAAGGTGACCCAACAGTCTGCAGTGGCCTGTTCTAAGGCGATATATTGTGGTCTGTTGATATCTCTGGAGGAGATGTATTGCATCATGTTCGTATTCCCCTTCCGTTTCTTTCTTCCACTTTGCTGAGTATGTGTTGCGGATTGTTGTTTTTACTTCTCCGTAAGACAGTGGGTGTCTGTGTTGCTCCATTTCACTACCTGCCTTTGACAGAGCATCCGCTTTCTCATTTCCCATGATTCCACAGTGTGATGGTATCCACTGAAGGGTAATAGCTGTTGATTTTTGGATCTGTCTTAGCTCATGTCTGATGTTGTACAGAAGGCCTTCGTTTCTGTTGCTCTGGATTGATTCCAGTAGGGATCTGCAATCTGTGAATATGGCTATCTTCTTTGGTCTTGGCAGTCCTGGTTCAGTGAAGGCTTTCAGTGCTTGATGGAGTGCAACTGCTTCTGCTCTAAAATTAGAGGAGTATTTCCCGGTTGGAAAAGCTTTTGATATTGTCTTCCCATCTTTGAGTCTTATAAAAATTCCACCTCCTCCATTCCTTACTGCTCCTTCTGCCGATCCATCTGTGTAGACATGTGTCCAATCCTTGGGATTGTATTTTATTTCTATCATCTCCAGTGTCAATGCTTTTAGTTGAGGTGGAGTTTGGTATTCCTTATTAATTATTCCAGGAACCTGTGTTATTGTGGAGACATTCTGGAGACTATTGCCTGACTCTTCAAAGTCCGTTAGTGTTTCAGTTTAATTTGGGAGGTTTGTGAGGATTTCTTTATGTTGTTCATGGATATCTTTAGAGATGTGACAGAAGCTGGTTCTCTTCAACCTGCTTGTGGTTGATCTAGAAATGTGCGCATACATCGGATCGTTTGGCATGCGCTTAATTTTTCCCTTTGAACAAGCACTCTTTCTTCTCTTCTATCATCCAGTGGGCGGATGTTTGCATGTTTTTCCATTGCATGGATTGGGGTGGTTTTCATCCCTCCAGAGATAAGTCGAAGTCCTGCATTTTGTACTTTAGATAGGCGATTAGTATTTGTTGTTGATACTGATGCCCAGGCTGTCATTCCATATTCTACTACAGGTCTGACTGTACCCATTTAGACTTTTCGGAGAATATTTCCATTTGCTCCCCAACTTGTTCCTGCAAGTTTCTTCATCAAGGATAGCCTCCTGGTTGTTTTTTGCTCGGTGGTTATTAGGTGTGGTTTCCAGGTGATTCGCTTGTCTAGTGTGACCCCCTAGATATTTAGGGTTCTCTACATGTGCTAGCTCACTTCCATTTATTTTAAGATTTGCTTTTTCTTGGTGGTTTGAAAGTGAGAAGATGGTTGTCACCGTTTTGGAGAGGTTGATCTGGACTCCCCAGCCAGATGCCCATTCACTTAAGGTGTCAAGTGATGTCTGCATTCTGTTTTTTGCAGTGGATAGGTTTCCTGCCGCACTCCAGGCAGCAAAGTCATCTGCATGAAGAGCCTTTGAAATATGATGTGACAGTTTCTCTCCAATATCATTGATGAATAATAGGAAGAGGGTAGGAGAGATCACTCCTCCTTGAGGTACTCCTTGTTGCAGAGTAACACGTTTGCTTAGTTTACCATCTACTTTTACTCTTGCAGTGCGGTAGCAGAGGAAATCTTTTATCCAGCTGAATATTCTGCCTTCAATTATGTTTTGGAGAAGCTTGAAGAGGACTCCCTCTTTCCACACCTTATCGAAGGCCTTACTTAAGTCCATAAAAGTAGCCAGCACTTTTTCCTTCTTTTGAAAAGCATTTTCAATTTCCTGTGCTAGGTATGTAAGCTGGTCTACTGGTGCTGTGTTCACACAGGTTGAGACTGTTGTAGGCTATAGTGAACGATTTAATGTGTTCTTGATACTGAAGTAAATTAGGTCATCACATAAACTTCAAAGATACATCACGGCTATAAAGCCAGAGGCAGACCATGTAGAAGATGGACCACAGAAATCAAAGAAGCCACATGAACAAGCTTACAAACAGCACACAAGACGGCCATCTCCAGAGAACTCTTCTACCCCTGACGTCAAAAAGTAAACAAAGACCACAGCGTATAGATAGATATATAAACTTCAAAATTATTATATAGAATCACTCTATAAATGAACAAATATATTCATTTGACAGCCTCAACTAGTCTGATCTAGAAAACACACTTTTTGTTATCCAACGACTATGATATTAACACACGCTTTGAAAAAAGTAGCCCAAATGACACTGATAAAATATATAGCACCATATTGGCGTAACATTGAACACTTTCTTTTCTACTAGTAAAGCTGGTACTAAGTCTTTCACAGCCTCATCATATCGTATCCAAGGATATACCATATTTTCGTATGAGAAATAATAAGAGATAAATTGGACATTAATCACAATCTCACGCGGTAGAAAAGCAAAGTTAGGTATTGTCCAAAACTACTAGCAGTAAGAAAAGGTTATCACAACTTCGCTGTCAACTAGCAGTGAGGCATGGTTGTCACAACTTCGCTGTCAACTAGCAGAAGACCTACTTATATTCACATTTTCACTGAAATCACTTTTTTTGACGTGGATGATCTAGAATTCACTCAAATAAACGTGGATATTCTAGAATTCACAAAAACAAATGTGAAAACTTTAGAATGCATGCAAAATAAGGTGGATACACTATTACTTCAATCTTTTCCACTTCTTCTTCTGAATTCATTCTCAACATTCTGCAGGTTAACTGTCTGTATTTCTGAGATCGAAATGCGTTGTTTGATGGCTTACATATTTGCTGCGATTTCCGCAACCTTCAACTTGATGCATTCGATATGTACAGCTTTTGAGTCAGCGTGACTTATGGGATGGGACAATTTTTTCATTTCAAATCACATTAGTCGCCCTTTACGACATGCATGGAGGGTCACGGATTTTTTATTTTTTCCTGTCATTTCCTGCCACGGCAGTACACTGGCACACCTGAACAAACATGACTGTGAGGACAGTCGCAAATGTGAGAGCAGTCGCAACCTAACCATTTATCAACACACTTCATCAGAAGAGCAATTTTAATTTATAAATGAATACCAAGTCAGACCACTGTGTCTAACAGTAGTACTTCTGTAAAACACACGATCGATTATCTTTACAATGAACGCACAGATTATCAGGATATAGGGTACACGGGTATGGGAAATATACAGATAACAGTATACAAGACAATTTAAACCTGAAGGTCTTTTTCAAGAAAACACGATAAAACAGTGAATAAACAGTACAAAGAAAAGCTCTATCACATCATTTAATAGCAGACATTTAATAGCAGAAGTATCCAAGGTAACAATGACGTACGTGTATTGTCATAGAGAGGAGCATTAAAAAAAATATGAAGAATGAGTAGGAAAACTATACCTGAAAACAGCATGAACGACAACAAAGGCCCCCACATTTAAAATTCTAAATAAATGAATGATCTGTGTTAAAACAAAATGGTTTAAGGGTACCAAACCGCAATATATAGCGATTTTCAAGGGTGTTCCTATTTTAATCCTCTGTTGTGCAAGATCTTATTGCAGCGACCTGAATGCCACCGGCATAACGATGATCAGTGCAACTGAAATGCATCTAGGGCAGGGGTGGGCAAACTTTTTGTGCAGAGGGCTGCATTGAAAATTGTAAAGCTATTGGAGGGCCGCATATAATATTAGGTATGTTTTTGTTTAAAATTATCGGTAAATAATCAATTAAATATTTTTATTGTAAAGAAAGGTAGTTTTACATAATGTAGATAACTTCTGAAATAAGTTACATTTCTAACAGACTTACACTATAACAGTATATTTTCTAATATGGATAAAAGGTTTTGCAAATATTTTAACAATGTTCGTGTATTTAAAAATGTGTTTGAGGGCCGCAAAATATCCAATGGCGGGCCGCATGCGGACCGCGGGCCGTAGTTTGCCCACCCCTGATCTAGAGCCATAAAAAAATTGAGCACTTTAAGTCACACTCCGCCGAAGACGGATGTGTCGGGCCATTGGCGCAAATAAAACGGCGACACAACGCATTTCCATTCTCTGGACTGCATCCTGCTGGAGATCTAGTAGTACTGCTACAGGAGAGATCCAGCAGGAGTTTGAGAATGAACGCTGAAGAAGAAGAAGTCACACAACATTTGATATAATATACTTTTGAGACTACGACGGCAATTATACACCCACTCACATGCTATTATTTCCATTTCTAACACATTTCAGTGTTAACACATTTACAGCAAGAGGTAGACAGAGATACAAGTAGGAGATTAACATCACAAGATGGACAGGTTACAATCTAGCAGAGTGCACCACCAAAACAAGATACAGGGGATGTTGGAGATCTGTTGCAGCCAACCTTCGTTGCGGGGACGTTACTTGATGAACACATTTATTCCAAACCAGATTGCAAATCATAGTTGATTTGATATATATATATATATATATATTCCATTGTAATTATTCCCCCTGATGTTCATGTTAGTTATTAATAGATCTACAATGTAAACATGGGGTTTTCGTATGCTATAAATAGACTAAGACGCACACAATTTATAACACTGGCATGACGCACTGCTGTCATCACGCAGACTATAATACTGACACGTGCGGAATAACACATCTCTGTGTAAATCTCACAATAAACTGTAGCTTTAAACGTCGCCAGGGTAAAGCAGGGGAAAAAGAACAGTGATTTGCCACGAATGTCGTCGAAGTCGACTAAAGAGATATTGATTTTTCACTAACATAGAAGGACAAAGTGACATAAACTTTACTGAAGTCTCATGTGTCAAACCAAAAGGCGCAATATATCGCAGCTAAAATGTAAATCACGACAACATACTCTGTTCTATAGACTACATTCTACTTACTGGCAGGAATTTGAGAACGAATGCAGAAGACACTATTATCATTTGCTCAACCATGTATCTATTGATACAATAATATACTATGGGATACTCCATGTCTGTTGAGTATAGCTAAACATATTTTGAGAGTTTCTTTACAATATCGAGGAGAACAATGGCATAGTTGATAGTGAGCTTGCTTGCTTGCTATCATCGGGATACAGCGTACCAGGTTCGAAACCACATCCGGACAAAACAAAATTCGGTTTGTGATTTTTCGCTTCACACGACTACTTCTCCAGTCGACTTACCTTGTAAATGAGTACCCGGTGCATGAGTTAGGAATGTAAAGACAGCAAGGAAGGGAACTGGCCACCCCACCTAATAATTGCTGTAGCTTAGTACATGAAGAGTTATCTTCCTCCCGGACGTCAGGTTGCTGCCATGGGATATAGCTTTAATAACGGTACTCTGCAGGGATCAGTGACCAGGTTTCTACAGAATAAAAAGCTGACATGATTAATGGGAACGAAATTCCGTGCTACACGTTACACGATGAGAGCCACCCATCACTCGATAGGCGCGCTACACACTGAGCGTGAGAGGAAGGATGGCTAGGGAGTTGCGCGCAATATTTCTAGATCAGTATCCGAAGTTACGATATTTCAAATTTCCGAGTCACGGAAGCTCTGTGCAATAGCGTATGAAATTTAAAAGTTGGACTGTTGTCACGTGATTTGGTCACTGATCACTGTGTTAGAACCCCTTTACTTTTTAACTGAACAATGGTCATTTCCCTCAAATCTAATACTGTACTAAATTAACTATACTTTCAATTTTGGATATAGAGAAAAGGTTCAGGTGTGACTCTAACATATAGAAAAAATGCAAGCTGAGACAAAACAGACCGTCATATTATGCCATATTGAATGTTTCCGTGAGCAAGGTAATATTTTATATTAAGAACAACTGTTCAGATGTAAGATTGTCATACTTACAGGTTTTTTTATGAAGCACTTTAAAAAAATCTTTACGGGCTTGCGGCTTCTGAAAGTGATAGCTGTGATGGCTATTCAGGGGGAAAAAAGATAGGCATGCATCTGCCTTCAGTACGAGATTTTTTTCTAGAACTCTCACTTCAAATGTGTCGGTAATTGTACAAGTAAGTCATATATACTGTTGAAAAATTAAAAACTAATTCAATATTATTGCAGCGCTGATGGACACCAAATTTCAAACGTGTACACACATTTTATTTTACGGAATTAATGTTTCAACCTTGCCATGAAAAAAACCTTACACTTTAAAAATGAAATAAATGTTCATTAAATTTGGTTTCGACTTCTATTTCTTGTGACTGAGGCATCCGTTACCGTAAGGCGTGTGACATCCTCTGGCCTCTATCAGAGAGCGACATTTCCGTGATATGGATCCGATTTGTCGATGTATCTGTTGTTGTTGGATGGCGGTCCACTCTTCGCGCAGTACAAGAAACTACTGTCGGAGATTGGCTGGAGCCACGTCTCGCTGGCCGAGTCGTCTGTCAGGTTCATCCCATAAATGTTCTATAGCGTTCATGTCTGAGAACATGACTGGCCACGGAATGGTCTGGACGTTGTTGTCAGGGAAGGAACTACGTGGTGAGTTGCGCCACATGAGGGCGAGCATTATTCTGCTCAGAAATCGTCCCTCCTGCAGCCAAAATTGGAAAGAAGCAAGGACGAATAATTTAGCGACGCATCATTCCGAGTTTAGGTGAAATTCAATTTACAGCAGGTCACTTCTTCCCATGAAGTTTATATACCCCCCCCCCATTTAATTCACCTCTACCACCATGTGGAGGAGCTTCATCAACGTTGTTCTGGACGTTGAACTCATGGACTCTGCGGTAAACTCTTCTCCGTCTATCGTGTACTTGGAGCAGAAAATATGATTCATCACTAAACCAACCAGTCTCCAGTCATTCCCAACGGTCCATTGACGATGTTGGTTCGTCCACTACAGTCGGTTCTGGCGATACACTCCGTAAGAACAGAACATCTATAGTTTATTCTAGCCCAAAAACCAACGTCGTGCAGCTGGTTCCTGGCCGTTTGATCTGAATTTCGACTAGCCCCTGGCATTGAGTGGACTGTGGAGGACGCATATGCAAATCGATTCTTGAGGTGACGCATTGGTGTGAAGTGGTTTTTTGCAGGAGTTGTGACTCGCGGTCTACCACTGAGCCAGTTTGTTGAAATCGCCTCTAAATTCAACTAATGGTGCTTCAAATAACTTTAAATTGCCTGGCAACTACACTTTACGATTGTCCAGTCTATAAGTGTCAAATTAGGATGTATCGTTGTGTTGTAGTGAGATTAACCCTATTTGCGCATGGATTTTCAACTGCATTTATTCGAGGACCATCAAACCTTTATATGCATTCAATAATATGGTCAGAGAGTTTTGTGTTTATTAAGATTCTCATGAACCTGTCACGAGTTAATGCCAAAAATGTTATCTTTAATTTGACCTCTTTCATGGCCTCACGAATCATGAGGTGAGTATAATTCAGGTAACCACAAGAAATTAATGACCAGGTAGGTATAGTCGATAGATTGATGTCTAATCAGTGAATATCTTTTATAAAAGTAACTCCAAATAAGTTGGATTTCTTTTTTAAAATAGGATATAACAAGAACGGACATTTTTCTTTTTCCCGTGATCTTGTTAGAACTGTATATGTGTAGATAGATCTGATTGATGTCCACAAAAAATATATGTTTCGAATCCCTTGAAGTTACATTTAGTGTTTCCTGAGCTCATGTGATGCATATATCAGTGTGCCTGGTCAGTAAAAGTAACTTGGTTGGCAGTATTTAGCCTACCATTGATCTATTAAAAAACATGGATATCTATTCCACCTACGAAAAACAGACATATTATATACACTGATATAGACTGACCAAAAATGGAAACTAACAGCACTGAATAGAAGAATAACAAGAACCGTAAATTGACGCACCAAGCAACCAATGGAACAGTCTTGCAGAAAATTATCTGATATTATAGAATTCATACACCGTTTAAATCTTTGTCAGTAGGATAGAGATAGGAGCTTGGTTTCTTCCACGTAAGTTCTGAATCTCCTGCAGAAAGTAGTCAAAATAACGGATTATTATATCACGATTTACAGCTTGGCTGTGATATCTTCACGTATATTAGATCATTTTGGCTCCACAATCTGACTTCAGCATTGCTACATGATCACTTTAACCAGGGCCGGATTTAGGCTTGATAAGGCCCTAAGGTATTTGAGGCTATTTGAGATATTTGAGCCCTTTATAAGTCCAGATTATATGTCAGTGCCAAATATGATTTGGGATACCTAGTGGGGGGCCCTAAGCTATAGCTTGTGTAGCTTATATGTAAATCCTGACTTGTAATCTTATATGTAATCTACTATCGAATAAGATTGCCAAACTAACCCCTAAATCATCCGTAGTTATCTCTTTCGACACTCCTTGCAGGCCATTTTGTCGCTATTCTTTGCTCTGGTTTCAGGCTTCTGGCATTACAGAGATGTAGATCTGAGCACACACAATTTAGAACAATTTGCAATGACAACGTCTTCATACTAAAAATCCAAAATAAAACTCTATTTAAAAATTACGATCACCAGACTGGAATAAATACGTTACGATCTCGCCTGAAGAAAATTCAAAACCTAGACATTCATAAATTAAACATTCAGAAGAAAAACGATAAAACTTCATCCCAGAACGACCCATTATCTTGTTATTTATTCTTTCTCTCTATCACATCAGAGAGTGTGTGTATCGCCATGCAGAAGTACTGATAATATATATTTTTATATCAAGAGGGGATTCGAATCGTTCTGGTAGCAAGGCTGGCTACATCACCGATATAGATACATGATAAATGACCAGTGGCGTAGCGTCAATAGAGGCCAAAATGCTCGGTGTCACCTCCCATGATTAAATAATTTAAATAGCGCATACAAATGTATAGCTATTTACTATAATCATTAGTAAATATGCAAATATAAAAAATATGATTAGTAAATATAATATATTATTTAATATAATATTTACTAATATAAATTAGTAAAATGAAAAGTAATAAGAAATGACGCTGCATGGCCTACGAAAACTTATTTATGCAAGGTATAAAGCGAAAAGAAAGAAACATTATAATCATTACAGGAAGATAATCGCAAGGTTTACTCGTTTGTTTTCTTGCAGATTCGTCTTTTTTAAAACTTTTATTTCCTTCATAATGCAGCATTTTTAGTCAAAACATTGTGGAAATATACATCTTTGTCAGTAATGTGTGTTTATTATTATCACATTCATTTACTTATTTCCAATAGCTATCATTTTCGGAACAGTAGTTATAAGTACAATTGTCGAATTTGAATCTAGTCCAGATCTGGGCTTGGTCTATCATAACTGGGAATTTTTTTTTAGCGAATCTGAGCTTTTTTGTGTTCGGGACGTATTTTTTCTTCAAAATGTTGAGTGGTAAATCATAAGCATCAAAACAAGAATACAGAGAGCCCGGAGTGACGGAATTCTTAAGAGAGCCCGGAGTGACGGAATTCTTAGGTTTACAAGTTTTTCTCCCGAAATGGGGATATATTTAAATAAATGTCCGCGTTTTGACATGTCAAAGCCAAATTCAAGTTTTTAAAACGTTTGTTTGCTTATTTATCAATTCCTAATTAAAGTAAATAAAGTTATTCTGAACAGGTGTATGAGATACTGTAGGAAACTATATGCAGATGCAAACAAAGGAACACAATGAAACACAGCTAGACACACAGAACTGGAACCAGAACCCATCATAGAAGAAGTACGTTGGGCAGTTAAAAACTTTAATTTTTTTAAACTGTCAAATCAAAATGGTGAGACGAATTGGTTGCTTAATTGTTATAATCAGAAGGAGAATGCAAAGCACAAGTCTATCGTGTACTTTTGTTATCGTGTACTTGTGTTAAGATTGGAGAAGTGAAATATTGCCAAAAGAATGGAAAAGATCAGCACTACTTCAGAAAAAAACAACGTGAAAATTCACACACACAAAAAAGAAGAATTGCACTGATCAGTCATACCAACAAGATACTTCTCAAGATAATCATGAAAAGAATGAAACAGCGTATAGACAGAGAAATAAATCTAGTTCAGGCAGGTTTTAGCTAGAACATGAGTACTAGGGATTACATCTTCAACATGAGAAATATAATACATGGACAGTTCGTTGCATTCTCGACCTGTCATCTCCCACATGACTGACATGTAGTCTCCGCTTGTCCTCTAAGTTCGTATTCTGTATTTGTCCTTATCTTGATAAAGACCGATTTGGACGAAACGTCAATTATGTGTATTTTTCCACGTACATCTGCTATTTAACTATTTTTTCCCTATATTACTTACCTATCAAGAAATATAATAGAGAAGTGCAGAGCGTTCAATGCTAATCTATATACATTATATATACACACACACATACATACATACACACATACACACATATACACACATACACACATACCTGTTTCATAGATTATACAAAGGAATTTGACTGCATAACTCACCAGAAATTGTGCAACAATATAAAGAATGGGCTTCCCACACAATCTCATTTCGCTCATTAAAATGATTTATGAAAAACAACAGACTTCTGTCCACTTCAAAGAGAAACATCTGACTGGTTTGTGGTCCAAAAAGGAGTCAGACAGGGATACATCATCTAACCACATCTGTTCAGCACATACTCGTCATTCGAAATGTACCTGATGACCCACATTATGAACAATTTCAACCACTTAATATCGGATACCAGGAGATTCCAGAAATTAAGTATACAGATGACACTACCTTAATATCAAGAAGCACCACGGGTTTAGAACACATGATTACGTCAGTGCCCCTGACGCTGAAAGGCAACAAAGGGTTTAGCAAATAGATAGATAGATAGATAGATAGATAGATAGATAGATAGATAGATAGATAGATAGATAGATAGATAGATAGATAGATAGATAGATGGATAGATGGATGGATGGATGGATGGATGGATGGATGGATGGATGGATGGATGGATGGACGGACGGATGATGTGTGGACTGATGGATGGATGGATGGACGAAGTGATGGATGGATGTATTTATGGATGCATAGATAGATGGATGGATAAATATATGGATGGATGGATGATGTGTGGACTGATGGATGGATGGATGAACGAAGGGATGGATGGATGTATTTATGGATGCATAGATAGATAGATGGATGAATAGATAGATGGATGTATAGATGGATAGATAGATAGATAGATGGATCAAAGTAAAGCATGAAACGACTTAAGACAATCTGGATGTTAGTCATGCTTGAAGACTTCTCAAGGGCTCTCACTAGCAACATATGTGGAATGTTTGTGAACAATACCATTTAAAAGAATTGTTTTATGTTAACTATTTCTGAAAGGATAACCTGAACTTCGACCTATCATATTTCATATTTTTAATAATCACATATATTACAAATGCAGGGTATGTACATTCGTATTAGAATACGTTCCTTTCGCCGAACCACGACCGTCTCCAGTAAGACTTGTTATCTAGAATTGTCTCGTGACCGGAAGGTGGGGGGGGGGGGCCTTGGGTTGGTCATTATTTATTTTCTTGGATTCGCGTTGGTTATTTTTGGCATGCGATTCCACGTATGTAAATAGTTACCAACCGAAAGCTAAACAATAATCTTCTACTTCTTCCTCATTCTCAAACTCCCACTGGATCTCTCTTGTAGCAGGACAATGGTTCTATTAGATTTACAACGGGATGTAGTCCAGACAATGGAACTTCGTTGTATTGCAGTTGTAATTACGCATACGACCCGACACATCCTTTTTCAGCGGGCAATAGTAATCAATAATCAGAAACGTAATGAATGGAGTCCGAATTAATTCAATTGGAAAGTCCTTATCAGAGACGGTCATAGCCGAGTTCATTTAATGTCTCAGACACTCGTCCACCAACAACGGGATTTTCTAGTTCACTTATCAAATATATTCATGTAAGAAAATGGGTGGGGATGGAGGAAGACAGAGCTTTTCCAAGGCCTCAAAGTTTCTATTTTTGTCTCTGTTGTTTAACAGTCCAGTTGTCCTAGGATAAAGAGTTCGGTCAGGAAAAACAAAGACAAAATATGACTGGTAAAGAGATATTCATTAACAAAACTAAGGGAAAAAAACATTTTTTTATTTAACAGAGCAGATTACTGTCAACATAGTGAATTATTCTTATGCATATTATTATGTGAGAGTTGTGGTTACTGCGACTGTTCTAGAAATCAGGACAGGGCCAATGCTGATTAGTTTCCTAAATATCCATTTTGCTGCATTTTCCGACCCCAATAGTTGGTTATCGATAACAAATTAGAGATAACGTTGTACAATATATTAACCTTGAGAATATTATTCTGTTCTCTGTAAATCAGGTCAGGATTTATATTGGAAGCTATAGTTCGTTCCATAATTCATGTTACTGAGTTGGAATTATTTTTATCCAAAACTATTTGTTAGATTGAAAAAATCTTTTGGATCCAAATTGAATATCCCTATGACGTTATAAAACTATTTTTTGCCCTTTAAAAATGTAACTAGATTAAAACTTTTTCTTTATGAAGTATACATTTATAGTTTTTGTGAATGTACGTAATGTGTCGTGTTGTACAGTACAGTCGAGTCTGTCATACAGTCCCGGTTGATAAGGGGAAATACGCCTTATTTGTTTATTGTTTTTTTTCTTCCCACACTCTTCAATGGCTGAAACACAAAGTATAAATATGCTGACCAAATAAAAGCATGATAAAATAAGAAGATGTCATCAGTGATTGAATTATACTGCTGTAAAATACAACTATGTTTTTGCTTTTGCAAGTGTTGTTTTTTTTAAAAGCCATTATCTATTCAACTCGACAATTTTCCAAATTGAACGGAAATCACGTTTTCCGTGGATGCAAAATGTATCATCCGTTTGCCGTTTATTTAGAGATGTCATCGTTATTGTCAGACTACGTAAATTTATTTGGTATGAATATCTTCATTGCTTCTCATTGGTTACTGTGATGTGTTGTCAAGACTGTCAACAATGAAATGCACAGAAATACTGGGGTATGCTTTAGAAGAAACATTGTCAGAATATTTAGTGTCCGTTTCACTGTATTTTTTGTTAGATGACACAACTCTTCATTCGTAAAACAATAGCGGAACTTCAATTTACCCAAAGCGTATTCCATATTTGACCTGATTTCACTGTTGCATCGTGTTTAGTTTAGATAATTTATATGTGTAATTTATTACAATATGAGTTAGAAATATAAATTCACTACTATGAAAAATGTGACTACACAATTGTACATTTACTTTTTCAGAGAAGTTAGAAGGAGTCGTTTGCATTACGACATACAAAAGCCTAAAAAGAGAATACAGCATGCTTTTATTTTAAATGTATCTTTTCGCAGCAGTAAATTCAAACTAGGGTTGTTAGAACGTGTGAGACGGACAAAGAAGACGAAGACTTTTCTAACTGACAAAATGATCGCTGATCATGGCCATACTTCTCTTCGTCAACCATCTTACTATTCACATCTCGATCCCATTGAACTTGTTGTGTGGGCTGCAATCAAAGGTCAAGTAGCTGCACTAAAATAAGCATTTCAAACTTTTTGATGTAATAAACATAACACGCGATGCCTCACACAAATAGATATTGAGTACTCGAGAAAATGTGAAGACCATGTGCTTCAAGAGGAAGAGACATATTTGCAACGAGATGGTTTGCATTTTATCAAGCCTTTAGCAGCAGTCGATCTTTTCGAATCTTCCGAGTATAAATAAAATAGATGATGTGATAATCTCTGTTTTTTCCACGTCAACCAAATATCTTACAATATCACGCACTTAGAACAAAATCAACAGGTACTCCATTGTTTTGCTTCTCACAACGATTTGTTTGCAATTCCTTTTATTTACTAAATGATCAAATACACATATTCCTCTTCAATACCAATTGCACAAGCAAAACATGTTATTATATCAAGTTGGCATACGCCTTTGTCTTCTTTTTCTTCTTCTGCGTTCGTTCTCAAACTCCTGCAGATTAGCAGGATGTAATCCGGAGAACGGAATGCGCTGTGTCATGGTTTACAGCATTACTACGATATCAGCGCCTTTCGGCATGACACATTCGACTTCAGCATGGCTTTGGGTCACATATGGGATGGGACAGCCAACTCCATCCCATAACCTCCTTAGTCGCCTTTTACGACATGCGTGGAAGGTAAACAATGTTGCTATAATTTGCTCCCCTTTCGGGCCACGGCACACAAGGACGATACGCATTTGTTTATATGAAGTTGGAATACGTTTTTGCATCCACAATTGTGTGTGTTATGGTAAAATATAAAATGCGAGTGCCTTTTTTCCTGCTTATGCAATACTATATAGTAGAAAAAGTTGTGTGTATTTTCCAATCTACCTATCAATTTGTAAAATGTAAATTCCTAAGGTCGTGCTGTGTATAAGGCTAACTGCGAAATATGGTTGCTATGCATCAAGTAGTTTTCGTGAAAATTGAGCAAGTGAGTAACATGAATTATGGAACGCACTAAAGTGTTAGTCTTAAAGAATGTTGTACATATACTAATGGGCGAAATTTGAAACAAGGTATTGTTTTGCTTATCACTGGAAACGCATATATTAACGCACAAATCGACGTTTTGATCAAATGCCTTTACCAATAGGCTCTTCATATAGTCTTTGATGTTTGGCCACTGTTTTTCGTCATCGTGAAGGATTTTTAATCTAGACGTCTTTGCTTGTTGTTTCGTGTCCGCTATGTTGTTTTAATTCTTGGTAACCAGTTTTATCACTCTTATCCGTTGATAATACACGCGAAATATGGTGTTCTGTTATTTTATTGTTAGTTCATTTTTCTCATAAATTTAAAGCCTTCTATGCGTGTTCTTCTCTGTCTTATAAGTTCTGTTTGGAATTTAAAGTGTCTGATTCAACTTCCATGACATCCTTGTTAAGCAGCTGCAATTAAAATATTTTTAAAATATTTTCCTAAGTTGACTTTTAATCAAAGGAAGGATACTTTCTTGGGTCGGCGGGTCGGATTGTGATTTTCTTGTGTGGTATAGCCAGAACGTTTTCTTTCTATATCCCTTGAAGAAAAGGATAGTGTTTTCCAATTACTGGGAGGGGTGTGGGGGCACTGAAAACAGTACATTTAAATCAGCGATACGGGTAAGTAGAATGTATTGTTGGGTTTGGCTAGGTAGACTAGTCATATTTTCTCGGCTCTACTTAAATTTAAGGACACGTTTTAAAATAAGTATAGTAAGAGAGTAAGATAGGAATGAATATAAATTCATGCTATCTAGCAGGTGTTTAAGAACAAACGCCGAAAAGGAATTACTTTATAGAGACGGTACAAAAAGAAAACACCCTGTACGCAGGGTTACAAATAGAAAGAAAAGGTTACACTTAATGAATAATAAGGTCTGGATCTGTGTTTGCTATTCAATTTTACAAAGTTTACCCCCAAAAAAAATAAAAACGAATTGACTTGGCTAAAATTAGGAAATAAGTAACGCAATATTGAAGTTAACTACCAATACCCTATCAAATGATTCTTCTTCTGGGTTCAGCATCTGTGGTCATGCTATACCGTCAAGCCTGTCGTCAAGACGAAGTCCACTGTCTTCTCCAGGTCAGAGCGGCTGCCCCATAGCTTTTGCCTCAAGTCTGTATCCTCTGGCCAGGTCTGCTGTCTCTGCTCTTTGTATTTTGGGCAGTCCTGAAGTATGTGTTCCGGGGTCTGGGTTCCGGATCCACATGGACATTCATCTGTGTATGAGATCCTTAATCGGTAAAGGTGACCCAACAGTCTGCAGTGGCCTTTTCTAAGGCGAAATATTGTGGTCTGTTGATATCTTTGGAGATGTATTGCATCATGTTCGTATTCCCCTTCCATTTGTTTCTTCCACTTTGCATCAAATGATTCAATTTCGAAAAAGAAATCCAAGTAAAAGAGGTAACATAAAATAAACCAAACAATACGGATTTTGTGATGTAATGTCAGTAGATTTTACATGAAAACAGTGACTACCAGTCACACATAATCCAATTACAAATCATTCGTTATCTGCCAAACGTTTTACCTCGGTTCTGTGAACTGTAAATCATTATTTATCTTTTCTGATGCTATACCTGGTCGCTATGAACTACACTATTTACAGAGCTGCTAGCATCCTAAAATATCCCGTATCTGTCATGAAACTAGACCGTTCCAAGGATTTTCGTCGGCAGGTGCAAGGTTCAATATGTTGGATCCGCCCGGAAACGTACATTCACTTAAACAGGTAATGCACATTCAAAAGTCTTGTTCGTGAACCCGTCTTTCTGGAACATAAATATTTTCAGTGTAGACGTGTAGGTAAAGGATGTTGTAAATAATGAAAATTGACAAAAATAGATGCCCGGATGCCATTTTTTTTGTCAGAATTATCTGAACTTTGACTTACCTGTCTGATAACTCCTCAATATTTTGTACCGTATGTTTGTTCCTTCTCAAAATCTTCCTGGATCTCTCTTGTAACAGTACAATGTTCTCACTATATTTTCGCTATTGTATTTACAACATACATCCGATAAACCAGACTTCATTGGTGGCAACTAATATGCTCAGTGTTTTTACGAATATTACTGAACGGTGGATGTCTGTAGATTTTACTAGTAGGTCAGCCGCACATCGTTACGTATATGTACGCAATGCACGTTGGTCAGCATTCCAAATTTTAAAATGTGTCTGTATGTCTGTCTATATACCTTTCACTCCCAGTGAAGCACAGTCCCTGAAAACGACTTTCACGTTGTTTGTCCTATTATTATCTATTGCGTATATCTCTTTTCACGCTTTATCTAATCTTCCATTGTATATAACACATTCTTTCCCTCAGGTATTTCTTGTTCTTTCCTTTTCCTGTGAATTCCAGAACAATGCCTGTCTTCCAATGAAATTATATATATATATATATATATTATAGATAGAGGCGTGGCAGGCGGTACAATAGAGCAGTAGGTCGGTTGTTTAGTCAAATCCAGACAGAATGTCTGACAGAAACACACGAACAAGTAAAATGTACGACAATATTGTCACAAACCTAGCTTCATGGCACATTCCACAAAGCTAGTAAGCAGATGATATAGGTCAACAAGTTGACTGATGTACTTACTGCCTGGCAAAGGGGATTTGGGGCACTCATTCAGCCAGGTATTGACATACCGTTCGCCTTGACCATTAAATTGAAAAAATTTTGCTAAAGTATAGAGGTGTGTATATCATGTCTGGTGGTTTAGATACACATCAGCAGCTTAAACAAGAGAGTAGCAGAACTCTGTCTGAGATGTGAAAATCCCTGACAGTAATATGGACGGGGACATTTGTATTCATGTCAGTAAATTACTGTCGTCAATTATATGACGAAGAGGGGCGGGACTTTACAACTGATGTGATAATGTCCGAGGAACAGATTTTGATTGATCCGAAGTTTTTACTCAAATACTTTTAAACTCTAATTTTTGGGTCCGCTCTCAGAACTGACTCTCGAGACTCTATGTCTCAGGTAGACTGGGACTCTGAACTTGTACTGAACTACGAGTCCAGGTTGAGACCGGAGTCAAAATATACAAAAATAGCACTATGTCTCTTTGTTAGGTTGTTTCACTGACTTATTGTTGTAGCACTTTTAACTATTTTTGTCTATTTTGATATTTGCCCTGTGTTAGTCCAGCCACACATTTCCTGTTTAGGGTTGTTACCCGTTGCTGGTACCTTTAACCGTTGAGACCGGAGCTAGGATTTAGTGAGAAGGGAAGTTGAGTTAGATTTATAGTTAGGAAGTTTTAGTAGAGCTTGAAAAGCTCCCACCTGAGAGACGGATTAAGTCTCTAGGAAAGCTTTTGACCTGAGAGCCGTTTAATTTCATATGTTACTGTACATTATATTATTGATGTTGTAAAATGGGTGTTGTAAACATGGACGTTGGATGAAGCAATAAACAGGTTGTATATATATATATATGATAACTCTGGTTGTCACCAACTTATTGAACACACCATACATTTGCTGCTATTATCAGTCACGAAATACAACACTGTCAGAACTAGAGAAAGCATGACTCATTGACGGCCTTAACCAAAGATAACACGGCCATATATATATATATATATATATATATATATATATATATATATATATATATATATATATATATATATATATATATATATATATATTATATACCATATATTCAATTATATAGGATATAAATGTATGGATATATACATATAGGCAGAGAGGCCGACAGGTGATAGGTGAGTGAAGATATAGGTAGGTAAATACATAGACACATTGTGGATAGATGGACGGATTGATAAGATGGATTGATAGAGTAACTAAAGGATGGGATGCATGGATGGGTGGATTGATAGTTGTATAGACAGATAGATAGATAGATAGATAGATAGATAGATAGATAGATAGATAGATAGATAGATAGATAGATAGATAGATAGAAAGATAGATAGATAGATAGATAGATAGATAGATAGATAGATAGATAGATAGATAGATAGATAGATAGATAGATAGATAGATAGATAGATAGATAGATAGATAGATAGATAGATAGATAGATAGATATAGATAGATAGATAGATAGATAGATAGATAGATAGATAGATAGATAGATAGATAGATAGATAGATAGATAGATAGATAGATAGATAGATAGGTGGGAGGATGTATGGATAGACAGACGGGCAGAGAAACAAAGATAGATCGAATGTGCTTAATGTGATGTTTTGTTTCCCAAGGAATGTACACTGATCTGCATTTAGTGTACTGGTGTGCTTTTATGTAAACTCCGATCACAATCCATAGCTGTGAAACATCCATAAAGAATCCATAAAGTTCAAAGGACTTGGTTCACATGATTATTTTGGGGGATTGTACGAGTGGTTTTAAGCTAGTAAACTTTAATGCGATGCCAAGTTTACAGTTAGGCGTAACGGTTTAGAATCTTGATTCTAACTTTCTGTTTTAGAATAATTTCTCATCGCTTCATTCATATTAATCTGGTGCAGCATTTTTGTGTGTTGAGTTTTGAGACTGCTTTTACATCGCCGGTAAGTAAATGATCAATTTAGAATGTAATTCTATCTACAACAGGTGAATGCCCTAGTTTAGGTTAGGGCATGTTGTCATGGCTAATTTTACGTAGTAATAGTTTCTTCTTTTTGTTTTGGATCCGTAGGAATTGGGGCATGAATTCCTGTGTCCTTTTTCGTGGTCTTCCTCTGGCCTTGTACCTTGATCTCATTTGGTTATATGCCTGTACGGGCAATTTGTCGGGATGCATTCTCATAATGTGGCCAAGCCATTTGATCTACTGCCTTTCTATATATTATGTGCAAGGTGCTATACCTATTATTTCCCTGATGTCTTAATTTCGTAATCTGTCACGCCTGGTGATCCTCTGCCGCTTTCCTCAAGCATTTCATCTCACATGTCACTATCTTTCTATGGTGTAAAGATGAGAGAGACCAGGTTTGGCGATGGTAACACAAGAGTTTGTAGGAGTATACTGTAAATCATTTGTCTTTTAACTTCAATCTCGATCTTGGGATGAAAAGTAGTGGCGGCAGTTGGTATGTTACTGCATTTGCCTTTTGACATCTCGTCTATATCTCTCTATCAAGGTTTCCATTTTCTGTGAAAATACTACCAAAATATTTAAACTCCGATACTTGTTTTACTCATATGTTATCTGTTTGTTTAGTGGGCTCGGTGTTCTGCATATTTTCATAGTTTCCGTCTTGTGTGTATTGATCTTCATGTTGTATTTTCTACATGTTACATATAGAAGATCACATACTTCTGCAGTTGTTCTTTGCTTTCGTATATGAGGCTCTGGTCGTCCGCGAAAAGCAGTTCATTTAGTTCATTGTTTAATTTCTCTGAGTTATCTGTTCTGAGTCGGTGACGTTGTCCTCTACACCGTTTACCTCTTTTCTATCTATGTATATATTGAAAAGCAAGGGTGAGAGCACGCAACCCTGACGCACTCCCGTTTTTGTCTCAAATGCGTCTGTAATACCATCTGATCTTCTTACCACGTATTGGCAGTATTTATATAAAGCTCTTATACTATCTAACAATTGTCCTTTGATAACTGAATTGCTCCTTGAAATATATTTGCACACAGATACTTCTATCGGCTCGCAAAGCTAGTCACAGAAGCTAGCTTGGGTAGGACCTGAATGTTTACACATCCCTGTCCGCCATGTTGGCCAGATTTTTTCCTAGTATATAAGTATTCCGTTAAAAATGAGGGCTGGTGGGGGGGGGGGGGTGGGTGGGTGGATTATCTAAGATAATAAGAAAAGTCATTTTGACACATGTGTGTGTGTGTGTGTGTGTGTGTGTGTGTGTGTGTGTGTGTGTGTGTAATTCCCTCTTTTCATGACAAAGTAAATCATCTTTTGGAGGAAAACATTTAAGGAGTTGGGGGGGGGGGAGTTATGTTAGGATTTCCTAAAGGGGTAGGGGGTTTGAACATCTTCCGTTCTCTACGCGGTTGATATGGCGAGATATTCAGCCACTGGAAAGCATTGAATTTAGTAACGAAGATACACTTTATTTTTTGTCTTTAGTCCCACGCGTATGCCTGTTCTGTCCCACACGTATGTCTGTTGTATCCAACACGTATGCCTGTTCTGTCTCACACTTACGTCTATTCTGTCCCACACGTATCTCTGTTCTGTCCCACACTTATGCACGTTCTGTCCCATACGTTTGTCTGCTCTGTCCCATGCGTTTGCCTGTAATATTCCATACGTTTGCCTGTAATGTCCCATATGTTTGCCTGTAATGTCCCATACGTTTGCCTGTAATGTCCCATACGTTTGCCTGTAATGTCCAATACGTTTGCCTGTAATGTCTCATACGTACGCCTGTAATGTCTCATACTTATGCCTGTAATGTCCTATACGGTTGCCTGTAATGTATCATACGTATGCCTGTAATGTCCCATACGTTTGCCTGTAATGTCCCATACGTTTGCCTGTAATGTCCAATACGTTTGCCTGTAATGTCTCATACGTACGCCTGTAATGTCTCATACTTATGCCTGTAATGTCCTATACGGTTGCCTGTAATGTATCATACGTATGCCTGTAATGCCCCATACGTTTGCCTGTAATGTCTCATACTTATGCCTGCTAGTTTGATCTAGTAAGAGGTAAAAGTAACGCTAACCAATAACATTTAGTAATGCCGTGGGGTTGTGAGATTTTCGCGATCTGACATTTCAGTGACTGCTATATGAGGGTAATACCCATCTCTTCTCCCTAGAAGTCTTTACTTCCCGGATTAATCCGGTACCCATTTAAGGTTGGGCCGAAACGGGAGCCGTCGCGATATGAAAAACATTTCTGCCTCAACTGGTGAATGAACCACGACCACTCATATGCGAAGCCAGTGCGCTAAGTACTGCATTTTCCAGCTCCCATAGTAAGAGATATATAACGATCGCATCTTTCTTTACAACTTAGCTGTGATATCAGCACATTAAGCCCGAAACATAAGACTTTTTCACCTGTTTGATTTACTTTCTATAGAAAAGGTGGGAAAAATATTTCCTGCCAATGATTATTTGTATTTTATAACATCATTCCCAGGCAATACAATCATCACAATCAAATTATGTTCTCAGGGTGAGAAATATATTGTTATTAATTTGAAAATTAATCATCAATATTTATTTAATCTATTGGAATTGCTAGAACAGTTTCTCAATTGGTGAGGTGTGTGATGTAAGCTGGTATTGATGATAGTAGCTAGTACAGGTTTATAATTGGTGAGCCGTGTGACGTAAGCTGGTATTGATGATAGTAGCTAGAACAGATTCTCAATTGATGAGGCGTGTGATGTAAGCTGGTATTGATGATAGTAGCTAGTACAGGTTTTCAATTGGTGAGCCGTGTGACGTAAGCTGGTATTGATGATAGTAGCTAGAACAGATTCTCTATTGGTGAGGCGTATGATGTAAGCTGGTATTGATGATAGTAGCTAGAACAGGTTTTCAATTATTGAGCCGTGTGATGTAAGCTGGTACTGATGACATTTCTTCTGTAGTTTCTTTTCAGGATCTCATCGGTCAGTCTGAAACGCAATCTCCTCCGTGTACAAATCTCTGTAGACAGCGTCCGATGCGAATATTTTTAACAACCTTTTTACAACGAATAAAAGTAATGACAGACTCTAAATTTAGAAGTTGCTACATGTAGAATATCAATTGCATATTGTCATTGAATCAAAAAGCAAAGATGTTCAATTCTGTGTGCTAACGTTTTGCTTTATTTAACCTTTCAACGAATGCATGCAATTAATTTCGATCATTTATCCGCATATTCAAATGTTGTAAAATATGTTTGTCTTCCCCAAAGTGAAGATGTCCACCGTGTTATATTTTTTTTCAAACAACACAATCAAGAATATTAAATTAGCCTCAAATAATTTCAGGGTCTAGAATAGGGAGCTGAGATGCTGGTACCGGGAGCTTAACATTCAGCTCTGAGTGGTACTTGGTAATGTTCACTATGAACTCTAAATCATACAGAGACTATCATTGACTTCCATAACAGTTTTCCCTTCATATCAATGAACTGCATGGCTTAATCCCGCAGTTCGTAAAATCGTATGAACCTGTTCCTGCGACTCAATCATCGCACTTCACAGTGATAAACAAGATCACTGTACTAAGAATAAAGATAATTCAGTAGTTCTCTAAACTGACAGTTGTTAAACTCTCTGCTTTTTATAAAGTTTATGTATATCACTATTGATGCCATCGTATTGTTGCTCAGAAATGATTATGTACGTAAGCTATGTTTTTACGATACGATAAATTGGCACATAATTAAATAATTTATATCAAGACTGAGATTAGTCGGATCTATCCTTACAAATGCAGTTATTCCTTTCTCGAACCAATCATAAGTAAAGTTCCATTTGTAATAAGGGTACTTCCTTTTCCAAATATTATCAAAATTATTTTAATTGATAAAATAGTATTTTAAATAGGTCATCATCTTTAGTAGTGTCATGCATTGCTTGCAGTTACACGAGTTTCTCTCACGTACCACACTCTGCTGCTGCTGTTTCCAGGATCGAAAATGTCAAGTTGTGCAGTTTTTGTTACGTTCATTGCCTCGTATCACAAGCCATCGTGTTCACTCATCACTAAGTCACTGTATTGACGTGTGCGGTATTTGTTACGTTCGTTTCTTGTGTTACAAGCCATCGTGTTCACTATCACTAAGTCACTGGAATGTTAAATTATTATGTTTCACTTAAAATAAATATACGTTGCTATGAAAAGTTCCTAGATGTTCCTAGATCTGGCTCCCGTTGTTCCTTTTGTAGTGTCGGATCATATGACTTCGCGAGCCAGACTAAATAAATTAGCTGTCTATATTCATACCCGCGAACCGTATGTTCTCCTCTTCTGTTCAATAGAATGAGGAAGCCAACCCTAATCAATCCTTAGTTGGCTATGACATGTATGCCATGCCACAATGCTACCTATGTTTGCTCCCCACCGCCGGTTTGTTACCAGGCCTCTAAATGGGATAAAAGAATAGCAACATTGTGGCATGTCATGCATTTCGTAAGATGCAACTAGAAGATTTGGAATGAAGCTTCCAGGTTAATCCTATAAGTCAAAGCTACTCAAACGTCATGCTGAAGTCTGATGTATTAGACAGAAATCCACCGAAGACGGATGTGTCGGGCCATTGGCGCAAATAAAATTGCGACACAGCGCATTTCCATTCTCTGCACTGCATCCTGCTGGAGATCTAGTAGTACTGCTACAGGAGAGATCCAGCAGGAGTTTGACAATGAACGCTGAAGACAGAAATGCTTATATATCGCAGCTGAGTTATAAACTATGACACAACACATTCCGTTCTCTAACTACATTGTTCTAACAATAAAAGCAGGAGTTTTAAGCAGCAACGCATAAGTAATAGTTGTTTTTCCTGTTTAGGTTCCATCAGTATAAGTACGTTCTCTTCTCTTACCTTTGTTCGCTACTTTATGTCTACCTAACGCTGAAAGGCAACAAAGGGTTTAGCGAATAGACAGAGAGATAGATAGATAGATAGACTTGATGTCTACACCGCCAGACAAATCTTATTGATGAACTCCACCGTTGTCTGGAGCTCTTCTTTGACTTCATGTAACTTCACTTGTAGAGTTGTGCCGTTCGGCCAGTACAGCTCTCTCAATTTTTCAGACTGGCGACAGTTCTGCAGAATATATTTAGAGGTCTGTTAATCTGTTGCAATAATGAACAGCTTGTGGTGTGGGTCACGGTCTCATACTGTGCATATGTTTGTTTGTTCAGTCGCTTGTGTCCCGTTCTCAAGCGAAGGAAGGTTGGTTACCTTTCCTTGTCGATTTAGATAATGGTAAACGTCTTTTTTGATGTTCTGTTCACTTCTGATTGTATAGCTCTCTTCTTTTTTTTGCCAATTCATCGGCCCTCTCATTTTCCGAGACACCACAGTATGATGGTACTCACTGAAGTGCAGTTCGACTGTATCTCTTGCTGTGTTGTTTGGTTTGTCTCTTAGGGTTCTAGTTTACCACACTGGCGAACCAGTGGCCATTCATTCAAATCATTATCCTCTCATACTGCGGAAAGTGTTAGGTATTAGGTATGTTAATTATCCTCTTCGCATACCGGACAAGTCCATAGGTGCTCAGATCTCCGCTTCAGTAAATCTATCAGGGTATACCGGCTGATGGTTCCGGTTCTATGTTGGTTCACTGCTCTTTTTGAAATCTTTGTCAGTGGATCTCTACGGGCCACACCCATCCTCACTCCCAATTCGCGCATTCTCGATATTGACTCATGCTCATTCATCTCAAAATCCTCTGATCGTGAGGATTCACGAAGAGCAATGAGTATGTCTAATCAGTCCATAGGCTGACCGTCTGTTTTGGTGGCGAGGCTAGCTAATTGGTCGGCTCGTTCGTTTCCCTCCACGTCGCGTGTCCGGGGACAAAAATAAGCGTGAGTCTTCGTAGTGATGCCCGTATACCTGCTCTCTCAAATGACTCCGCCCAATCCCAACGTACATCACCAATTTTTGACTTTCTGAATCATATTAAGAGAGTCACTTGGTATGCACGCATGAGAATAGGCTTGCGATTCCAGACAGTTAAGTGCCTGCGTTACAGCGAATACTTCCCATTGTTAGGCTGTTTGTTGTTGCGGTAAAGTCACCACTGGCTTCGTGTACTGTTCTTCCTTTTGATCTGGCAGTAAAGGCCAATGCGCATCGGTGGTGACGGATGACCGACACATCCGTGTAGATCACAACACCTGTGTCATCGGTATTCTCGCAGATTCTCACGGAAAGTGTTAAGACGTGTCTCCCGGCTATAACATGTTGAAACTTGCTAATACAGCCACAAGTTTAGATCAAATCTCGAGCTATGAACAACCGGGAGGTTTATGACGTCTGTTGGGTTGCCTCTGCTGTACATGTTTTGTATTACTAAATGTTATGTTTTATGCTTCCTATGTCTAAACACACTGTAAACATCGTATCCCGAAGTTATACTTACGAGGATTGAACACTACAAACATCCCTAACACCCCCCCCCCATATTTCCTAGATTTCTACATTACAAACATCTCCTTCCCCACCTTATGCTATCTAGATTTTGACACTACAAACATCCCTCCTCCCCTCCCCACCATATGCTTCCTAGGTTTGAACACTACAAACATCCCCCCTTATATTTCCTAGGTTTTTACATTACAAACATCCCCTTCCCCACCTAATGCTATCTAGGTTTGAAAACTACAAAGACCCCTTCTCCAACCTAATGCTTCCTTAATTTGAACAAACACCCCCTCTCCCACCTAATGCTTCCTAACTTTGAACACTACAAACACCTCTTCCAACAGTTATACTTCCTTGGTTTGAGCTCTACAAACATCCCCAACAAACCTAATGTTTCCTAGATTTGAACACCACAAACTCCACACGCCACTAGTTAGTTTGTAAATTGCTATTGTTGATAAATGTAAAAGAAATAGTATGTTGATGTTTTTTTTATAAATACCTCTGGATTGTATAACACATTTCGTAGTACATTTACACACAAATAACACAGATAATAGTTATCTCAAACTCAACTGTGAAAATCTACACGTTGCTGTCAAATATGTAATGTAATACCAACAACACAAAACACGCAGCTGCTGTACGACCTCTGTATTGTTGTTGTTTACGCTTGTTTTGGTACACACATGTTCAATCTGTTACACGTCAGCACGACGCAGTGTTCATTTAATTACTTTTCCTACTTGTTGTGTCATGCAAGTAAAATTGGCTCACTAGCAAATCTCTTCTAAAATCAATTTTTCCAGTTAAAACGTTGTTGTATGAAGCTAAATCCAAATACATGGTCAAATTCTAACTACATGATACTATTCTAAATACATGATCAAATTCTAACTACATGATACTATTTCAAATACATGATACTATTCTGGCAACATGATCATATTCTAACTGAATAATCATATTCTAACTACATGATGAAATTCTAATTACATGATAAAATTCTAATTACATGATGACATTCTACTTACATCATACTATTCTAATTACATGATCATATTCTATATAAGCCTATGTATATATATGCCCTTCTGACTTGCACATTCGACTTAAACGTGGCTTTTGGGTCACTTTGACTTATGGGAGGATGTAGCCAATTCCACAACTAAACCTCTTTATTCGCCTCTAACAACATGTATGGCAGATCACGGGGCTGCTAGCATGTGCTCGTTTTTTAGAACAGAGAACAGAAAAACGACGTGGTGCTAGATTACGCTATGGTATAGTATCTACAGTAAAACTGTAATATTGTGTGTCCTTCGACAGAGCATGTTCTATTTCGGCTATAATAGCTTGTTCATTGTGAAGTCGTTGTGAACTGAAACATGTGAAACGCATAATGGCATGTCTAAAATGATACTGTATCGATGTCTGTTTGTTTTAAAAAGTCGCGGTGAACCTAAATGTCTAAAATGGCACTGTATCGATGTAATTTCCAATCACATTGGATCCCTCATATAATGAACTCTGTTAAACTATGAACACATGAAAAATATGGAATTGTAATTGTACAAATGTACACAGAAATACAAAAGCATGTAACTGGTTACGGTGCATACCTGGTTCAGGGGAAAAGAATAGGTCAGTAGAAAGCATGGTTTGCTACTATTAAAGAGTGAACCGCCTGTGCGTTGCCGGTCCTGATAAGTTAACAAAGAATAGAAATCCATTTCTTCTTCATGCATGTCGTAAGAGGCGATTAAGGAGATTGTAGCGTGGAATTGGTTGTCCCATTCTATAGAGGGTCAATGTGCCTCAGAAGCCATGATGAAGTGAGATGTTTCAGGTAGAGATGCGCAGATATCGCAACTAAGCTGTAAATCACGACACAACTCATTACTTCGTCCAGACAACATGTCATTATTCTGCAGCAGTTGAAGAAAGAGCGTATACAAGAATAAAGACTGAACAACAAGATTAAATTTCTCCATATTCAAAAATTGAATCTAAATGACAGAATCACGACGGATTTTTGTGTGCTGAAATTTCCAAAGTGCTGCACCTCATGACCTTGAGGAGTTTTAAGTTTGATGATAATTAGGATGAGTATGGCCATGTGAGATTCCAAAGGTTGGATGGAGTAACCAAGATTCTAAAAGAACCTTCACGTAGTGCATTCCTGTAACAGGAAGATTCAAGGCTCATGTGAAATACCTGGTCAACAATGTAGGTTTAGAACTCAGGTTGTATAAGCTGAGATAGAGTGAGAACTGATTGCAGCCAGAACAAAACAATACCTGCTATCACCACCTCTCAAAATCTGCGACAGGTCTGCACATCCTAATACAAGATGTCTTAGAAAAGTTAGCTACTACCAATAACCGTACTTTCGGTCTGCACATCCCACTACAAGATATCTTAGAACAGTGAAACAACTATTCTTGGCAAACATGATGTTATGTCTTAAAGTTCACGATAGTGAGATCAAAGACTACGAAAAAGTACAGTAAAGTCCATTCATTTAGTATAATGTTTACGATAAAGAAATTACAGCCCTAGATTTATAGCACAACAAATAGTGTAACATATATATTCATATTTATATATATAAAGGCTGTAGAAAAGTATTCGATAAGGATGGATGTTTTACCTATTAAAAAGGTCATTGGCTTATTATCGTGTGCAATTCCTTTGCTTTCATAAGATTTTTCGGTGGGATTTTTTATTCGGAAAATCGTTAAAGTGTAGAGTTTTACCTGTCTTTTGCTTAAATTAAATTCCTAGTACTAAAAGTCATGTTTGATTTCCCAAGGGGACGTTTGAAACCTGTCAACTCCCAATCCTCATCAATGGACATATATATATATATATATATAATAGCTCCGCTGCTCAGCTGAACCATTCTTTACGCAATTATTAAAAAAACCCACTCAACTGTGTTCCTTGTGAAAATATATTTTTGAGAGATGGTTTGTAATCGCCTTTTATTACAAAACACCAATGGATATTTTAGTTCTCGCTCCACCGTCCCAACTCTCCCCCATATTTTAGTGTGACAATATTCCATCTTCACGCACAGATAGGTCTGAAAATGTCAATATGCCAAACATTTTTGAAAGGTAAACAACAGAAACTGCAATTTGGTAATGTCAATTCTTGGGTGATTACTAGCCATAATAAACACATAGTTCGCTTGATTCATTAAAACAATTCTTAAAGCTGACGGGAATTGAAATAGATCCGTTTTAACGGCACCAAATCGCCTTGCAACTCAAGTGAACATGTTTTTCGTACTTGAGAAACCACATTCCCCCCAAAAAAATGTGATCTTGTCAAGATATTCAGACTGTGTACTCAACTCACTGAGAAAGGACTAACCGAGATAAGGACTATTACAACAACAACGAACATCCCGTACAAGTATTAAAGTATCTTCAAGACCACAAACATAGAATATCAGAACTCGTACCACTAGGACCGAATATCCTACTTGTAAAGATAAATAACATAGAGACAGGACAGTGTTGCTTCAATAATAGCTTATACAAGTAAATTCACGTAGGAAGCATGGGGATAAAATTCTTAAAGCTGACGGGAATTTAACGAGTTCCGTTCTTGGCCATAATTCACATTGATGCTGTTCATATTTGATTCTTCTAAGCAAGGATTGAGAATCCGACACAATAACTTCGTTAGTAAATAAAGTCATAGAGTGCTATTTTAGGGTGTCTGTAATGATCTCAAACTCCATGCAGGTGACTTGTGTGTTCCGCTAGGCATATTAAAAATGTACCATCAATTAATTAAACATTGACAGATTAACGTTATTAATTTTTTTAAAATAAACTAGACACACACAAAAAAGCCCAGATTCTTGAAAAATAACCTAAGATCACCATGTCGGCCGAAAAAGCCGAGATCTTGGAAAAAGGCCCCAGGCTGGTAATAAAGTTGAATAATGTCAACAAGTCTAAAAATATTTGCTTTAACATGGCGTTAAACTGATTGGAATCACACGCCTATAACCTTACCCATTGAATGGTTTAATTGATGCATAAAGTCAAAGCAGGTGGCGAGAGTCCGCTGAGTGCAGTCATCGGAGAGGACTTAGAAATATATAATATTACGCAACGTAACTCTGTATCCCCTTCCATACAGGTATAAAGGAAATTATGGAGCGGACAAATTGGCCGGTTCTGGAACAACAACAGATTATCAACCTATGTACAGAGCAGACATATTCAATGCTTTGCGTAGTCTGCATGATAGGAGACTTGAGATCAATGAACATGTAAAAGTATCGAGAATGTGTCAAATGAAAGGGAACGTATGAGTAGTTCACGTAGAACACCTAACAGAAGTTTTATAAATAACGATCCACAAACAGTAGGAAACAACAGTCGTATTAACTTTAGATATTCGCTCGCTGAACGGTTATCTGAACAGCTATGGACATGTCAGCTGTGATAATCAACATACCTAAATCTAAACGTAAGTGGTCTGTGAAGTCCAAGATAAAATAGCTGATAAACTTTCATGGCATGATACACTCTTCAGGCACATCGACAGATTGGAAGGTTGCCACGGTATAGCAAACCTCATCCGAACCAAAGACATGCAAAAAATGGATGTACTAGGCTCATAAGGTAGCCTTGTTGTCGTAGCACAATGTTGTCATTCTTTTTTGGCGTAATACCCAATCTCGCTGTTAAAATAAAGTCAACTCACACACCTTACACAAATGCGTACAAATGGAGAATTGACGCTACAATGATTAAGATAGAAACACGTACACTGGGAGATATATAGAGCAATACTAAATCCAAAGCAGTTGTGTAGGTAGCTTGGTTACCGAACAAGAGAATCAGAGCAGCCATCTTCTGCGTTCATTTTCATACTTCTGCTATCAAGATATGGTTCAATGGAAAGAGTGCTGTGCATCGGGGTCTGCGTCATGGGTGCGATATGTAATTTTTCCACGCAATATTCGATTTTAATTTAGAATTTCAAAGTCAACTTGAGCCTAATGGGTGCGTGGTATCGAACTGCACCCCAATCCTGATTACTCGCGACTTGCATAGCAAACTAGAGTGGCATAATTCTTGACAGTAGTAATCGTAATATCTCAACATAAACATTTGTTTAAGTCGAAATGAAGAATCGATTTTCAATATCTTATTTGCATTATATAAAAAATAAAACAAAAAAGACACACTTTAAATTAGCACACGTATAGTATATTAAAGAGTAAATTAGTATATGTTTTAAAGAGTTAAAGACGACGCACCGTAATTAATCGAAATTTCCGATACATTTATAAGGTCAATATCACATAAACAAACAAGTCATAAAAGTGTCCAGTTCAAATATAAAGTTGGAAACGGTATGGTGATCAAGTATCACGATACATTGTTAGAGCCCGTTTAAACACGAAAATTATAATACATACTCATAAAATGTTATCCAATAGTTATATTTTGGTAAACTACATTTTTCAGAGATAAAATAATTTAAACTCGAACAAAGATTAAAGAAATCTGCCAAGGTATAAAAAAATTAAATTATAAATATTTGTGAAAATCGAAAATATAAGACCACATGCAAAGATTCATGTTAACTCGAACACGAGGAATTGAGATAACGGAGTTTGATAGTAAGCATTTTAAAGTACACTAGCCATTATTCTTTGTATGAAGTGGTCGCTAGTCCTTATAATTTTCCTTTATTATGCGGCTCGTGAATCATTACCACCATGATGTGCAAAATTAAACAAATCTCCGTCCTAAGCAGAATTGTTTATGTTCTCGCAAACAATTTGTTTCACTGTCAGTTTGCTGAAATTTCGTCCAGGTCGGATTTATCGCATATGTTGCACTCAAGTAATCCGATGATTTGTCCGTGACAATCGAATTGCTGGCTCATTGAGAATTATCTTTCTAACGTGACACACTTAAGTTTTAAATTAAAGAGTTTTTCATTGGTAACTATGTGTATACTTGTGCCGATAGTTAACGAACGCATTACTTTAGTAGGATGATTCCTAATGATTACGCAATCTTATATTTGTCAATGATCACGAACTGCCCAAGCTCTCCGCTGGTTTATATTTTCTGAATACACAATACAAATTTTAATGAACAGAGTTGCTTGATCTTGTCAACCTGAAAATGATCCAAGAAATACGCACTATAATTCATAAATCCTACCTGGAACAAATATATGAAATATTTCACCATTTTGGAATGTAAGGGTTGGGTCGTATGAGAACTCGTCTTATTCTTCTTCTCATTCGGAGTTTGACATGTCTACACAGCAAGTCATGTTTTCTTAATAAATGCTGCTGTATTTGAAAGCTCCTCAGTGCTCCCATACATCTTTCTGTGGATATCTGTGGACCAGTGTTCTTCCCTTAACTGGTTTAGTGTATTGCAGTCTTGCAGGATATGCTCAGCTGTCTGTGCTGCCTGCCCACAAAGGCACAGTGGTGATGGGACCAATCTTAGTCTATTTAAGTTGCTGTTTAATCTGTTGTGTCCTGTTCTGAGGCGGAAGATAATAACCTGTTCTGCTCTGTCAAGATAGTGGTAATTGTCTTTTGGGTGGTCGACTTTCCTGATGACTTTGATGAGGGTCTTCTTTTCTTGGTAGGTGATTTCTTGGTCTTTTTGTTCATGTGTTGCTCCATCTTTTGCCAGTCTGTCTGCCTCTTCATTTCCTGGTATGCCACAATAATGGGATGGTATCCACTGTAGTACTACCCTTCTATGAGAACTCGTGAGAACTGGACAACGCTCAGGTCCTTCAAAACTGCGCAAGCTAATCTGCATGTAGATGGTATCTTTATGTTTACAACCATCTGTATTGATGTAAAGAGGTCACAGAGGCATAACTAGTACATATGGCTCCTGGGGGTGAATCTAGTCGTCGTCTTCGCGCGGCGTAAGGGTCGAATAAAAAGAGGTGATCGCTTTTGTCGTTCAATTTTGGAACCATTTCTCATTCTTAGTGCTTAGTGAATCTGTGATTTGGAGCGTCCATACACTCGGCGCATGGAGCAAATCTCTCTCCCTCCTCGCTGAGTCTCAGAAAAGCTATCCAATATTTCACGTAAAGAATAGTCTCTCACTAAATCTTTCCCACAAATGTGTCCAGCATCCATTCTTTCTTGTTATGTCGAATATTGTGTATTTTGGTCATAATTTGCAGTTTCAGTCAATATTATTGTTATAGCGGTGTTTTCTATCCATATTCAAGCAAATGTTGGGTCAAAATTAGCTAAAAAATGTGTAACATCAAATGATTGCAGGTTTTCATGTGTATGCATGTGTGCATAAAAAATGGTCTCAAGTTTTCCAAGAAGAAAACACTGGGTCATGTACGTAGAATGGATGAAAACTGACTTTCTGAACAAACCATCGTTGATGGCAAGGGGAAAATAAAAAGTAGGTGGCTCAATATAAAATCTTCGCAAAATAAAATCAACATGAAAAACAATATTTGGTATAAGCAATATACAAGAACTTACAACAACTTTCATAGAGGAACTCAACATGGAAAGAAATTACTATTGCCTTAAGTATCATATTTGGATCGAAAGGATCTAATTAACTAACCACCTACCTAACAAACAATCAAACCCACCAACTAACTAACCAACTTACTAACCAACAAACTCATAACAAAAATCCAACTTCAACTAAAAAAAAACTAACCCCCCCCCCCGAATCAACCAACTAACCAAAAACTAACCAGCCAACCAATCAACAACCAACCACCTGCATACCAACCAACAAACCACTCATCTACCAATCAATCAACTAATCATATATCTATCCAACTACCCATATACCAATCAACCAACTAATCCACCCATTCACCAAACACCCATCAACAATTTCCCACTCACCCATCAACCAACTCCCAACCATCTACGAACCCACCAACCACCCATCAACCACCATCCACCAACCAACTAACCAGTCAATTAACCAACGAACCATTTACCAACCAACCAATAACTCACCTACCTATCCATAAACTAACCACCAACTCACCACACAACCAACAAACCACCAACTAAACAACCAATTAAACAACGAACCACCCACCAACAACAAACTAATCAACCAATTAACCAACCACCCACCGACAAACAGATCACCCATATACCCATCCATCAATTAATCACTCATCCACTTGCTAAACGCCCACCCTCACACCAACCAACTAACCAACCACCCATGTACCAATCAATCAACTAACCAACCACGCACCAACCCACTAGCCACCAACCAACCACCAATCAATCAACTAACCAACCACGCACCAACCCACTAACCACCAACCAACCACCAATCAATTAACTAATCAACCATCCACCCACGCACCAACCACCCATCAACCAACCAATTAGACAACTATCTATTAACCCATCAATTACCACTACCAACAAGCCAACCACTAACCATCCACACACCAACTAACCAGCTAACCAACCGTCCACCATCTAGCCAACCACCCGCCAACCAACCAAATAGTCAACCATGCATCGAATCACCCTCCAACAACACATCCACCAACCAACTAACCAACAACCTTCAACACCCATCAACCAACCAACCTTCCTCATACCCACTAACAAACCAACTAACCATCCACCAAAACCCACCCACCCACAAACTTCTCAATGATTCACCCACTAACAACAATCAACCAACCACCCACCAATCAACGACCCAGAAACCAACCTTCAAACCACATACTAACTAATCAACTAATCACCGTCCACTCACCAACCACCCACACACCAATCAGGTAGTATTTATGTCTTGTTTGTATGAATACATTAAACAAGACACACAATACTGCCTGATTACAGTAAAAATGTACAGTTGGTTGGAGGATGGTTTGAAGGGTGGTTGGATGATTGGCTGTGGTTGATTGGTGTGTGAATATCCACTGTGTGGATACATCGGTGTGTTCACTCTCTTATTTATCGTAACCACACATGTTTTAGCTGTCTTGTTTACTATAATCACGTGGTGTTTTATGTCTTGTTTATTATAATAACACAGTGTTGTATCTGTCAAGAAATACAAAAATAGGTAGGTGTGTTACCAAAATGAAACATAAAACAACTTAACAACGAGATACAGAGACAGACGACGTTTCGACTATAAAGCCTTCATCAGGACAAACAAATGACCACAATAAAACAAGTCTTACATGGAGACAAATAGGGTTATGATGAGGACAATAGCAGATAGGTAATGAGGGAAGAAAAGATGTGGAAGCATGACAGGTGAGAAAAACGTATGGGGAGAAGTTAGTAGTACGTAGGGAGGAGAAAGTAGACTCATTCACATGGGAGGACCATAGACTAGTCGCTGCATCAGTTAAGTTATTTTACTACCATTTTATTCTCATATATCACAAATAAACTGCTCATATTCTCTTCCTTCTGTTTGCTCATTTTCTTTTCTGTTCCTGCCGATTTTGGCCTCTTTTTCTTTCTCCCACCTGATCCCTCGTATCATCTCATTTTGCTCTTCCCTTACATCATGATTGCTTGTCTGTAGCATTCATTCTCTGTTGCCACTTTTGAGGTGAGTATTTTTATTTTATTTTAATGTAATTTACTTGCTACCATATCTTTTCCTTTGTTCATCTCACATTCTTCAGTCTACTTTCTCCTCCCTACGTACTACTAACTTCTCCCCATACGTTTTTCTCACCTGTCATGCTTCCACATCTTTTCTTCCCTCATTACCTATCTGCTATTGTCCTCATCATAACCCTATTTGTCTCCATGTAAGACTTGTTTTATTGTGGTCATTTGTTTGTCCTGATGAAGGCTTTATAGTCGAAACGTCGTCTGTCTCTGTATCTCGTTGTTAAGTTGTTTTATGTTTCATTTTGGTAACACACCTACCTATTTTTGTATTTCTTGACATTTTGCCCTGTGTTACCCCAGCCACCTACTTCCTGTTTAGGGTTGTTACCCTACTCTGGTTGATTTATCCCTGTTTTATCTGTCTTGTTTATTATAATCACACAGTGTTTTATCTGTCTTGTTTATTATAATCACACAGTGTTTTATCTGTGTGCCAGGTTCCGAAAGAGAAACACTAATAGCAACAATGGAAACTACCATTCATGTCGTAATAATATTTGCCGTTGTTTTGTGTACACCATATCGAAAGTTCATACGTGTTTGGCTACCCCATAACGTAGGTCAAGGTGAAAGTTGAGATGTGTTTAACTACTATAAACCCCATAACGTAGAGTAAGTCGAAAATGGTACAGTATGGGTAACACATTATATAGCGGAAAACGAAATAATATTATAATATTAAAATGTTGAAATGTAGCGAATAACGAAATAGGGGCATATGAGCAGTGTTAGCATAAATATCGATAGAGATGCAGTACGTATGTTACAGTCGCGAGAACTGCTGCCGGATGCAAAGATGTGCACACTACACACTGAGAGCGAGGCACCCCCCCCCCGTCACTCCTCCCTTGGAAGACAATAGTCCGCACATCTTTTCATTTTGTAGCACTCCTCGAGTTTGTAATAAACGTAATATAGGTTTCAGACAGAGCAGAAACAACAGAGATCATATTTTCAATATGCGGAACATCATAGGGAAATGCAGATAGTTTAATGTCGACATCTACACATGTTTTATTGACTACAACAAAGCCTTCGATTGTGTACAAAACCAAAAACTTTGGACTGTTGTGAAGAACATGGGTTCCCGCTACACCTATTCCGCCACATAGAAACATTATATCAAGACCAGAAAGCAGCTGTAAGAGTAGATAGTGAAACATCTGATTGATTCAGCATGGAAAAAGGAGTCAGACAAGGATGTGTCCTACCACCATATCTCTTTAATATTTATACAGAGAAAATAATGAGGAATGTAAGAAATTATCAACGTAGAAATAACTTCGACTCGCTCAACATCGGAGGTCACGGGATACCAGAACTAAGATATGTTGATGATACAACATTATTGGCACACGGTCCAGCAGGTCTCGAACACTTCATAAACTCCATTAAAGAACATAGTGAAAAACAAAGCCTATTTCTAAATGGAAACAAGACCAAGATTATGGCAAGCGGCAAAACCACTAGCAAGTTCTCAATTAATATCAACAAGAGTGATTAGAAAGAGTCAATATTGTTGAATACCTTGGTTTTCTTATCAACAATAACGGTGATTGCTATGATGAAGTCAGAAGGAGGTTGGATGTCGCGTCAAAGAGGATGATATAAATGAAAAACATATGGCTGAGCTGCTGCAAAACAACAAAACTAACATTCCTAAGAGATTGCATATTCCCAGTAGCAATATATGAGTGTGAACCCTGGACAATCACCAACAAAGTGGCAAAATGTTACAGAAAAATCATCAGAATACCATGGACCAAAAACAATCACCAATATAACCATCCTGAGAGAATGAATGTAAAAGAAAACTGTCTGAACAGCATGGTTCTTTCAAGAAAACTACAATATTTTGGCCATATATGACAGTCTGGAGAAAACCATAATGGAGGGAATGATAACAGACGAACAAGAGACAGACCAAGAAGAAGACTGACTCAAGACATCAAAGACCACATGAACATGACAGTAACAGAAACAGGAATACTGGCCAAAGGTGAACAGAAGTTTCGAAAGGCTGTGATGACTGCTACATCCTGATCATGATATGCTACCTGATGATGATGATGACAACAAGGTTTTCTAGTGACGTGATTTCAGTACCGACACGAAAGCTGCGCATACTGTAACAAAGTTGAAAGGAAGCTGCGTATAATATTTAAAAGTTGGAAATGTATGCTTTGCTGCCCGTATTGAACCTAGAAAATTGACATGAGTTTGGCTACCCCATAAATTAGATCAAGTCGAAAGGTGATAAATCAAATTGAACCCAAAATATTGTTGCTGAAATAACATGTATTGGATCAAAGATACGTATATGACAGCAATTATGTAAACGACGACACGGTGCATTCCGTTGTGCGGTCTGTGTCCTGCTAGGCGGCAAGATTTTTTAGAATGAATGCAGAAGCAGGTACACCTTGTTAATTACAAAAAGCACATAGCCAACTTTCAGATTCAGTTTTCTTTCTCCTAAGCAGGGTCACAAAATTCGTATTTGTGTACCCAAAAGAAAAATGGTTACAATACGTCGAAGCTTTGTTTATCTTAGCTTACGTTTAAGTCTACAGTGAGTGCACTCTTCAAGTTCCACAGAAGTCATTTCAAGTGCTCATACTGTGTTATGTTCATCAATTCGAAAGTGATAGCCAGTACAAATAAACAGAGACAGTGTTTGTTCAAGAAAGTCACAACCAATCAGAACAAAGTTCGAGTTCATGGGAAGATTTCGTTTCAAATGTGACAACAATCGGGAGATAATGTTAAAACTGAAGAAAAAAAAACAACTATGTAGAAATAAATAAGACAATAAAGGGTTAGTAAAATCTATTATTTCTTCTTCTTCTTCGTCCATTCTCATTAACACTCAGCAGGATATAATCCGGAAAGCAGAATACAAGGTGTCAGGGGTCACAACCTAGTTCAGACATTTGTACCACTTGCCCAACACATTCAACTTTAGCATATCATTTTTACTAAATGTATAGTGTATGATTTGTTCAGTTAACTCCCTTGGAGGTGATAATGACAGGAATACCTAAACTTCGATTTCCATTTTTTTTAAGTCATAGGCCTACGCGATGGTATCAATACGTGGAATCAAATCCACGGTTTAAGTGGGTGTTGTAGCCAACCGAAATCTCAACCTCCTCATGCGTATCTTAAGACATCATCATACGATAGAGTCTTACTTTTTTGTTTGTTCCAACTTGCACACGTGTAAACTATAATATTTTGTGAGGAGACAAGTAAGCACAGGTTAACTACTACTGATGATAAAAAACGAGCAAAGGTTAAATTATGTTGATGATAGAAACGAGCACATGTTAAATTATCTTGATGATAGACATGAATACAGGTTAACATAGGCTGATGATGATAGAAACGAGCACAGGTTAACTTGTGTTGATGAAAAAAACAATCACAGGTGAAATTATGTTGATAATAGATACGAGCTCATGTCAAATTGTGCTGAACACAGACTCGAACACATGGTAAATAGTAAAATATATCTACTCTTGTTTTTGTACTGATCCTTGCAATTGCTTGTTTCTGTGCTAATGAAACATCAAATTACTGTCGAGTTGTCAAGAAAAAGCTGAACAAAAGTTAACCTATTACCTCTGGTTGCTGCACAAATGTAAAACAAAAAATATAATAATATAGCTCTAGATGACAAAATCTGCGTATCCATCGATATTTGCTCTGTTTAACAGATTCAGTATTCTTTATTTTTGCGTTTGTGCAAATTTTTAATCATTACATCTTATCACCGCAAACTTGCATATCCTGCTTTTACCCTGTTCACAATAACGGTTGCATCAAAATTATAACCACGATACATATTAAATATTCAAATTTTTACGTCGTTCTGTGTTCGATCCCGGAGATGGTGACTCATTTTTGTTTTACTTCACTTTGTAAACACGGATGAAAGACTTTGGGGCATTTCAAGAATAATTCGCATCTATGCTTTTTTATTTTTTATTTTTTTTATTTTATTCGTATCTGGTAAAATTATTTACGAAATTTGAATTACGCATTTCCTAACGACAACAGTTATGTTCGTTCATTCTGCTGGATGTAACACGCAGACAGTGTCTACAGAAAACATTGCTAAGAAATATTGCTAACACTGCATACACTAAACATTTAATGTAAGTACTTTTAAACGATGTTTTCGTGTTATTGGACAGTGTGTTTTATTTTATTGTCTATTATCTATCCCCAGGTGGATCATGGCCATAATATCCACACTTGTCGTTAAACGTAGGGTTGGTGACTGGGAGCTTTAGTTGTCTTTTCAAAGCCAGATATGTCGCCTTAGTTTGTTTTTGAATCCGTATTTGTTCAGTGTTGTCTTGAAGTTATCTATCCATATTGTTCTATGTCTTCCTCTGGCCTTGTATTTTGATCTTCTTATGGTATGTTCTTATTGGTAGTTGGTTATGGTCCATTCTCATAAGATGTCCAAACCATGTTATTTGCTGTTTCTCGATGTATTCTGTGCATGGTCTTATACCGATTCTGCTCATGATTTCATCGTTTCTCATTTTGTCTAGTGTGGTCACTATTCTTACAACTGACGGGAATTGAACCAGGAATTGAATCAATTCCCGACAGTTGTACGAATTATTTTCATTTATCCTCATGCTTCCTACTTGAATTTACTTGTGGTCACTATTGCGGCTATTTTCAGGCATTTCATCTCCCATGTTGTAAGTTTTCTCTGCTGGGCAGCTGTCAGCGCCCATGCCTAACATTGATAGCAGAGCTTTGACATAAAAATACTGTTTATCATCTGTCTCTTGACTTCCTTCTTGATCGTTGAGCAGTAATGGTGATAACTGGTATGTCACTATGCTTGCTTTCTAGCATCTTTTCTCAATCTCTCTATTCAATTTTCCGTTGTCTGTGAATATACTTCCCAGGTATTTAAATTCAGAAGTCTGTTTCACTATAGTTTTATTTATTATGTTCACTGGATTTGGTGACTTTCTGTTTTAATTACTTATATTTTCTGTGTATTTATTTTCAGGTTATACTTAGTGCATATTGTCATGAGTGCATTAATATGATTTTGTTACTGCTGTTTCTCTACGTAGATAAGGCATTGATCATCAGCAAATAACAATTCGTTGATTGAGTTATTTAATTCCTCATCAGATTCTTCTCTTATTACTTTCTTTTCCATATACTTACTTATCTATTTACTTTCTTGTTTTGGGATTCTTTTGTTATTCTGTTCATGTATATGTTAAAAGGTATAGCTGAGAGCACACATCCTTGTCTTACTCCTGATTTTGTTTCGAAACATGAAGTCATTCCGTCGGCACATCTTACTGAGCTTTAACAGTTCTGGTAAAGGGCGTTTATATTTGATAATAGTTGACCTCTGATTCCGTAGTTTTCTAGTGTTTCCCATAATGAATTGCTATTGACTCCAACGAATGCTTTTTCCTATCCTTTTTCCGGCTTTTATTAATCTATTACATATCATCATCATCAGGTAGCCTATCCTGAACAGGATGTATCTGTCATCACAACCTTTCGAAACTTCTGTTGATCTTGATCAAATCTTCCTGCTTCTGTTACTGGCATGTTTATGTGGTCTTGAACATGACATTAAATCTATTAAATCTATACTAGAAATATTTTTAATCTATACTCTATTAATGTTCTTTTCTTATTCTCTCCCAGGTAATGCCGAGTATTGCTTCTATTTTCCTATATATGCAACAAAGCATGATTACCTGAACTGTGACCCAACATGTTTACTGGTAATATACCCGAATATCACAAAGATGGACACTCCTTCAATGTTGAAATTGAATACCATGGCCAATGCTACACTTTAACTAATGTTGGATTACGTGCATACGTGCACTATAGGTCAACGGAAATTTCCAATCGTCGGGGACGTTTAATCGATATCAAATATATGAAATAATCTCATTCGAGTAATTACATCAAGCAATCACAGCTTATACGCATCGATTACTAAAGCAGGATAGGAGTGGAAATAATTCATATACATAATCAAAATATCGGAAGGTGTCCGACAAAATGGAAGGTGCCGCAGTGACAAAACGAATAAATGGTAAATACTAAATAAGGTAAAAAGGTTGCTAGAAATACCTAACTATCAATGTAAAACAAAAGTAAATAACAATAAAACAAAGGACAGTTATCCACGTATCGGTTCAACCGGGCCCTTTCTCAAGAAACAAATAACGTTCTTGTTTATGTTAATGCACATATCTTCATTCTGTGTCATTATGTACGCCCATTCTTGTGTGAGCCCTCATACAAGTAAAGACTGCGAGGGAGAGGAGATGGCTACCGCCCTCATATAGCAGATTCACTGAAATGTGAGATCGCTAACATCTCATACCCCTACGGCATTAATAAATGCTATGGATAACTTTACTTTTTTTTTACTATTCTTGATAAAAGACCTATTGATCGAAACTTTGATTTTGCATGTGCTATTATGTGTGTTTCCAGTGATTAGCAAAACTTCTTTATCTTGTTCCACGTTTCGCCTGTTGGATTTCAGTGTTGCTGCATATTAACGATCTACAAACTACAAAATAAGCGCAGTTACGCAATATTCGAGCCACGTGGACTGTCCGTATTTAGAGGTTGCTTTTTGTATGTGTCGATTGTTGGACTGTGACACGTAATATATAGTATATTATAGTATTTCAAGACTGGACAATTGTCTTGCCTAGGTGGACAACCATATGACGCTGGACACGTGCGTTTGTGTGTGTGTGTATGTGTGTGTGTGCAAACGTAGACGGGGGTGGGGGTGTCGAGGATGTAAAAACAGAGGACAGCAAGTACTCACGACGTGTTTCATTAGTCTTAATTCACCTTTCAGTTGATATTTTCCTAGATCAATGTTCAGTGATTTGTGTTCAGTAGTCACCGAATCTCTGAGAGTAATTCACGGTGATTAGAACAGAGAGGGTTCTTTCGGTTCAAATACACATTAGTCGTTCGGTGATTGTGAATTGAGCATTTTAGTTTAGTGATCCGAAAGACTTCCAAGTCATTCATAATTAGTAACATTTTTTTTTCATTGATGGTATTCATTTGTTAATCGGATTCAGTGCGGACAGTCGATAGACGAATAAGGCTGTTACATTCTGATATAAATCATTAAAGCGAGATTCGTGCATTGAAGCAAGTGACCAGTTGCAACGTGACGTTTCAAAGTGACGTTCTTAGCGATGAGTTCTTTGTAATTCGTTTCTATAATAGAATTATCCGAGTTATTAGTTTTGAGAGCTTTTTTTCGGTTTTGCGTTTTTTTAAAATTGAAAGTTATTTTAAACATGTCTAATTCATGTTTATAATTATCATTCTTTCTGGTTAAGAAGTGTATATTGGTTATACCCAATGTCCAAAGTGTATAAGAAGTACTTACAACATGGACAGATTATGTGACAGAACTGTTTCATGACCAACGGAACAAATAACCTACAATACACAACAGTGACGGACCAGCAATACTAAAGTAAAAGTAGAAACGCAATAAAATCAATAAAATGTGGAAAGGCTGCAGGCTTCAAAAACAGAACAGCAGACATAATAAAAACTCTAGATGAATTTGTTGTGGAGACTTACGGAACTTTGCAGTGACATATATGGAAAAAGGCCACCTACCTAAAGACCGGAAATTATCAATATTCATACTACTATCTAAGAAGCCCAGGGCTGTGGACTGTACAGAATATAGAACATTAAGTTTGATGAATCATATAACCAAATATTACTCAAGATAATACATGAAAGAATTAAAAACAAGCTAGACACGGATGTCGGTGAAGAGCAATTCAGTTTTAGCAAAAACAAAGGAACTAGAGAAGCTATACTTAGTATCAAACTATTGATAGATATAAATATAGAAGTATCTATATTTGCTTCATAGACTACAGCAAGGCCTTTGATAGAGTCCAACATGAAAAATTAATTGAATGTCTACAATAAATAGTCTTTAATGGAAAATACATCAAACTAATTATACATATATATTGGGAACAGACTGCATCAATAAGATATGAAAACAGTAACTCACCTTACATAGAAATAAGAAGAGGATTAAGACAAGGATGTATTTTATCACCCAACCTATATAATATCTACACAGAGAAAATCTTTAAACATATAGAAAGAATGCCAGGACTCAAGATCAATGGGAAAATAATAAACAACCGGAGATATGTAGATGACACTGTTCTTTTAGCAGAAAATGAGCAAGAACTTCATTTATTCATTAGATGCCATGCTGGCTGGTGTAGGCAAGCATAGCTTTCCACAGCTATCTATCTCCAGTATTATGTATCAATATCGTTGTTGTTCCCTTGCCGTGCCAGGTTGTTAAACTGTCTAACATTTTCTCACATTGTTGCCCTCTGTCTCTATTGCCTTCAATCATGCCTGCTGTGACTATATCCAAACCTCCTTGTCTTCTAACGTAACCAAAAACAGAACTTTTTTTTATATTAATGATTAAGTTCCGTTAATCATGAACTACGAAAATTAATAGATCAAGTCGCTAAATTCAGTAAAGAATATGGACTGGATATAAACATCCAAACTACAAAAACAATGATAATCAACATAGTCACTGAAGAACAGGTGATAAACATGAAATTACGTGGAGAGAAACTAGAACAAGTAGAACATTATCAATATCTTGGACATTTAATCACAAAGGATGGCAGATGTGAAAAAGACGTTACAAGGATATTAGGAATGGCTAAAAGTACTTTCACTGATATGAGAAAAATAGTAACATCTAAACAAATTACAATCTAAAAATGAGAATTATAAAATGCTATACCTATTCTATATTAATGTCTGGCTCAAAAACATGGGCAATAAACAAAGAATTAGTTTTGATGTACGTCGTTAATGTCATTGAAGTTAAATTCCGGCTGCCAGGTAAAGCTACAAAGGATCTTAAAGATTGACGGACGTATATAGACAGATCTAAGGACGGGTAAGACTCAATGGAAATGATAGTGTGAACGTTGCAACAAACTAAGTGGTTGGTAAGTACTAAATTACTCCGGGGCGCAACGTCAAGGAACATTTTCTACACAGACTTGCGATATTAATGTGATTAGCACTATCGGTTTGTTTATGAGTTCTGTCAGGACAGTCAGCCAGAGTAAGATAGAATGTATCTTGGTGTGTGACATTTGTTATTATTGATGCATTTACAAATTCTTGTGAAAGAAATGGTTTTCATACTGATTCATGAAGGGCTTGTAGTATCATTCTATATATGTAGCCCACCAGAGGTTGTTCAGTAAATGTATAGTTAGGGGGTTCTGGTTCACTAAATATAACCATAAAATAGCAGTGTTCTGGTTATCTTAAATATGCTTAGCGGAAGTGACATAGTTATCGTATATATCTCTCCAATTTTAATCAAGTGAGCTCGGTAAATAGTTTCCTTTCTTTGATCTCTAATCCCAACCTTGACTTTTATGACCCTAGTTTAAACTTGATTACATGTTAATTTTCTGCCAACTTCTTATAGAAGCAATTCCTTCTCAAATATAGGACCTGCGGACTGGTCACACCAGTTGCTGACCTTTGGTTAATACTAATCCATTTGCTAGCGACACAAAGTAAGCCTATATGCAAAATGACAGATGAAAACCTCTGATAAATCGGATCAGGCAAGGTAAGCGACGCATTTCGTAGTAAATATTTTGGAGAAAGAATTGGGTGAACATTAGAGAGGTCTTTAATTTTTAATTTAAAAAAAAACATCTTATGGAGATATACGCTGTATATAGAGATATCTCAACCGCGGACGTTAGTCCAATTTGGTTTTATCAGAGCTTTTTGCCATAGAATATAATTCGACGAACTACAAACTCAGATATATTATACTGATGAGAGAGAGAGAGAGAGAGAGAGAGAGAGAGAGAGAGTTATATCGATACTGCCCTTTAGTACCGTATGTAAAGATATAGTTCATAGTGCAACCAGTCATCATCTTGTCAGGTGTTTTGGTGGTCAAAAGTTCGAGGTCATCAAATCATGTCATCTGGTTTTTAAGCCGAGTTAGAGCCCCAAGACTTGAGAACCACCACCACTCCTTTTTATGTTTTGTTATTTGTATATGTGCATGCATCCTCTGTGGTTGGTTGGGAGATGTACTGCACACCACTGGGGAGGGGAGAACCGGCTACACTGCTTTCCTTTGGCTGAGGTCCATCATAAAGGACAGTAACAAATGACGTGAAAACCCGTTTGAATAGCATCGGAGCCAGGACACAAACATTTTTTGGCACCGTTTGTTACTGGTTACGGGTTTGAGTGTGTGCCGTCAATTTGCACACAGGCTGTCATACCATCATGAAACTATCGAATCATGTTGGTGAATTTTTCGGAACATCCAAATTTGGTCATCATCTTTCATAGTCATTCGTGGTTTACAGTGTCGAATGCCTTAGTTAAGTCGACTGTGGTGTAAAGACCAATATTCTGTTCGCGACACTTTTCCTGTAGTTGTGTGACAATGAATATCATGTCAACCGAACCTCTGCCCGGTCGTAAGCTACATTGGCTCTCTGTGAGTAGACCTGTCTCAAGAATGAAATGCAGTCTGTTTAGCAGGAATCTAGCCAGGATCTTGCCTGCTATAGAGAGCAGACATATGCTCGGTGGTTGTCGTAAGATATGCAATTTCCTTTTTCTCTTGTATAGATGTATGATTGAAGCATCCTTAAAGTCTTGTGGTATCGTTTCCAGGTTCCACATTGTCTGGAAGACTTATGTGAGTTTAGCAGTCATAACAGGGCCACTGACGGTGTAAACTTCCGCTGGAATGGAGTCTGGACCTGGCGCTTTTCATACGGACACATTTGAGATTGCTTTCTCCACCTCTTCAAGGCAAGGAGGCTCCGATAATGAATGATTGATTGATATTTGTGTGATGCACACAATTGCTTCGTCCTTGATGTTCGAGGGGAAATTTAGTACATTTTCAAAATGTTCAGCCCTGCGTTTGAGAATTTCCTCTCTGTCAGTAATGTTACGCATTGCATATGCGCTTAGAAGAGGATACGTTCCTGAAGACCGGGGGCCATAAATTGCTTTTAGCGCTGAATAAAATTTCTGCATATTATAGCTGTCAGCGTAATGCTGTATATCTTTGGCTATGCTACTAGACCATGAGTCTTTCATCATCCTTAGTTCTTTTAGTGCGTTTTTCTTTTGAGTTTTCGTACAGTGTCTTTTTGCTGGCTGATGTGGTGTCGTTTAGATAAACTTTGTACTGTTTGTGCTTGTTGTCCAGGAGAGCTGTGATTGCTTTCGTCAAACCAGTCTTGATGCCTGCCAACAGCAACGCCCACCACTTCTTCTGTAGGTCTATAGATAGTGTCACGGAGATTTCCCCAGATTTTTTGATTGTCCTTAGAGTCTACTGTCAATTGTGCAATTTTGGTATCCATTGAGCTGCGCAGAAGCTGTTTGTAAATGGGATCTTTCAATTTGGAGACGTCTAGAAGTTTCACTACTAAGAGAAATAAAGATCAGGCAAATAAAATACTTTGGACACATTAAAAGACATGACACCCTATTGAAGACCTTACTTGAGGGTAAAGTCAAAGGGAAGCGAGCAAGAGGTAGGCAAAGATACAAGTGGGAGAGTAACATTACACGATGGACAGGTTACAGTCTAGCAGAGTGCACCACCAAGACAAGAGACAGGAGATGTTGGAGATACGTTGCAGCCAACCTTCGTTGCGGAGACGGCACTTGATGATGATGAGAAGTTTTGATTGTTTACTATTTTGAGGTCATTGGAGATGCAGTGTATGGAAATTCCTTTTGGAGACTAGGAGTCTGTATTCCGTCCAGCAGTCGGTGCCACACATGAATTTAGTGCTTATCACGCTGTCGCACGATGACATAGTTAATTTGATGTCACTGTTATTATCCTGAATTCTTTTTTTGCAAGTCACCATATAACTTTTTTTTCTGTTCATTGGGGTTCGTCATAGTCGGGGCATACGCACTAACGAATGTTTCATGCCGTTTTTTAGAAAGTGGAAGGCGAGCAGTCATCACCCGGTCACTAATGCTCTTTGGGGGTTCAGCAATCTTTCTGGATAGGCTAGATTTAATTGCAAAGCCAATTTGAGTGTCATCTTTTTTTTTGCCAATCCAGAAGAAGGAATATCCAGCGTCTCGTTCCACAAGTTCACCTTCCTCAGACAGTCGTGTCTCGCTGAGAGCAGCGATGTCAATTTTGTACCTTGTTGGCCCTTTTGCTACAAGTGCGGTACGTCTTTCTGGCCCTGCGACCTCCACACGGTCCAGTAGGGTGCGCACATTCCATGCGCCAATTATGAGTGGACTCGCCGTAATTGTTCTTGTTTTCTTGTAGTTTTTACCGCTGAGTAGGGATCTTTGTCAGCCACGGTATGCTGGCCTGGGACATTGTATACGTGGTTATGACCTTTGTCATATGTAGAGAGGAGAATACGGGATTTTGAAAACAAATGTTAAAATGAGTGTTACATATTCATTATACAGAACATAAACAAAAATATTTGTAATAAACAAAATAAATATGCTTTGCAGGTCGACCAAAAAAATGGCTTTCTTTTGCTCCACCATTACATTGTCATATTCTTTGTGTAATGTTAATTTATTTTTATGTGAAGACTTTTTAGTCGAAACGTCGTCTGTTTCCTTTTCTGTTGTTATTAGTGTGGTTTTTTAGATTACTGCAACATTCCTTACGTATATTTGTTTGTTTTTCTTCATCGTTCTTCAGTCAGCTATCAGGTTACAGCGCCAATAGCTTCAATGAATTGTATGATTCGCTTCAGGTCATCCATGTTTGCCCCCCCCCCTCTTATTGATTTTGTAGTACAAGCTCTCATTTAGGGTATTGATAAAATAGAAAAATGATAGTGTGTTGATAAAAAAGAGAAATGGTAGTGTTTCTGTGTTGAAGTTTGTAAGGTTCACTGCTACGTCCGTTAATCATTATGCGTTCGATGATGCTGATGAATACTGCATTGACACTTACTTTGCTTTTCTTTTTTGTTTTTAATTACTTTTATCTTCAAACACTCCCACTCCTTCTCCGTCTATCCAATATTTCCTCCAGCATTCCCGTTCCTGCCAAGATTAAATAAATCAGGTTCTGCCAGAAACGACAATAAAGCATCTGTAATCAAGACTCAATCACTTAGAGGGGCCCAGAGATGACATGCAACCAGAGTACAACGGCCGGCTCTCCATAGCTGGTCGAGCATCAGGGTCAGCGAAACACAGCTGGCCAAGACCCTCAGTACACTTCAACGCAGTGGACCTGGAAACAGGAGTGCAGCAACCCTTCTGTAGCCTGGCCAAGTACTAGGGATCGAAGATACGGGAATGCCAACCCGGCCCAAAAAATGCTGGCTGAAGACGGATGTGTCAGGTCAAAAGGCGCAGATAACGCAGCTTGCTGTAAAACATGACACAACGCAGATCACCCTCATACGTTCTTCTCAAGACGGTCAGCGGAATGCTTTCAGATCGTCCGCCGCAAGGCGTACGACGAAGAAGAAGAATCACTTAGAGCTTGATCACTTGGATAAGCCATTTTTCTATACAATGATGGACTTAGATCTCGGCCACTTTCACTTAGTTAAAGTGTCACCGGCAGATCACTTCCTATATTCTGTGACTGGAGAATTGATTATGTCAGAAATTAAGCACAATTTCATTTCCGGTTCCATGAAATGGTGCCAGCCACATTAATACTGTAATGTGATATGCATGTAATAGGTAAAAGTTCAAAGTAGACTGAGTTATGAACCAGCGTAGAAGTACACGGTTTCCCATAAATGTTCACTTGTCTAGTCAGTGCTTGAGTAGAAACCTCCTGGCTTGAGTCGCCTACCGCACTTGCTCATTAGCGATGGCGCTATACCTCTACCTTCCTAGAGCATGAGACCTGATAATCTACTCCCTAACGGTTGGGTAAACCACGAGAGTTACTTTTATTTCAAACTATGGATAACCAATGTATACGATACCTGCACCTTCTTATCAGCTGGAGAATGACTTAACTTAAGAATACTGCATCTTCATGCATGTTGCAAGGCTCAACTAAGGAGGACTAGTCGTGATGTTTGATGTCCCATTCCATGGGATTTAACTTGCCCAAAAAGTATAATGCTGAAGGTGGATGTATTGAGTAACAAATGACGCAGATATATAATTGCCAAGCTGTAAACCCCGATACAATGCAGGGTATTTCTCAGACTACATCGTATCAACTTGCAGGAATTCGATAACGAAAGTAGAAAATACAAATAATCACTTGTAAACGTGTTTATAGCCTCTAAATGCCCAGACACGTTCTTTCAACCTAAGATCGAATTATAATAGGCATATGGTTACATCAGTTGGATTTTATCTGTGTACAACTTTATTTTCTGGGACAATATAACTTGTTAGCAACCAATGATTGTCAAATATGTAATCTTTCCTTTCTTATCTTTTGGAATTACGTTTAATACTTAATTATTTAGTTTCTCGGACACTCCTTTACACAGTTTATGTAATTTTCAATTCAAATGATTCATATTGCCTTGTTTTTCTTTTTAAAGATATAGGCCTATATATGTAGCTCCGAAAGAATTATTTATAATTTATATTTATCCAGCACAATAATATCTCCTCTAGTCTTCATAATGGAAAAAACATTTTTGTTTTTAAACTTCACTTGAGTAATTGATTAATAATGGCAACCCACGAGACCGATAAATGAATTGAATAGTACAGATATTTTGCTGTTAACCTGCTTTGCATTGTATGAGTAGAATATAGGCCCTAATTCACCACCGCCACATTACAGTACAGCTGTTGATTTTCTCAAATGTCAACGCTTATTTTGTTGCACCCAGATACAGACAGATTCACCGTTGAACGTGATCTAGGGAATAAGTAGCCAATTGACAAAACGAAACCACGGGCAGTTAACCAAATAACGGCTTCACTGACACGTTTGTGTGTTTGGTAGGAGATACATTGTCAAACGTGGGTCAATATCTATAAGTGCACTCACATCTGTTTCTTGTATATGAAAACCGTTATATATCTCCATAGCAATGCATAAACTGCACATCCGTTTTTTAACCTGCTTTTGACTGGACATCCACTTCTTGATCTGCCCTTGATTGGGCATCCATTTTTCGATCTATTCGTAAATGAACAACCGTTTCTCTATATACACAAACTGAAAATCCCATTTTGATCTACTATTGCTCGTACATCTATTTTTTTTTAATCTAGCATTTTAAATCTGGGAAAACACTATTTCATCTGCCATTGACTGGACAGCTACTTTTTAAAAATCTACCATGGACAGGAAATCCACTTTTTCATCTCTCCTTGACTGGACATCTACTTTTTCATCTGTCATTTACCGAACTTTTTCATCTGTCATTTACTATTTCATCTACACTTGCATGAACATCGGCTTTTCAATCTACCATTGATTGGGCATCTGAACTACTCTTATTGAGAAACGCCGACGAATTCTAATGAGCTCAGTTTGCTTGCGTAACATCCGAGATTATTACGTTTGTTAATAATCTTATATATGACTAAATACTTGACCGCAAATATTACATCCGACGATAAATTCAAAATTTTCTCTGAGTTACCTCTCTGGTGATTGTAGCTCAATCTGGACCTTTACTAACCAGTACTGGAACCTTTACGCCAGAGCCACTCCACGGTAATAACTAACTCGAAACTATTCAAAACTGAAGCAAGATACTAAACCAAGTCCTTCTCCGAAATAGTCCTGCTGCTGATCCCAAGCAACGTCATGTATCTTGGCTAATCATTAGTCACTTTGAGTATACCTTGTTTCGTCAATAACGAAAACGCGAAAACAAGCAGATTACTTCGAGTTCATTCGTTATTCGAGGGGGTAAGTGGATGGCCGTTGGTACTAAAATGGGCCCCATCTATACTTATCTGTTCATGAGCCTCCTTGAACATTTTATCTTCTCCAGCTTCCAGAGTCCAATTCCCCGCTTCTTCCCCCGTTACGTCGAAGACGGGTTTGGGATCACGCGCATTGGCTATTAATGAACTTTCAGCCTTCATCTCGTATGAACTTTCAGCCTTCATATCATTCATTAGCAACTTCCGTCCCTCTTTTAAATTCACTTTCCTGGACTTCTATATCTCCATTGGTCCAACTTCTCTCTCTCCAGCTGTGTCTACTGCAAACCTACCAACTCTCATAGCTTTATTCTCTATTCATCTTCTCACATCGTTCATGCCGTGACTCCCTTCCCTTCTCTTCTACGCCTCCGTCGCCCCTGCCAGAACGATTCGAACTTTATTCAGCATGACCATGATATGTTTGACTTTTTCCGCCGTCGTCTGTACTCGGAGCATGTCCTTCTCTCTACCCTGAATCGCGTATTCCTATATCCCGTGCAGATGCCTTATCACGCACCCCTTGTCCACCCACCACACGTCCCAAACGGATCCTTACTTTCCACCCCCATAACATCCCAGCTCTTAAGATTCTACTTCGTGATTTCTCCATTCTTTCATCTGACCCCCTGACCAAAGATGCATTTCCCGCCCACCCACTATGGCTTTCCGCAAAGACCGGAATTTAAGTGATACACTGGTGCACTTTCAACTCCGTCCTGCTGGGCCTCCTACTGGAATTTCTCTCCTTCACCGTCCATGTCTCACGTGCTATTATGTCACCTTACCTCATCCATCCAATTTCCCAAGTCTGTGTTTCACATCAACAACTCATTTTCATGTGTCTCCCGTAACGTCGTGTACGTTATTATTTGCAAACATTGCAACCTTATGTACATCAGCGTGACGGATAGATTTCTAGCTGAAATGTTCGTGGAATGCTTGCTTGACATCTCCAATCATAACGCCTCTCCGGTAGCTCTCCACTTCAACAGTAGCTCTCACCGTGGTGCACAGGACATTCAGGTCAGTGACTTGGTCTTCTGCCATTCTGGTGACCGACAACGTTTCTCTTTAGATAACTGGTTGATGTTTAATCTAGGCACTCTTAATCCCCCATGGCCTCAACGATAAGCTATACTTTCAATAACCTCCTACCACCATTCATCCACATGTTCTTTTCTCTTCACTCCTCCTTACCATCTCACTGTCCTTCCTCTCTCCCCTCCTACCTTCCATTTCCCTCCTTGTCCCTTTGCTGTATACAGTTGCACTCCATTGTGGCGTTCGGACTAGCTGACAATTAGGGGTTTAGATTACAGCGTTTCGCCACTTGTACGGATGCGACGGTGGGTGGCTACATCTGGGGGCCTTGTGGGGTGCTGTTTCAGGCGGGGTGAGTCCTTCGTGCCTTTGCGCGTCGTTCTGTTGGTTCGTCTGTATCCCTCATTATCATCCTCATACACTCTTATAATATGGGTTAATTCATCTACGCCACCCCTATCGTTCCTCCTTACGACTCCCTGTTCTAACTTCTCTGCTCTTTTTCCACCATCTATGCCTTCCATCGATCTCCCCCACCCTGCCATTTATAGTAATCCGTGAGCGCTCCTTTCAGTCGCACTTTCAGCTTTAGGCTTTCCATTTCTCTGGGCTATCTTCTGTATGGATTTTCTTGGTCTTGTTGATTTGGCTACTATGACAGCAAACTATGATGTGGTGATTGTATGGCCGACTGTGACTTACGCACAATCCCTTCTTTATGACTGTGCTACTTCTGCAACGCCAACAACCGGTCTTCTACACACGATTGACAGTATGACTCGGATTCATGCTCCCACCCATGTCTTTCTAATGAGCCAGCGTGCAGTATGAGCAATTCCCGCAAACAGTTGCAACGTATGGTTGGTCTCAGATAGATATGAACCTCGGTTCATCTGACATTTTCCTCCCCAGAGTACATTGTCCGCACTAAGGGACTGTGTGTTGGTGGATCGAGGTTCTGTTCGCTGAATATTGTTCATTATATGTGAGCTAGTGTGCACTGCGAGCAAATCCACACATTTTTTGCGTCGTGCGGCTGGCTCATCCTTGTTATACCATCCTCGACCTAAAAAAGGTACTTTTCTTTGCGGTTGTGTTCTTGGTCCATCTTCCGTTATGCATCATTGGGAGTTCTGCTACTCCGACCTGCACCGACCCCTACATGTAGGTCCTACTACAGTGACTAGCTACATACAACGACCTGTCACCTACCCTTGTGCCATAGAATACATTTCGCATGCCTTGGTTGTAGTTTTAGTTTACTAACCTCCACCGTGGCCATATATCATGTTCCCTGACTCTTGATCTACACTTGTGCCCCTTTCTTAGACAACGTCTTCCCACGTTCTCTCGTCCACTTATACTTTATCTTTTAATATCAGCCACTCAGCCTTCTACATATGGAGACCTTTCTACGACGTTCTCTTCTTCGCCGGCTTCCTCCGCCTCTGTAGTTCTCCCTCCGACCCCCTGCCCCCACTCCTGCTCGCCTATTTCTTGTGACGCGTCTCTGTTATACTTCGGGGTCCTCACCAGTGTGCTACTTCGAATCCTGGCTGTACCTTTCATCTTTCTTTTTTCTGTCTCATCTCTTTCTTCTCTTTTCTTCCCTCTCCTTCTCTCCACCCCCCCCCCCTTATTTTTTCTCTCTTATATATATCAGTGTGTTTTTGTTTGAGTCAAGCTTTCTGTCATGTTATCGTGATACCTGAACCTTGCAGCTCTATCCGTTCCGTCTCCACTTTCACCATTGGACAGGCCAAATTACCTCCCGTGTCTTAAGCAACGTTTACTACCTAGCTAGTTTGATTCAAGTTTTCTGTTTAGCACCTTGACCTATATTCTTTGTCCACGGTCTGGTATCGGTTAATGAGTTCCGCTCTCTGTCCACCCCCATCTATTCTCCTTCCAGTCTTTCACTTTGAACAAGATAAAACTCAGCTTTAGTGATCTGAGCTAAATACATTTGTATATTCATTTTTATTTTTTATATATGACTTACTTTGATTTTCATCACATTTTATCATTTTCCCTCCATCAGTTCTTTCATTCTTTCTGTCATGCTAACCTGCCTCTGCTCCTACCCGCCTCTTCTCGTTTCCTTTTCTTCCTATCACATCCCTATCATATATATGTTTCTATGTAAAATGTGTTTTATTTTGTTTGTCCTGATGAAGGATTTTTAGTCAAAACGTCGTAAGTCACCGTCTCGTTGTTAGGTTATTTTATCGACTTAATTTTGGTAACACGAATACCAATTTATGTTAATTTTGATATTTGCCCTATGTTACCGCAGCCACCCACTCCCAGTTTAGTGTTCTTACCTGACACTGGAACTTTTATCCCTTGATTACTCACATTGTGTACTGTGTTGAAAGTCAGTAAATGTGGATAGACAAGACAGAGACCACGAAGTTTTGCATTTTACAGGCTTACTATACAAACTAAATTTCACTAAAAGAAATAGTTAATTGTTGATAGGACATGCTATATCGTCGTTTCCACTAAAAGCCTTTATAAAGAAGAAACAATAAAGTGAACGAAAGTCAAACAAAAATATCTATTGTCTGTCCCCATGTGAACGATGGTTGATCGTATTCACACTAACCGTTAAGCGTAGAGGTGGGAGCTTCAGCGGTCGTTCCATGTGCCGTCTTGATTGCATTAAGTCCATGTTTGTTAAAAGCTACCTTGATGTTTTCTATCCACCTTTTTCTTGGTCTCCCTTTTGAGTTATTTCCGGATATTCTTTTGTTATACAAAACAAGTACTCATAACAATAGTAATAATGCAAGTAAACTAAATCTTACACATTTAGTAACAGAAAGCAGCAATATTTGCTGGTTAAACACACTCCTTATTAGTGCTCCATTACGAACAGACACTGCCTATGAGCTATACAACGTTTACTGGCCTCACGATGATGGATCAACATGATAGTAAATTGATTTGTTTACACAGTTAAAAAAAATTACAATCACTACTTTTAAAATAGCTTCCTGAAATTTTGAAAGCAATTAATAACAAATCAAGCGAAAGATCTAGATGAAATGCTGTCGTAATGCTAATGGATCCCATTAATAACTGACAGTACATTGGCCAACAACTTAGACCTTGCACCTAGTCTATTAAAAGTCCATTATTGTCAGCTGTAGGCCTTAGTTTGGTTGGGCACTTCAGTACAATTTTTTAGAAATAATATTGTACAGTTTGCTTTAATATTTGGCATTAAAAAATTAGAATATGTTAATTTAACAATTGGTAATGTTTATTTTGTATAGGCCTAATGCAATTTTTGAATGGGCCTACTATCTATCTACGTTCCATAAGCGCCGAATACGGTTGCATAAGGCAGAACCATAGTTCTCCAGTTTGAGCGATGTGACGCTACTGTGTGTCGTTTTTGCATGCTGTTGAGACCCATAGTTATATCCTCTTTGTTGAGTCTCTCTTGGACTTCCACTTTTTCTTTTGCCATATGGTACACATTTTAATACGTGTTGTGACAGTCTCTTTCCATTCATTCTAAGCACATGTCCAATATAAGTCCATTAGAGGAATCCTCGATTATGGCTTATGTGACTATTCGGACGACCTCATAAGATTTAATTCCACAATTCTCCTTACTCTGCCCCTCACCTCAAGCTATAACTCAGAACACATCCATGTTACGATCTAAAAACAAAACATCCCAGTGCTCACAGTCACTAGTCCCAGAACAAAGAGAAAAGGGAGCTAATCAAAACAATAACATTCATCTTAAAAATACCTTACGTCAAAACACATTGCTCAATTTAAGTTGGTCTGGAACAAAATGTCTGTTTCAACAGATAGTAAACAATTGTGCACATGTACATTTTGTTTCAGACAGAAGTATGGCCTCCTAGATATAGATAGATATCTTATATATATAAAAGTTTTTATTTAACTGATAGGCCTACACAATCTTACAAATAGTTAAGTAGGCCTATGTAAAAATATATGACATTTCAAAATTGCTTTCTGAATGAAAAAATAATTACGTGACATTTCTCATCTGATAAAAAAAAATAGACAGCTTTTCTTAGTCTAATGCATATCAAGTATATATTTTCGCCAATGAAATATTTGCACGAATGCAGTCTCAGGTTGATATATAGGCCTAGACCCACATTTAAAAAAAGCACTCAGAAAATACTAAAGAATAATGAAAACATTTAAAGTGTTACAGTAAAACATGTTTTAACTCTTGTAGACGAGCATTTCTCTTCAACGGAACTATTATCCAGCCCCGTGATTGTTTAAAAATAGTATATTCCCCAGGATTACCAAGCGGAGACTGCCAAACGAAAAACTTTATATAGGGCCGAAGCCTTTATGCCGAGTTTTTCAATGTTCGAAATTGGTGACCAGATTTGAAAAGAGAAAATAATTTCGTGTAATCAGTTTAGTCTTTTTATAAATGGATAAGATAATTTTACCCCCAACAATAGCGAGATCAGTGGGCAGGGTTTGTCAAAATGGACCAAGACCCGCAAACCGAAATAAACACAATGGATATCGATGTTTTAGTTTTTTTTATATTGCTATAGATGTTCAGACTTTTATTTTTGTCGCGGGACATGCGGAGGTTTGGGGTAATGAGAGAGCAGATAGTTTGGCCGCACACGCGGCTACTTCGGCTGTTGACGGAGCGATGGATCGGGCAGACATTTTGAACGCCCTACGGGAAAACGCACGAACAAATGACTGTATAAGTGATTTTAACTCTTATTCCATGACTAGAATAAGGGAGCTTGGTTTGAAATGTGGTGTCGCTAGAAAGGAGCGGTGTCGTGGACGAGAAAGAATGATGGTCATTCAACAACGTACTGGGACTGTCAGTCTACGTGTAATGGCAGATACACTCAAGGAGAGACCTGAGCACATAAGGACTTGTCCGGAATGCAGTGACGATGATCCAACTAAAAACTAGTTAAGAGTTTTGGAGAAAGTCAAAAAGGAGAAGATGACAAGATGACGGGGAACGAAGAATATGGGTATAATGAAATTGTGTTGGAAAAAGAAAGCAGAGAGTGATAATTTTACATGCCATCCAACCAGAGTGATGGCATGCTATCAAAACTTATGCTATCAAAACAAGAGCTACATCAATTTGCACTACAAGGCACTATTCGGATATGCCTAGTCTGATATGTTATCTGATTTCTCAGACTAAAGTCTTTGTAGACAGTAGGGCCTAAGGCATTCAATAGTGTAGGCCCTACACTGTGTGTTTGACTACTAGAAAAAAGAAAAGAAAAATTAAGTAATTTGTTTGTGTTTTGTCTAATAAATATGAAAATAAGAAGCAACGATATTCAGATGCTTGTCCTCTTAGCATAAAGTGAACAGAAGCTACAAATACTAATATCCTACATCGAGTCGACAAATTAAAGACAGAAAATTGACTAGATAGTTACATTAAAATACCACGATAAATCAGCAAAATCAAAGAGGAACAAGCGCTAAATATAAACATACTTGGAGACATATTGCAACGTGCCCATTACTAATAACTTGGACACATAATAGTTACAAATGATAGTAGATGTGAAACAAGAGTTGAAAAGAGAATACGAAAGTGTTAACATCAAGACAAATCACAAACTAAAAATGAGAATTACAAAATGATACATAGCCCACGTGACTCAGAAACACGAATAATGAGCACATCGCTATAAGATATCTAGGCCTTATTGATATGTAAATATAGACTCTAATAGGAAGCGCTTCATGGAAAGAGAAGAAAATAGAGGTTCTGACAACAATGCGTATACGAAAAGAACTGTTAAAGGGACATACAAATTTAAAAAAAAAGTGTGGACACATAACGAGCATGGCACCTTATTGACGACGTTACTTGAAGACCTAGCGTTGAGAGGAGACGCAAGTGTGAGATATACATTGTGGGATGACTGGAAACATTCTGTTGTGCACCACCGAGTCGATACAGGATGTTGGAAGTTCGTTAAATCAGTGCACTTTATGACGATGTAATGTTTGCATGTGTTCAGTTATAACGTGAATACGTACATACATGCGGTATTTAAAATATATTAGTTACATATGCCTACAAGTCTATGGCTACATTTTCTAAACACACTTTGATTAAGCGGAATACTGGATTTAGCGAAAACATGTCACAGTTCCTTTCGCTTCCGCTTAAGACGGGTATTAATGTACATTATAACGCAAAGCTTGTAGATGTATCGCCGTCCGACGACCCATTTGACCCACTGCGTGGATGCGTAGATCTGAAGTTACTTGGTTTTCTATAGGGAAAATGGTGTGAGGTTTATTTTTAGAACCCCATGTTCCGAAAAATGGATTGACCCAGAAGGCTGTCTGTGACGTCAGCAGCGAACGTCTGCATGTAGACAAATGGGAAGGGTCGGATATTGGTTGTTTCGCACTTGGCAAGTGGCAGTATCAGTGAATAAAATCTGATATTTCTTGAGGATTTTTGATTAAGATGTTAGGAGTGACAGTTTAACAAGCTAAACGTATATTCTCTGCTCATAAATCAGGACTGAAATCAACGTCGTTTCGCTTTGTTCGCAGAAGTTTCTTCTGATGAACCGTGATCGCGTCAGCTGTTCCATAATGGAAGACGGGGGTCAAGATAAATCGAGGAAACGACAACCTAAAATCGTTATAATAGGTGGTGGAATAGCAGGTCTGGCAGCAGGAAAATACTTGGAACTAGAAGGATTTAAAGATTATATTGTTCTTGAAGCTTCAGATCGAATTGGGGGACGAATATGGAGCGTACCAGTGGGTAAGTTGTTGGTAGTTAAACTCCAATCTTCGTGATGTTTTGGTGTTCCGATCACTCAGCAGGTTCAAATGTCCGATTTGAAAGCATGTCTGTATCATGTGAGGAAAACGTGTTGGTTAACTTTCTAAACTAGTTGAGCACATATTGAAAACATAATTTTTCACATTAATTCGTATAATATGATTTCAATTAGACCAGAGAAGGGATCAACACATAGATCTACCAAATTCCGGAGGAATGGCGCAGCAGTGAAAGAATAGTCTGAAATAGAAGTGGGTTAGCCCAGACCTACCCGTATTCATCAGACGGGGTGAAGGTCGGAAAAGGGCAGTATACTTTATGTCCAGTGCAAGTATACTTAGGAGAATATTAACATGCCTACATTAAATCATTAATCTTTTACCAAAAACCAATTAGGCCTACTCAATTGTGTCCTTCCTTCAAAATACAAACATTTTTGCTTACTTTTAATTGTTGCAGTTGAACGGAAACTATTTAAAGTTTAAACATATTATGAATATGCGACACTGATAGAAAGAAGTCGAAGCGGTTCTTAGGACTAGTTCTGGTGACTCTTCAGGCCTTCTTTTCTGAATTTGAATGAATTCCCTATGTGTATGAGTATCTACTTTACTTTTCACAGTTCGGTACCCACAGTTCTTATCTATCTAGTATCTACCTATCATATATCTTCACTTTCAATGCTTTTCCGAGTTACCTGTATAGTATGAGTGTACACTACTCACTACAGTATAGTCACTATACTATAGTGAATGATGATTGGGCGTACCGATGATTGATGATAGTATGCTTATGATGCTCAATCGAATAATAATTTTTCTGTCCATTTCCTTTTTTTCAATCATTGAATTTACCCCATCTGAATAGGCAGGAGACTTATAAAACTCAAAAGTAAATCGCTAAGAGCTAGTCTTCTGGGTAATGTTATATTTCTGGGTCAGAAATAAAGCTCTGAATTGTAGAAAACACGCACATTGCACATTATAGGCAGTAGGCTTAACAGTAGCTAATTGTTAATCTTACATCGATCTTACAACACTAACAACAGCAATCATTTGAGAATAATTTGATATGGGTCTGAACCTACTGGACTAAAACCACAATGAAAGTGAATGATAATGAAGGGAAATGTTCAGTAGGCCTAGATGTCAAAATAAACCCAGTAGATGTTAAACCGTGTTAAATTATATTTGAAAATACATTGCTGTATTTGGCCCTATGTCTTTGTCAAAATGAACAAAAACAGGTAAAAGTGTTACCGAAATTTTGACATTTTCCATGTTACCCCAGCCACCTATTTCCTGTTTGGGGTTGTAACTGTTGTTATCCGACACTGGAACATTTATCCCTATGCCGTTGTACTTTGTGTGAAATATTTAAAGATCTAAGGGCCTAATTGAATGATGTTCTGGTTTCCCTCTCAACCTTCAAGATAAAATAGTACATAGTTGCAAAACGTCAAATGTAGATCTTACTTATTATCCCAACAGGAATAGAGATTTTATAACTTTCTCACTGCTGATGAATTAAAACGAATTATTTCAACTGTAATAACTAAGTTTTAGAAATAAGATATGTGATATCTTAGCTTGCAATTACTAACATGAAATTTAGTTTTGTGTGTGCAATCATGTAGTAATGCAGTTATGTTATGTTCCTCCAGGGCCATAGGCGGCGCATAGGGCAGAAACCATAGCTTTCCATTTCTGTCTTTGTGTTGCCAGGTCTTTCAATTGTTGGGTGTTGTTTAGGTTCATTGACATGCCTTCTCTATTAATGGTTCTTCGTAGAGTTTCTCTAGGTCTCCCTCTTCTTCTTACTCCAGGTGGCACCCAATATAGTGACTGCTGGGGAATTCTTAGGCTGTTCATTCTGAGAACATGGCCGATGTAAGTCCAACGCCTTTGTCTAATGAAGGAAGATGTATAGGTTTGTTTGCTTTCCTCTCTTATAGTAGTGTTAGATTTAAAGTCACTCCACTTAACATTCAGAATGGTACGTAGGCATTTGTTTTCAAAGGAGTCTAGTCTCTTATATGTGACTTTTGTGGCTTTCCAACTTTCGCATCCATATGATAGAATAGGGATGATGTTGGAGTTAAATGCAGTACAGTACCAGTAATTGCTGTTGGATATCACATTTGATCAATGTAATATAGGCCTATTGCTAGGCTAATATTACATGGATCATATATGTTCATGATACATTGATTTTGTGTAATTATTAATTCATACTTTATAGTCAGTTTGCATTTCAGTATTTTTGCAAGATAAGATAAATTAATACTCACAAACAGCATTTGAAGATAGATATGCCTACAATGAGACAAATGCCATTATTATAGTTATATGAAAAATTCATGAAAGAGGAGAACAAGTAGTATGCCCTACAGAGTTGTAGTGATCTATGAAGTAGGTAGCAAGAGACAGAAGGGTTGGGAACTAGAGTGTTGTAGAAAATTGAGGCTACAAATTGTTGAAATAATATGTACTAGACTGAAAGGAGAAAATATATAAACATTGATGCACACTAAACATGATGCATTGAACTTTTATTTTGCTTCCCTTTTTAAACTCCCACTGAATCTTGTAACAGAACAATGGTCCTACTAGATCCAGCAGAATGTAGTCAAGAGAACGGAAATGAACCGTGTTGTCATTTTATTTGCTCTAGCGACCGGACACATCCTACTTTCTACAGTATAAATGTCACTGAAACTATTCAAATCACAAAGTAAAATACTTGTATCTATACTTGAACGAGCAGCAGAAGTTACTTGAAAAATTAAATGTGGATGAAATTACAAGTAAACTATAAGGGAGCTGAGACCACAACAGTATGGTTTGTTTCCTAGTCTAAGACATATTGCAATTAATGTAGTTGGTTGGTTGCTGATCCACCGGTCCATGGGCTCATTCCCTTTGACCTAATGCCATTAGATAGCATTATATTGCTGGGAAGTCTGTGGATTTTCGGCCCACCCTGGGACAGAGCCAGAGAATAACTCACACCTCCAGAAAGGTAGGTTTCAACCTATGCACTGCGCCTAGCCACTGTGGCCAAGATAGGGTTCACTGTGCTCATTCCCCGCCACCAATTGACTACTGGTTATGCCAAACTTCTCTATAGCTCCAGGCATGCAACCAAATGTTCAAGTCAAAGAGATTGTCACGTCCTGAGTCACTGTGCCTCTAAGATGGGGCTCAGCCATAGGAAAAACAGTGATCTCAGTTTCCTCCTCCTCAGTGCTGCATAGTACATCTCTGGCTCCCAACCACAGAGATATGTTATCATATATATACATATATATTCAGGCAAACATGAAAAACATTTCAACAACAAAACAAAATCATAACTGTATAGATGACATGCCATGAAGCATCTATAAGAAGATAACCTCAATATAACGGCATGTCATCCAGTCATCCACTAAGGTTTTCTGTTGCATGGATGGTATGTCTAGTAGGCCATTGGTGAGACCCACAGACGCAACCACATGCGTAATTAATGTAGTAGGGTTGTAATAAATTCAAGTAGCAGATTTTTTACCAATTATTCAAGATTTGACAGCTAAAGTACATTCAGTAGTGATCATCAAATTGTAGTTATGAGCCTATTGATCTTATATTAAGCAGAATATTTAGAAAGTGTATTTATCTCAGTTGATAATTTTTTGTCCACTTGTTTTACTTGCAGATAATAATGGCCACAAAGCAGAAATGGGAGCTAATTGGATACATGGAATAAAACATAATCCAATCTATAAACTGGCTGATGAAAACAACCTGTTGACAGAAAGGGAGCTTCATCTAAACAGTAAAAATATATATGTAACAGAGACGGGTGAAGCAATTCATGAAGGTGCAGTCAGGAAAGTTGACTTTGCTTATGGCACAATGTTATCATCATGTGAAGATTATTTTCTATCACGCACCCCTATAGATATGAGTGACAGCTTAGGCAGTGAATTAGATCGTTTAATAGAAGAGAAGTTGGTAAACACTGCTGGAGAGGAGAGGCACATGCTAGAACTGGTGTACCATCAGCGTCGTCTATTAGAGTGTTGTATAAGTGGTTGTGACAGTTTGTATGATGTGTCACTTTCTCAGTTTGGATCATACAAAGAACTTCCAGGTCGTCACCTTGTTATTCCCCGTGGCTTCAGTGCTATTTTGGACATTGTTAGGGAGGGAATAACAGATGAGAAAATAAAGCTTAACACACCTGTACGCAAAATTCATTGGAGTGATGGTGGAACTACTCCTGGAGGGAAGCAATGCTCTGAGGATATGGTTAGTGTTGAATGTGAGAATGGCGACATATATTATGCAGACCACGTGATAGTAACTGTATCTCTAGGTGTTCTCAAAGCAAATTGTGATAGGATGTTTAACCCAGCTCTTCCACAGAAAAAATTGGATGCCATTAAACATTTGGGATTTGGCATCGTTAACAAAGTTATTCTTGTATTTGATGGACCAGTGGTGGAAAAACCTGTTCATCGCGTTCATTTAGCATGGGACCCATCTGTACATAGCACTGATGGTCTCAGAGAAAGATGGTTCAGAAAAATCTACTCTCTAGAAGTCATCCATGACAATGTGCTTGTTGGTGAGTGTAAATATTGATTTAAACTTGATGTTTTTTTTAATGATTGTAAGGGGGGGGGAATGTTGAGAATTTTATTGCTTTGAAGCATGAGTGCTTGTGGCGGTTAATGTTTCATTGATTAATAGGCTCATGCTCTTTTACCCATGTGCTTGTTGCAGGCAACCGTACATTTATCTTTCATGCAAGAAATATGTATCAATGATGTTCATTCTGCAATTTTTTTATTTTGCATGTAGGGTTTACACTTTGCTTTTCTATTACATACTTAGTCTATCTATTTGAGCCGCCAAGATTTTATACATAAAGAAGGTTTATCTTGCTCTCCAGAAATAGAGCACTACAACACCTTCCCAGCTCAACAGCTTCACAATGTTCCTTTCACAGTACTACAAGTGCATATTTGTATTTCTCAGTAACATAACAACAAATTTAATTATTCTTACTATACCATGTGAGCTCTTTAATCAGCCAGTCTTTTGTTTATACATCAAGATACTTGAGACTTAAGATGCTATAGCTGCCAGAACTTATTTAAAAGCATGTATTGAATCTAATGTCCATTTTAGACACTCCACTTGAAGTCAGCACGGTATTTCTTAGAAATATCTATATGCTCTCTTTTGATTGTTATCCTAAAAGCTTTATTCTGTGATTGTTATCCTAAAAGATTTACTCTGCTTAGCATTGATCTTATCAATGATCTAAGTAATTGCATAAACTGATTTTACTTCATGCAGCATATATCCATCAGTATAGAAAATAGTATCGTCAATACTCTTATATGCTGTTTGCTCAGTGTTGAAGCTACTTATGAAATTTTCTGCAAAGATAATTCAACTTAACATGTTTATTTCTATATGATTTTCAAATTGAACGTGATGCATTTGTTATCATTCACTGTGAAATTGTTCAGAGACGCCATCACAAGTTTTGCTGCATTTTTGTCTTTAAGTTGAGCGTATCTTTCAGCGTATCACACCAGATATATTTCTTTAGTGCATTTTGTGCATTGTTGACCAGTTTCATTTAAGTCGCCTGCAGACAGTCATTCAGATATTTTTTTGCTGTATTCTTTAATAGCATCCAATTCCTGTCAGTTAGCAAGCATGTAGCCCATATGATGGAATACTTTCTGTCTTGTCTTGGTTTTCACTCCAATTTAGGCGCTATGCACATTTTGACCAGATATATTTCTTCTCTATTCGACATCACACTCCTGCAGATTAGCAGGATGTAGTCTGGAGAACAGACTTTTGTCATGCATTGTGTCATGTCTTACAGATTAGCTGTGACATCTGCACCTTTCAGTCTGACACATTTGACTTCAGCATGGCTCCTAGGTCACTTTGACCTTTATGGGATGGTACAGCCAGTTCCACCCGATAATCTTTTTATTCACTTCTTATGATATGCTTGGTATGTAAACAGTACCTGTTATTTTCTCCACTTTTGGGCCTGGCAACACATGGGTGAACCAGATGCATTTGGCGTTAGAAAGGCTTGGGTTACTGTGATCAATGGGATGACTTCACCCCCCAAACCTCCTTATTAACCTGATATAACACATGTAAGGTCACAGTGTTTTTTTTAACTTCCCTTTCAGGTAAAGCAAAACACAGGCCATTCAGATCCTCTGAGGGTCTGTATTTTGGCTCATTGTCTTCCTAAATACAATATCTAGTAATTTACCATGAACTGTTTGTACAAGTAATGATTTGATTGTACAAGTGATCAACTGAGCAAGTTTTGTTTTCAATATAGATGGCCAAAATGTGTTTGTTATTATAAGAATGTAATATCAAATACTGAAAGTATGGTTGATTGTTTATGAGAGTCATCTTAGCATTGAGATTTAACACTATCATCTTGACCCAAAGGTCCAGAGTTCATTCAATTAGTGAGATAATTCAGGAAATATTTAAAGTTACTCCTGCCTGAAAGTAGAGTTCTGTCAAGTGTCTAGTCATAAATGTGTTTCAAGCTAGGGGTCATGAGTACAAGTTTCACACATTAAGTTCCACACAAGTTTCGCGCTTAACTTGGCAGTTCACACATTGATATGAGTAGACTAAATGCAGCATTGCTGTGAAAAATTCATAGGAGTTCAAATTAGTACATGTGTGTTTGTGAATGCATATGTGGTGTGTACATGTATGTATGTGTGTGTGTAAATCAATCAAGTGCCATGCAAAGTGGCATAGACGATTATGATTCTCCACAGCTTTGTCTCTTATGTTCTTTATTTCATTTTGTGACATTCTTCCATGCCATAATTATGACCCATGCAGCAGCTTCTCTCTGTCTGTCTCCAATTGATATTTCCAGTAGTTACTAAAATTTTAAATTGTATTCTTCTTATAACATGCTCTATAAATCTTTATTGTCTACATTTGATTGTGTTGTTAGCTTTTTCTGTTGCTAACAAATTATAAGGTATGGCTACAACTTCTTGCACATGTACACATATTGAAGTGGAGAAGAGGTGGTTGTAAATTGAGTCCTGTTACATGACTACAACATTATATGAACACTTCTAGAATATTTTTTAGCTTTTGAAGATGGTGCAGATAAAGACCTGCCAATTATCAATGTCTTATAAAAACATTGCATAAATCCAACCTACTCACTTTGTAGCCATTCTTTGTTGGTACATAAAGACTATTTATAGTTTTTTTTCCCTCTGGTATAGACACATATATTTCTATTTGTGATAATTTATATGTAAATATGCATGGCCACAGTTTACATTATATTTTATGCATTTTTATCACATACTTTTAATTTTGACACGCATTTCGTTTGAATTCCTACCCCAGGCTGAATACAGCCTTTGGTCTGTATATGGCGTGCAACCTTTGTAGTAGATCCTTAATATACTAAACTCTTTTTCTGAGAGAGCTAGTATCCATCATTACACGTTGACTAACAGTTCCAGTTCTTTGTTAGTTGATAAACATTCTTCTAAGGCCACAGTAGGGTTCATTTCTGGCAACACCATATTTCAATCCCAGTTTCTTCATTCTGGGCATGGAAAAGAATAATCAGTCACTCACAATAATTTCATTTGCCCGTTTTGTTTCTTTTAAGGAGTTCAAATGTTCTCACAATCTATCACCAGGCACAGTAGCAATGCAAGTCAGATGATTGACCTTTTCATTGCTATGACCAGGCACGAAAATAAATGTGACACATTCCAACTTTGACCTCTCAACGGCCTAAAACATTTGAATGTTTTCGAATTTAACGCATTTATATTTTTATATTACGGTCACACATGTTTGTAATAAGCACAGTTTGGTTCTTATGTTAGTACCCTGCCATAATTTCTTTATGATTGCACTGTCGAAATCAAGAGGAAAAATTATAATAGCGCCACTGAAATTTGTGCAAATGAGAAATCTTTTGAGGTACCAGCGGCAAAGCCAAACTATGTATGATTAGAACATGCATATTTCCAGTGGCAATATACAGTAGTGAGGCATGGACATTAAATAAAACAATAGCAAAGAGAATCTCTGCTTTCGAAATGAAATGCTGCAGAAGAATTTTACACATACCATGGACAGCTAAAAGGACAAATCAAGAAGTGTTAAGATCAATAAACGTAGAAGAGAGCTGGCTCCTGTCCTTAACAACATCCTAACAGCAAAACTGTTATTTTTATTTGGTCATATAAAGAGACATAACAGCATGAAAAGGTTAATAGCTGAAGGTAGAGTTAATGACATCAGGGTAAGAGGGCACCCAAGACGACAATGGTGCAGTGATATATCAGATTGCTTAAATACTGTATTGTTTCATGTATAAACCCATCCGATTATAGGTCCATGTAGTACTTTCAGGACCTTTAAAGTTTCCAAAGTCTAAGGTCCGTTTATAGACCGACATGGTAACATTGCCAGTAATACTGAACTTCATCATCATAAGAATAAACGGACATGCTAAATGGAAATTACCCGGTAACACAAACTTTCGCAACTGTAAGATAAGGGCATTCCTTTCATTTACCTCACTCACATTACTTGAATGAAAGAATCAAGGAATGAATAGGCCACTGTATTCTGGGAACAATACATCCAAAGATAATACTGTGCTGCCTTCCCTAACCACGTTTATAGATGGTTTATGACGTGGCGAGACTGGAACAACAGATCATACTTTCCTGAACGAAGTGTTTGTGTTGGGTGTCCCGGCGCTATGACGTGGAACTGCGCTAGTGAATAGTAATTACTATGTACCGTAATTTTCTAGCTGCAGCAGGTCAGTTTGCCCAGAATCATGGAGTGTTCAGAGAATCATAAAGAAGACCACGTTCTGGAAAGAATATGTCTCATGAGATGAGATATTTTTATGATCATGCTCAAGTCACTAAGGATGCAAGCGTGTGTGATCATCCAGTTATTCTCTCTGAGAGAGTAATTGTGTATAATAAAGCTCTCTACAGTAGTTATTGATGCAATTCACTTGTTCTCTGAAATTTTCTTTGTCTGCTGTTTGAACAAAGCTTATGAATTCTCATTCTATGGTTGCTGCTGTAGTTCAACTATATTGATTTCTATATGTTATTTCAACATAAGCATAGTGTGCTGCTAATTTACAACCAAATGTACAATGTACATATTTCCACGCTTGGTCTAGCATACTCTATTTTGTTTTTTATTCAGGTTATTTTTTAAAGCCTGTGATAGGTCACTATTGTCCAAAAGTGCACTCAAGATTTGATTTGAGTCTCAACAATGTGCAGGAAGGTGAAAATTAAATGAGTGACATTTATTACTAAGTATTCATGCTTGAAACATGAAAGATCAACAGTATTGAAGACCTGTCAACTAAAACGTAAACATGACCTAGTTTCTGATTCCCATGTGACTATTTTTGGTATGCAATTCCAAGCATATAAATATAGACCAACGAGTTGCACAAGAATAATCAGAAATGTCAAAAATAGGGTCCAAATTAATTCTGTTGGAAGGCCTTATTATTGTTGATAGCCACAATTTTTGAAGTCTTTCGACTTCAATTTTTGACAGGTGTGCAAGGCTTTGGGGTAAAGCCTCCTGCTCAGAGGGTTTATTGTAATGAGGCAATATTTTTTTTTCAAAGTCCCCAAAACATGCCTATTTTTTTTTAAATACTGGGAAAAATGTGCTGTAGTACATCCCCTCAGATATTTGGATATTGAGTCAATCTTCACCTGTTTGCTCTACATAGCAGTCATTTACTCTTAGTTTCTCAAGTTTACTAAAGCAGGTGATGTATGTAGGGGATGGGTGGAGTCATTAGATAGAGCTAAAATGCGGGTATCACTATGGAAACTCACACTTATCTTCGTCCCCTGGACAGGTGGACATAGAGGGAAATGAATGCGTTGACCAATTAACTAGCCTCTCAACCACAACAAATGGTCAGCCTATGGCCGAGCAGACATACTCATTGCTCATCGTGAGTCCTCACGATTAGAGGATTTTGAGATGCATGAGTCAATATTGAGAATGCAGGAATTGGGAGTGAGTCTGGGCGTGACCCGTAGAAATCCCCTGACAAAGATTTCAAAAAGAGCAGTGAACCAATATAGAACCAGAACCATCAGCCGTTATACCCTGAGAGATTTACTGAAGCGGTGATATGAGCATCTATGGACGTGTTCAGTGTGCAAAGAAGATAATCAACAGACCTAATACCTAATACTCTTAGTTTCACCCAAAATGTATTATTGGTTTGGATTATCTTGTCTGATGTCATTTCGGATATGGGTGATATTTGCTTCTGTACTTTTCTTCACCAGATCACATCACAGCTATATCCCCCCCATCTCTACACAATTGGAAATACACAGGAAAACACATTATGTCTTGATCAAAAGACCTTTATCAAGAGCACAACATAGCATGCAATGATTAAAGAACAACACTACTTAACAAAATTTCATTGCTTTTTTCAATATGTGCCTGTTTGCTAATAGTTTTGCTGCAGTTCTGCCAATTATGAGTTGTCCACAATCTTCTTTGTAGCGTAATGGTTGTTGAAGCATTGAGACATGATCTTTGGACAGACCACTGGATGCTGCTGTTGTGCTTGAGGATGTTATTCACCTTGCATGTGAACAAATCTTCATCAGCATTCAGCAACAGCAACTGGTGCTCAATCTCTGGCCATGAAAATCTTAATTGATTTATCCTGTATCCAGAATGCAGAGGGACTTATAATATAGGTACTCATCTAACAGAAAACAGTATTCTAATCTAGGGATTCACACATGAATATTGTGCCCCTTTACATCCTGTTGTGTGGCTTTTAATTCAGTTTCCCTGAACTCAACAAAGTTACGTTTGGTTTAGCTCCAATTTTGTTCTATCTGAAGCCAAGCTTGAACACTTAATAACCACTGGAAATATCAAGGGGAGAAAAGATAGGGGAAGACAAAGAGAAAAGTTACTAGATGGACTAGTATTGTTGCATGGTAGAAGTTCACCAACCGAGTTTATTGACAACACAAGAGACAGAGTCGTGGAGAAACATGATCGCCTACGCCATTCGGCATGGCACTTGATTGATTGATTGGAGCCAAAAGCTTGATATGCTCTGGTGATGGTACATTAGTCACTTCTGACTGAATTTTTGATCTATTTCCAGTGTCTGCTTGTTATGAAGTGACCAGGAATTAGTAGGCCTAAATTGTGATTTGCCATTTCTTGTGAAATTTCCCATCAAGTTCCATGTGTAATGACTGTCAATGCCATGCCCTTATTACCAATAATAAAATAATTCCACTGTGAACTGAAATAAGGCAAAGTAACTATTACATGTAATTAGTGGAATCTCTGATAGTCCTACAGTATAACTTGCCCACTCCAAATCACTCACAATATACTGTCAGAAGTAAGAAGGACTTGCAATTTAGTTGGAAAGGCTATGTACTGTCAAAAGCTGCCTCCTTACTGCAACATGGATTACATCATCAACTTCATAACACACTTGCTAAAAATGTAGTATCATGGCTACACTTATTTAGTCATTGCCAGTTATATGTGCCATAAAGCCTGCATTGTTCTTGCAATAAAAAGTACTTTTAGAATGTCCTATATCAAGGTAGCTTAATAATTGGATCTAGTGGAGAGTTCACATGAATGGGTGTAAATGTTATCAATATGAACACCAGCTAAATAAGTATGATGATATGATGTTCCTCCTTCACAAGCAAAGATGAGCATGGCATGAAAAACAATAAATGTGATGAACAAGTAGACAAAAACAAAACATTGTGATTGTCTAATTTGGTTTGTGAGTTCATGGATGCCCGATGAGTCCGATTTGTGCCATGAAAGTTAAATTGCAGCGCGTGCAGAGGGACAGGGTAGGAAAGTTTTCGGATTTGTCCTTCTGCCTCCGTCACTTGTAAATTTCCCGCAGTGTTCTTTCTTTTTTAAATTTATTGAACCAGCAGTGATCTAAGTGCCAAGCTAAGAGATCAAGGGTTGTAGTCTCCCAGAAACTAAGATCAATGTTGCGGTGGTTGAGAGAGTTGTTTAGGTGATCATTGAAGTGCTTTTTCAGCCCTCTGCTTGAACGTTTACCATCGCACAGCTCTCCATAGAATAATCTCTTTGGAAGGCACTTATATGGCATATGGACAATGTGGTCAGTACAGTGTAGTTGGGACCTAGTCCGCGGGCATGGATGCTTTACAAAATTAAATAAAAACGGGATATTTGAAGGATTTCCGTGTCTGGTACTCGATCCTGCCAATGTACTCCCATGAGGTTTCTTAGACACCTAAAGTGGAAAGAGTTAAATTGTCGAGCATGTCTCGCATAGACAGTCCAGGATGATGCAGCTTAAAACAGTGGTGGTATAACCACTGCATGGTACACGAACAACTTAGTTGTCAAACTGAGACCACACCTGATCCAGACATTGGCACGAAGGCTCCCGAATGCCGAACTGGCGCGAGCAATACGCAGGGCAACATCCTCGTCAATTGTCGCAGTTTGCGATATGGTGCTGCCGAGATATACAAACTTATTGGCAGTATTGAGTTTTTGTCCCTTTACTGTGATTACTAGTTCTATATAGGGGACACCTGGCACTGGTTGATACATTACAAATGTCTTTGTGATGCTGATGATGAGGCCGAATGCATCACAGGCCAAAGAAAAAAGCTGGGTTCTGTCCTACATGTCTTTCATACTGGTAGCCTTGAGTGCACAATCGTTTGCGGACAAGAGGTCGCGAACAGTGTCTGTCTTAGTTTTGGTCTTGGCCTTCAATCTACTAAGATTGAATAGCACTCCATCAGCTCAATAGCGAAAGCAAATTTCTGCACTGTTATTCTGGAAATCATTAACATGTCAGAGAACACCATACTGAAGAGAGTCGGAGACAGGACGCAACCCAGGAAGTCACAGTTAGTTACTGGAAATGTGTTTGAGTGTGAGCCGTCATCTTGCACACAGGCTGTCATACTATCATGGACCTGGAGAACCATGTTGGTGAGAAATAAATAAGTATATTGATATGAGGAGTCCATCATTGTGAGATGATTACTGTAATGACATTCTGCATAGCAGCACTTAAAATATTTTCACTTAAGAACAATGTAAAGGTTATAAAAAGTGAACATAAGATGCTAAGCCTGTGTCCGTAGTCAGTTTTTTAAATTATAACACAGTTTCAAAAGTTGACCACATTTTCATCAGATAGTAGTGATCATCTTCAGTATTTCATTGTCAGACTCCTGCCAGTTAGTAGGATATAGTCTGGAAAGGGAATTCCTTTTTGATATCTGTGCCTTTCATCCTAACACCTAATTGCTGCATATTTTGAAGTTCTGGGTTTTCTTCTTTCTTTAATCAGCAATCATTAGTAAGATTGTCTTATTGCTGTCCAGGAACCACTGCCCAAATGTACTTTAAACTTGATTACCGTACAACTATTCATTTCACAAATGAAAACATGTAAACAAGTTTTGTACATGATTTGTGTGTTTAAGAACCATTCATACATTTTTTGCTTTTATACAAATGCACGACAAGTGCAGTTTAGTCATAATGGTTTGGTTGCCATGTGTTTGTGCATAAGTAGGTAGATGTGTTATTGACTACTATTCTACAGGATGGTTGTCTGGCTCAGAAGCTATGTTCTTAGAAACACTGTCAGATGAAGAGATTATGCAGGACATGGATAAGGTAGTTAGGATGTTCCTTCAGTCACAGTCAAAGAGCATTCCAAACTTGACAAAAGTTATACGGTTAGTACATTAGCTAATCAATTTAGGAATCAGCAATTATTGTTCACTTTATTGCAATATAAATTATATGGAAATCAAGTCACATATGAAGAATCTTTAACTCAAATTTTGAAATCCGTGCTGTCTGTTGTGTATCTCAGAAATGAGAACAAATAGGATGACCAGTCAATTTCAAACTTGCATAAATAATATGCCTGCATGACATAAGAATGTTGTTGTTCTGTGGCATATTCTTTCCAGAACATTGTCTTCACTATGAATCTCTTAAAATCTCCTCGGTTTTGGACGAGTTGTCCTGTCTCCCCCAGCAAGATATGCATGCATTCTTTGATATCTTTTGTCCAGGGACGTCTTGGGCAACCTTTGCCTCTGCTCCTTTCTATCACTCTCTCCAGCAATACTCTTTCCATACCACAATGTCTCTTTACATGGCCGAAAAATCCTAGCTCTCAATATGGTGTTTAGAAGTCAGCCTTCTTGGACGTTGATTTTGTTTAGCACCTGCTGGTTCATCTTCCTTTCTGTCCGTGGTATTTGCAGGACTCTCCTGTACCACTTTAATTCAAAAGCAGTAGAATGAAAAGTTTAAAAGGTACAAGGCCACTGATGAGGAACTTGTAAACAAAATAATTAAATAAACAACAGTAGAGACAGATTTAGAGAAACTGCTGAAGATAGATGGATATGCATTCAGAAGCCAGTGTAAAGCTGTATAATAAGGTACTGTTTTAGAATGCACAGAGGGAAGGAGGAAAGTAAATAAATAACTTGAGTAAAGTGATACAAAATGATAGGCAGAACATGGAATCTGAAGGAATAGATAGGGCAAGGTGAAATTGAGGTTTACTAAATAACTATTTCTTGGCTCAATAGAAAGGAAGGGTATTTTTTATGAATGCTGTTTTTATTTTTTTACAAAAGTATATGATATAATAGGAAGTCACTGTGCTCTACTGACATCACAGATCCATACTAAATAGTGATAATTCATATGATATAATGTCACCACTAATGTGAGTAAGTACATAGTGACTTTGTAGTCCCCATTGGGTATAATATATATATATATATATATATATATATATATTCTTATGTGCGTGTCTAAACGTGTGTGCATGTATACCTGGGAAAATGAAAAAGTGGTGTGACAATGTGCATGGAGGTTGACATTACAGAAAGGTGCAGAAACCTTTAAAACACTTCTCAGGGATAGACTAGAATGCAACACACACTTAAAACAAAGATCACTGCTGCTTTGCAGTGACTGTCTCACTCTACTACAAACTCTTCCTAAATACACAAACCTGCTAAATAACCATCTCAAGGATGAAATAGGGTACCCAACACACACACACAAATGTAGCAATATTTGTAAAAAAAATTGAGACTAACGGGAATTGAACCAGTCCGTTCAATGGCACCAAATCGCCTAGCAACTATTTAACACGCGTTCTTCCGTACTTGACTAACCGCATCTCCAAAAAAAGATGCGATTTGATCAAGCCTTTCAAACCGTGCACACAAAGTCACCAGAACGGACCGATCGAGACAAGGACATATATGTTGTCTATATATGTTATCCATGTTAACAAGAAGACCTATCAGCCCTTGTATAACTAATACGGATATTATGTTATATATTTGTTGTTGCTGTAATAGTCCTTGTCTCGATTGGTCCGTTCTGGTGACTTTGTGTGCAAAGTTTGAAAGGCTTGATGAAATCGCATCTTTTTTTGGAGATGCGGTTAGTCAAGTACGTAAGAACGCGTGTTCAATAGTTCCTAGGCGATTTGGTGCTGTTGAACGGACTGGTTCAATTCCCGTTAGTTTCAAAAAAATTTTTAAATTGTCCTCTGGCTTCCTACTTATATTTACTTGTATAAACAATATTTGTAAAGAATACTAAAATACCCGGTAATACATATTAATAGAAATGAAATAACACTTAACAATAACTATAGACAATTAACAACTGGAAAACATTAACAACTTTGAATATCTCGGGTCAACCATTAACACCACAAGATATTGTTCAGCAGAGATTCGCAATGACCCTAAAAAAACATTACAGAGGAAAAAAACAATTATAACTATTAAGAAACTATATTTCCAGTAGCAACATAGAATTGTGTGAGACCTAGACAATGACAACAATAGAAAGAATATCAGCATTTGAAATATCCTAAAATATCATATACAGAGATGATGAAATATAGACGTCTGCATAAACCTGAATATAGAAGATGACATTTGCACATTTTTTTTACTCAGCATAAGAGAAGTGGCTTGAGACACGAATTCAAAAAGTAAATTGCGTAAATTATGAATTTACACCAATTTGAAACACAAATTTATTTCTATGGAAATCAAAAGACAAATCATAAATTAAATCTTCATATTAACATGGACAAAAGAATAAGAAAGAATGCTCACTTATGTGTGAAATTAGATTTTTAAGACAAGAAGCAAACAGAACAAGAACAGATTATGTGAGAATGAAGAGATCACAAGAACTGTTGGAACAGCATCTGTGGTCAATTATATTGAAAAACATACTGAAGTGGTTTGGCCACTTAATGATAAGGAACCCTTATTGGCCAGAGACAAGAGCATACACAATTAAAATGGAAACAGCAATATATAGAGGAAGACCAAGAAGAAGGTTGATTGAAGGAGTTACCAACATTCTGAGATGTCACAATATTACTGAATATCAATCGACCAAACGTGCCATAGGCAAAAAAACCAATGGTCATTCAGTCCTGCTCTGCCTTACAGCAAAAGCAGAGAAAAGACAGTAGATAGATAAAAGAGATAGATTAAATTAATGTGAAAATGTTTTTGAATTGCTTTTGATTTTGTCCTTTTGGAAATATGAAGAATTGTCAGGTTGTCACCAGAACTTTAAGGGATAGCAAAGAATTGTGCTGTAGAATCTCAATAAGGCAACTGTAGCTTCATAGCAGTGTGAACAGAATAGGGTATGAGATTTACTGTACCAATAATTCATACTTTCGTGTGGCGTGTGTTCAGGTTCATGATAATATGATATATAGTGAACCATATGAAAATATGATAATCTTGTGAAAGTATAATTTTAGAGGTTCTACTTTTTATAACCCAGACCTGCCATAAAAAATAGCCAAGGAGGGTTAGCTACCACACTCGTAAAAAATAAAATAAAAAAATTGTTGAAAATGTGCTTCATCAAAAATGTGCAAATATCACTACTTTGGTAAACTTTGGTAAACGCAATGTACACTCATATCTCAGATTACAGAGATATCTATGTGTAAATATTCATATGTTTAATTTTTGAACACCAGGGCGATGATGTATCTTTCTTATCCTCACTTGAAGTTAAATTTATGTATATTCTTTTTCAATGTTCACTAAAACTCCTGCTGGATCTGTTTTGTAGCAGGACAATGGTCCTACTAGATTTCTAGCAGGATGTAGTGCAGAGAATGGAAATGCGTTTTGTTGCTGTATTATTTGCATCAATTGCGAACACATCCGTCTTTGGCAATAATCTTAGGTATATAATTTAGTATATAATTGAGATGAAAAAAAGTGGGTGTGGAGGGAGAAAGTGTTAAATGTTTGAGTTCCATGATACTTTCAGACATTATGCTTATGGTTATTTTGTTAGTGTATTTTGATGTTTTACAAATTGGTAGTTTGTGAATTTCTTCTTCTTTGAGGATCGGATTCTATGATATAGGCTGCTGTCTGTTTTAGAGTTTCCGCTGTGCCCTACAGTTTCTCTTCGACACTGAGGTGGAACATGTCTTGTTCCTCAGTTCTGCATACTGGGGACATTCTTGTAAGATATGTTCTGCTCTCATATTCGCAAGACTGCAATGGCAAAGACAAGTTGTACCTATTTTGAATTTGGCGTACAGATGATGTCTCATTTTTTGTGACCAGTTCTGTGGTGCAGCAGGATAACCTGGTCTCTTCTGGACAGTTGGTAATACACATCATCTGCATTATATTTGGGGTGGTCTTCTTTTCAATATTTGTTATAGTCTGGTGGGGTAATTTATTATATAAGTGTTTTATATGTATGTTTTATATCTCATGACCCTATTCCTTCCAGGTAAATTGTATTCACTCTGTGTAAAAGTAATTCCAAAAGTATTTCTCCTGCCTTTTTTTTATCTTCAGTGTTGGTTGTTAAAATCCTACTTGTTTGTATGATATACCCCCAGGAGCATTATTCCCTTTAAGGTGCATGGCTCATAAGAAGTGCAGTGTAACAGTTTCAAAACTTTGCATATTGTTTCTAGAAAATAAATTGATTCTATTGTTTTGTCATTGTCGTCCATGTTTCAACAGGGACGTGGACTTCTTGTTCAGGGTGAAAAGAGTAGTGCCACTCTCTTTTTTTCTAGACATGCAGCAGAAGGTAACTAAGAAATGTTGGGAATAGAATAGACTGACAACCTGTCACCTGTGAAAAAATCATCACTGTCACATCTTGTCTCAATTTCTTCTTTTGTATTCGATCAAATTATCCTCATGGATGATGAGGAGTTGCATACTAGTGGACATTGCACCTATGTGCACCTTTAACACAAGAATGATGATATAGTTGGCCCAGAATTTAGTGCTGTGTTTTGGCAGGGCGTGGTAACCATGGGATACTGGTACACTGGAATGCTTTCATTCAGGGACTAAGCATGCATCCATAAACCTTCCTTACACAACCATGCCTTTGAGACAGCCTTATATGAATTTAGTGGACCCAGTTACAGAACTGAGAATAAACTGTGCTGTTGTCAGAAAGATGGACTGTTTAGAGCTACCTGCTTACAGCTAAAGGGATTAGATCATCATCATTTTGTTGAAATTAGTGTTTGTGAATAGTTGACTATTTGCTTCAAATTTTCTAAGTTTAAAATGCATGCTAAAATATAAGGGTCCTCACAGTTCTACTGCAAGAGGAATTTCAGCAAAGGACAGTTTCTTATTTGTGCAAAGAAAAGATTTTAGAGCTGAATGGAATATGTTTCATATGGTTCTTTTTCATCTTTCAGTACAAGTGTACATTGTTCCACTCACCTGTAGTTATTCACATATACTTGTAGATACTTAGTCCAGTGTTCTTCATTTACTTGGTATTTCCATTTAGTCAGTGTATTTCCTGTTCACCTCCATGGGAAAGTGGAAGTTTCTCAAAACTTAGATAAAATGATATAATTGAGATAAAATTATGATGGTACTCTGAACTAAAAATGTTGAACTATATACATGCATTTTATGTCTAGTCTTCCTTTTTTCCTTTCAGTTCTCAGTGAAACAGGAGGTTGTAACTATCACTCTCCAATGATTTCTGTGATGTGCCATCTATTTTAACTGTGCCCATGAAGTGTAAATTAATTTGGTCTCTTCCTCCAATGTTCATCTCCAGGTGTTCCTTGGTCTTCCAACTCTCCTCTTTTTCCTCAGTCCAGCATATATCTGGTTATGTTGTAATGTTTCATTCCAAGTTGTGCTCTATCCATTTTCTACTGTCATCTCTATCTCCACCGGGCATTGGTGTGTTCTCTTCCACAATTTATTATTTAATATCAAATCTGGCCATCTAATGCAAAGTACCAGATAGATAAGTCTAGTACAAACAATTTCATCTTTTTAAAAAAAATTTATTCAATTGAAATATTGCTAATATGCTCTACTTCCAACATGGTGAAATGAACCACATTGTTACACATTGGGGTCTATTGTGTCATCTCAGACACAAAATAGCTACTATTTGCAACATAAAATAACTACTAGTGTATGAACCACCATCCATTGAAGCTGAAACCGATTATACAAATACTACAGGAGTTGCAGATAAAATTACCCTTTATAGTCTAGACCAGGACTATGTAACTGGCGGCCCATGCAATCATACTCTTCAGCCAGTTACGCATTAGGAAATTTTTCTTACCATACAGTTATTGTGGTAGGCAATTAAATAAATATCCTTTGCAAAGGTTCGCTATCTGATCTGATCAATTCCTTGTTATTTTTTGGCATTGTTCATTGTGAGAAAAATAAGCTTAGTCTTCTTTTATACTTGGTGTATTTGTAGTGTGTAAGTAAATGCAATATTGAGCAATATTGTTACATCTGAACAAGATGAATAAGTCTTCTACTAATGTTACAGTAGAAACAGCCAGCTGGCAACATTCCCATTTAAAAAAATTATGCATGTGTACAAATGATTTCAAATGACTTTATTGTCAATTATTTCTGCTTGGATCTAGTTAAAGTTACTCTTGACTAAATGATTTTGTACTCATGCACCTTAAATATCCATGGCCATATCAAGTATAATATGATTTATGTGAATGTACAAATAATATGAAAATGTACAAAGAAATTTTATTAATTTTCTTAGTACAAGAAAGGTAAATTTTTGAATTCATTACATGAATGATCTATTTAAGAGTATTAAATAAGACTTGATACTGTTTTGACCAAATTTACATTTGTGTGCCCACACACTGTCTATGTACCCACAATGTGAATGTGATGCTGGGGCTCTAACCCAGTCAACCACATATAGGATTGTTTTAGTTGGATATAAAATTTTTGAGTCTTTATCATTTATGTTCCTACTGCAAGTGTTTCATAATCATTTTATAACTTGTCAATCCCACTCACAACATCTTGTTTATAAAGCTTATTTTTATAGAGATCCCTGGGATATCACTTGAAGCTATGGTGTTATGTGCCGTCATACTTTTGGCATGCAGCATCACTGAGAGGGATGGAATAATTCGAGTACAATGAAGACAACCCTCTAGATCTTTTGAGCTATTTTTTAAAATAATTTGTCAATGAAATCTCTCCGTAACAAAATATGATTTTAGTTGTCAATTCACATGAAGTGGAATTGTTTGCATACAAACACATTTTACTGCACATAGAGTTCAGCACTAAAATTATTGCATGTAAGGTTCAAAGAGTTAAAATTATGGCAGGTAGAGTTCAGAGTTAAAATTATGATAGGTAGGTGTTATATAATTAAAACTATGATATGTAGAGTTAAAATTACAGTATGGAGGGTCAAAAGAGGGCCCAACTGTAGTCAAATATTGATTTTATAATGATTATTTATTTCTGAAATAAATTGTGAATTTCAATTTATTGAAGAACTGAAAAACTGACCATACTGAAAATTTCACTTCTGTACAATGGAATCTACTTACTGCTACTGTGCTATCTATGCTGAGACCTACCCTTTTCATCTGTTTTGATTACATAGATAGTGATAAAAATGCATGTTTGTTGTGTTCTAATATGTGGTATGTGGTATCTAAAATGATAGGTTAGTTGTGTTCATAAAACAACCTTTGACAAAGGTCATTGTTTTAATTTATGCATCTTTTTATGTTGCAGAACTTCCTGGGGTCATAACCAATTTACAAGGGGTTCATACAGCTTCATTGCTGTGGGTGCCTCCCAGGAAGATATCCTGAACCTCAAGCACCCAGTAACTAAAAATCTCCAGGATAACAAGAAGGTAAGTGCTTCATTGTGCTAAATAGAACTGTTAGTAGAGGTATCTACAGATTTACACCTGCATCGAGGTCATTAGCATAGGATACGATTTTTTGTTAGCACAAATTATAGATCATTTATGTTCATACAGTAGCTCATAAATACCCTCTAAGTTGAAGCTGATAATTGCAATGTTATGACTTTGAACAGATTGTCAATGTTCTTATCTGCCATGTCCTTATTTGTATAATTTATGTACCATTTTCTGTTGTATATCTGAATTTTTTCTTGACATATTAAGTTACTTCTGTGTCCAGTGTTGTCTACTATATAACCTTTGAATCTCCTGGTTTGACTCTTGACTAGGAACCAGCATCATAACACTGGGCTCAATCTCAAGGTGCTCTGCTTGCCATTCTATTAGCCATCATAGAGTTTATAAACTTCTTTGAATTGTTCCAGAGAGGGCACACTTTTTCCTTTCCTTCCCGATTGTGTCCATTTCTATTATTCTCTTAACATGTACGTTGTCTCTTACAACCTATTCTCCGCCATTTTGTAGTGCAGCTTCTGATGGTGACTTGATATTCCAGTAATTGGTCACTGCCTGTTTGAGGTTGGCTGTTTCTTTTCGACAGGAGCATAATAATACTACATTAGCTAAGTTATTAGCGTATTCACTGACATCCACTGTTACTTAGCAATCTATACATTATGATTAACCCTACTGGATGACATAGTTTCTCCTTATGGTTTAGAAATCTGTAGGTGAACTTTTCATAATATTGTGTTTTTGCAGTTGTCATCTTCTTGCTGTGAAAGTCTGCTCTGCAAGCCCACTTCTTACTCAAAAGATAGCACATCTGAAGCAGCCTCGTTTATTTATATGTTTTTTATGTTTGTCGCCTCACAGCAAGAAAGCCTAATGGTCCTTACACGTAGAAACACATTCCTGATTGTACATAGTTATTTACGTGTTTGTGATAAATTTTCATACCTGTGAAATTTGTGTCTTTTCTTATGTCTCAACCATTAGGTCCACATTCTAAGTGACTTGATAGTATACACGTTAAATGTCTACTAAAATTGCTACAGTTAGAGGGATGAGGATTGGTTGAATTAAGAAATGTGTTGGCTCAAATTGCGAGGTGAATCAATGTTCATATTCAGATCTCATCTCCTATCTTCTGGTTTTTTTTCCAATAATGTTTTGATGCTTTCTAATTATATTATCCATTTACTCAAAAGAAGCACATGGTTTCAAATATTTTTTAAGATTGCAGTGTATGGAAAAGACCTACATAAATGGTGGCTATTAGCTGAAACTGAGAAGAATAAATAACTCAATTAAATAACTACACTATAGTTTATCTATCTACAATAAATGGGCCTTTACACTAGTATCCTATAGTTTCTTTTCTTGCACTTGTGTGTTGTTGGAACCCGAAAGGGAAGCAAAGAGTAGCTCCGCAATGGGAGCTGCCATGCATGTCATAGTAGGCAATAAAGATTTTGGCAGTCTATTCCAGGAAAAGTTATAGTGACCCAAAAGTCATGCTGAAACCAGATATATTAGGCTTACAGGAGTAGATATCGCATAGATATAAGCCAAGCTGGAAACTACACAACACATTTCATTCTCCAGACTACATCCTGCTGTTTGTTTAAATGCCCATTAATCACACACAATAAAGCTCTTGTATTCTTGTGTGCAATAGGGGAAGTTTCACCAAATCTTTATTTCATCTCCAGAATACCCCTGTATATTTAAAGCACATATCCTTGTCTGATTTAAGTTTTACATCTTGAATAGACATATCGGTGCATTAGAATAGATCTGCATGATATGCCCATGTCTAATCTGTCAAAATGATAAACATAACAGAACCAGATCTACCTACTGTTGAATAGAAATATCCAATTATCAATATACTGATATTGAGTAGAGTTGTTCAGGCTAGAATCAAATGTTCTTGGCCTACACATTAATGAAAAGTATAAATAGCAGGACTACATATACACTCTTTCAGCTCAAATTACTAAAAAAAATTGTACAGGTTAATTGAGAGATCCGCATGTGAAAGGTCTGAAGGTCTCACGTATGGTTCATCAGACCAACTACATGCAATAGCAAAACTATGGTCATAGGGTGTCACATTGAGACAATTAATGCAGAAAGATCTCCACGCATATCGATACCCTCTACCATCATGATGAGTTTGGAAACGTCACACCCTGTCCAGTCCTTGATAGTATCCGACAATGTCTTTTCTGTCCACCTCGTCTTCTTCCGGCCACCTCGTCTTCTTCCACCTTTCATAGCACCTTGAAGAACATCTTTTGTCATTGAGGAAGTTCTCATCACATGCCCGTACCATCAGAGTTTACAAAGTTTCACAACTATTAACAATGGTTCTTGTTGACCCGCTAATACGATAATTCTATTATGCACAAACTCCTTGGTCTTATGTTATCTGTAACAGATATCGAACATATGTCTATAGCATTCGTTGTGGCTGATAAACTCACAGAGCTCTTTTAGACAATGTGGAGCCTGGTAGCAATACCACAAGACTTTAACAGTGATTCCATCATACATCTATACAAGACAAAAGGAAATCGCTCAGCTTGCGACAACCACCGAGGCATATGCCTGTTCTCAATAACAGGAAATATCCTGACTAGGGTCCTATTAAACCCATCTTGAGACAGGTCTCCTCCCAGAGAACCATGTGACTTCCGACAAGGCAGAGATACGGCTGACATGATATTCACTGCCAGACACCTACAGGAAAAGTGTAGTGAACAGAAAATTGGTCTCTTCACCACATTTGTCGACCTAAGACATTTGACACTGTAAATCGTGAAGGATTATGGAAGGTTATGGTCAATTTGAATGTCCCAAAATATTAGCCAACATCGGTCGCCAGTTTCATGATGGTATGACAGCCTGTGTGCAAGATGACGGTGCAGTCAAACTTGTTTTCAGTAATTAATGATGTCAAACAGGGTTTTGTTCTGGCTCCAGAGCTCTTCAGCTTGGTGTTATCTGCTATGCTAAATACTGCCTTCTGGAATAACCGTGCAGGAATTTGCTTTCGCCATCGAGCTGATGGAGGGCTATTCAATCTTAATAGATTTAAGACCAATTTCTAAGACGGACATTTTTCACGACCTCTTGTTCACCAATGATTGGGCGCTCAACGCTACCAGTCTGAAAGACATGGAGGACAGTATGGACTTCTTTTCTTTGGCCTGTGATGCATTCGGTCTCATCATCAGCACCATGAAGACATTAGTAATGTATCAACCAGTTCCAGGTGTCCTCTATACAGAACCAGTAATCACAGTAAAGGGACAGAAACTCAATACTGGCAAACAGTTTTTATATCTCAGCAGCACCCTTTTGCTAACTGCTACAATTGACGAGGATGTGCCCTGCGTATTGCTCGCAGCATTCGGGAGCCTTTGTGCCAACGATCCATCCGGATCGGGTGTGGTGTCAATTTGACAACTAAGTTGGATGTCTACTGCGCAGTGGTTCTACCAACACTGCTTTATGCTGCGTCATTTTGGACTGTCTATGTAAGACATGCTTGACAGCTCAATTATGAGAGTACGTTGGCAGGAACAAGTACCAGACATGGAAATCCTTCAAAAATCCAGTACACAACTCATCCATGCCCTGTTGACTATGTCCCAACTTCGCTGGACTAGCCACATCATCCGTATGCCAGACAAGAGCTTCAAAAGAGATTATTCTATTGGGAGATGTGTAATGGTAAACCTTCAAGAAGAGGGCAGAAAAAGTGCTTCAATGATCACCTAAAGAAATCTTTCAAGCACTGCAACATCGATCCTAGCTCCTGGGAGACTACAGCTCTTGATCTCACACTCAGATCACTTCTGGCATCACTAAATTTGTAAAAGAGGGAACACTGAGGCAATTTACAAGCAATGGAAGCGGAAGGATAAATCTTAAATCTGTCCTGCTCTGGGCCCGCTGCATGCACCGCAATATAACTTTCCAGGCAAGAATAGTGCTCATCGGGCATCTATGAACTCACAAACCCAAACCAAATTAGACAATCACAAATGTTTTATTTTTTCTACTTGTTCACCACACCTTTATTGTTTATTTTTTTAATGCCATGCTCATCTTTGCTTGTAAGGAGGAAGAACATCATCATCATCCTTCTCTCCAAATCCGCAGTTAGAGTCCAGGTCTCACAGCCTTATAGAAATATTGACAAAACTTAAGGTTTATATGTTATTGTTTACACTGGTGATGATCCTGCTTTTCCAAATTATGGTTAATTTTGTAAATTTAGCCATGGCTATTATCACTCTTTTCTTAACTTCAGATTTTGATTCACCATCACCACTTATCTGGACTTCCAGATAAGTAAATGTTGAAACCTCCTCAAACCTTTTATTGTTAAGCTTTATATCGGTTGGGACTACCTTCGTACTCCAATTCACCAGAATTTTACTGTTATCTGCATTGATCCTCATGCCATGTTTTTGCTAGATATTTCCAGTCTTGTTTACTCTAATAATTCTGCCTGTTTTGTTGCCATCAGATGATGTCATCAGCGAAAGGAAGATAGACATTTGGCAACCTCCGATCAATGATGATGAATGTCATTCCTCTAAAACTTCTCTCATTCATCATTATTGAATGCCATCTCCGCAATGAAGGTTGGCTACAACAGAACATACCATATCACTTGCCTTGGTAAATCTGCTAGAATTTAGCCTGTCTATCTCGTGATGTTTCTCTCCCACTTTTATCTCTGCCTACCTCTTGCTCGCCTCCTTTTGACTTTACCCTCAAGTAAGGTCTTCAACAAGGTTTTTTTAATATGTCCAAAATACTTTATTTGTTTGATCTTTATTTCCTTTCATAATTCTTTCTTCATAAGAAGTGTTGGAAACACTTTGTAAACCTCTTTGTTCTCTTTTCATGAAATTCTCCCTATTCTTCTATGTATCCACATCTCAAAAGCATCAATTCTGTCTTCTAATTGTTTGTTCATTGTCCATGTTTCTGAGCCATGTGTTAATATAGAATAGATGTAGCATTTTATAATTCTCATTGCTAGCTTGTTTGTAATATGTTTAGATGTCAATATTTCCCTCATGTAATTGAAAGTACTTTAGCCATTCCTATTATTCTTTTAACTTGTTTCATATCTACCATCATTTGTGATTATGTGCCTGAGATATTGATAGTGTTCTATTTGTTGTAGTATCTCTCCATGTATTTTTGTGTTTATTACCAGTTCTTCTGTGATTTCGCTGATTAACATGGTTTTTAATTTTGGTATGTTTATATCTAGTCCATATTCTTTACTTGATGTATCATTATGATGTATTAGTCTTTGTAGTTCCTGTTCACCTTTTTCTAAAAGAACAGTGTCATCTGTATATCACAGGTATACGTCACTTTCCTACCTCTCTGTTATTTAGCCAGGCATCGATTAGTATTTTATTACTTGGCACATTTTCATAATTAATTATATAACTCTCTACAATATTATATCCATTTCATAAAAATATCTCCTATATTCAGAATTGTTCCATTTGTGCTTCTATAATATAAGGGCAAGTCAATAAATAAGTTACAAATGACTAAAACAAAAAATGACAATCACAACTAGGAAACCAATTATTTTTAAACCCTTTTATTTTTCAACATAATTTCCTCTAGCATTGATGCACTTATCCCATTGTTTTATCAGTTCTCCCAAACCTACTGCTGTGTGTTCTGTTTTCTAAACCACATTTTCACTTCACATTCAACTTCTGCGTCATTTGTGGAATGTCTCCTGCCAAGGTGAATTTTCAGTGGATCAAAAAGGTGGAAAATGGGGCTATGTTGGAGCTGTAAGGTAGATTTCCAGAAGTTCCCACACTATATGATCAATTCTCTCCTGAGTTAAATGAGCCATATGTAGTCTGACATTATCACGAAGGAGCAGTACTCCTCTAGTCAGCAGGCCTGGACGTTTTCTTTGAATTGCATACCAAGGCATCAACAGAACTTCACAGTACGATTCAGAATTCACATTGTCACCTTTCTTGAAATTGGTTAGATACTCCTTGATAATCCCAGAATGTTATCAGCATAACCTAATCTTCCCTGCTGATGGCATAACCTTGAATTTTTGGACACAAGGCAAAGAGAGATGATTGCATTGCATTGAAGCACGCTTTGATTCGGGTTGGTAGTGATGCACCCATGATTCGCCCCCAGTAATAATCCTGTTCAACATGTCTTCTCATTCATCTGCATAGCGATAGAGATTCTGCAAGGACAGGCCTAATCAGTTCATTTTGTGTTTGTCAGTCAGTTGTCTCAATACCCACCTTGAGCACACTTTCTTAAATGTCAATCAATCATGTATTATGCTGAAACATGTGAACACCCTATTACACCTGCAACAGTCTTTCGATACTCGCCTGCCACCTCTAATATTGTCCACCCACTGCATGGATTTTGCATTCTGAACTGGACATCAAGATTGGACTTAATCATCAATTTTAGAGTATCCATGTACACTCTCAGTAAGTTATACCAGTGGACATTTCTCTCAAGACATAACAGACAGTACTGCAGACTTTTTAAGTTACTGTAATGCACATTTCTTCTTGTTTTCTTGTACAGTTAAAATGTTAACATGTCAGATCACTGTTTCAGAGAAGACAGTGAAAATTACCGGGTAGGTTAAACTTTGTAATTTTTTATTTCTGATCCCAGAACTTCTCCATCACAAATACTTTTACATAAAATGTGAATGTCAATAAAAAAAAACATTGTCACTTTGTGTATCATTTTTGTTTAGCCTGTGCTACTCTTTGCTGGAGAAGCAACACACCCATCCTTCTACTCCACCACACATGGAGCATTGCTCACTGGGAATAGAGAAGCAGCCAGAATATGCAAATTCTGGAAACCTCAAGAAGGTGAGAATGTATAAGTCACTGAACTCTTGAGAACATGTTGGTCTAGCTTGTAATTTTTAGATTGTTTTTATATTATGGATTATATGACCATTGGTGTAATGTTTTATTGCCTCTGGTATATATATATATATATATATATATCTCTGTGTGTGTGTGCGTGCGTGCGTCATGCCATGCTGAAGTCAATCTGAAAGGTGCAGATATAGTAGCTATTATGTAAAACTATTATGGACTACATCCAGCTAACCTACATGAGTTTGAGAATGTACACAGATGTTTAGTAGGAAAATGTGAACATGTTAGATCACATATTCAGCATACCAGCCCTGATAATGTTAAGTAGTGTACTTATTACAAAAAAGGCTGTTCAATTAATTCTGATTTATTTTCTGGAAAACCATAATATGTGGAGAATTGTTATTTAGCAGATGCATGTGATGACTATGTGCCAATGTATTTACAAAACCGGAAGTAACTTTGTAGCTTTGCTGATACATTGTGTGGGATCATATAAGTGAAGGTGACATAGTTGTCTCATCACATTTAAAAAATGGATCTTAATCTCCAACAGTGTTTGTAAATTGATTTTGGTTTGAAAAAAAACTGGTTCCAAAACTTTCTAAATGCTACAATCAACATTTGGAAAACCTGTCTAAGTAGATCTACAACATTTGAGTGGCATTCTCATTTCATGAATGCATCTCTAGAGCACAGAGCATCAATGCAAAATTCTTCAATACAATCCTACAATGTCTCTGCAACACTGCACTGAAATTGCTCTTGAGAAGTTGCATGCAGATATCGCTCTCAGAAGCTGTGCACTGGCAATTGGACTGTTACTGTGAACACATTTTTGACAAAATGTCATTGCTCCTAGAACTTTCATGCTCACCTTTCTCCTTGAGACTTTTTTTTTGTTTTCAAAACTTAAGAGAGTAATAAGAGGATGACAATTCATTAATATTGAGGAGATTCAAGACAATGTGACTAGAAAAATGAAGGCTATTATGAAAATTGTCTGCTTGGGGTGCTTCCTTCTGTGGTGGTAGCACTTAAATAAGTGTATACAATTACAAAGGGAGTACTTTGAAGGAGATAGAACAAACTAGTCTGTAAGTATAACTGTTATCTGGGGGGAAAAATATCAGTCTATGAACTTAATTTGAAGTCTTCATATATTTACTGCGTCATTCGTCTGTGTGTTGGAGGGGCTCAAAAGGGGAGTAAACAAGTGCAACAGTTAGCTGTCATGCATGTTGTAAGAGGTGACTAAGGTGATTTATTTGGGGGTCGCGTTGGCTGTCAAATTCATAAAGAGTCAAAGTGATCTAGCGCAATGCTGAAGTTGGATGTGCCAGGTGAAAAGGAAGATATTGTAAAGTAGTGAACCATGACACAATGCATTCTGTTCCCTGGACTACATCATGCTAATTTGCAGGTTTGAGAATGAACACAGAAAAAGAAGCAGAAGCACTAATGCATAGAATATCAAAGTTTTGTGGTTATAATATATTTTTGTAATGTCCTTACAAACTATAGTTTGATGCTGCATGTTGGAATTCATTCCTTGAAAGTATCTTTCAGTCAGAAACATTACGTCTCATGTTATGTGGTTGCTAACTGTAAAAATAATAAGTAGCTAGGCACAGCTGCTGGGAAAAGTCTACTCTGATAGGTAAATCTAACTGTATAAAATATCTTTACAACTATTGAGATATGGTGTAATCACATTGCCCATGTATTGCCAGGACCTGAAAGGAGAGTTTTAGAGGTAACAATGTGACTTGCAAGAGGTGCCCATGGAGGCTTGGTGTATGGGTGTTGATTACCTCCACCATGTAGAAAGTCAGTGACCCAAAAATGCCATACTGAAGTTGACAAAAAGCACAGATAGCACAATCTAGCTGTAAATCACAGTGCAATGCATTATGTTCTCCAGACTCTTCCTGTTCTCTTGCTAACTCACAGAAATTTTAGAATGAAAGAAGGCGCATTGGTCTTGTGCAAATATAGGGTGTCTATAAAGTCGCTATGCACTGCTGACATACAGATCCGCATCACATGCTCACAATCCATATGATGTACCACCACCGATGTAAATGAGTGCCCAATGACTTTCTAGACACGCTGTAGAAGGTTTGATTGCCAACAAAGCATACAGATTCAATGTCACAACCAAAAGGACATTATCAACATAAGGATGAAGAACTTTTATGTATTTTTTGTACAACCAAATTTAATGTGTTTTTATACTTTTTCATTTACAGTTTTACTGCAGTATTTCTTTAAGTCTCAATAAAGCCATCAAATCAATCTTGACACATTAATGTGGAAATGTATAATTTTAAATTGTTAATTTATCCTAATAATTTTGGGTTAAAAAAACTGGATATTTGCACAATTTAATAAAATTGTACCATAATGTGTCCAAAAAAATTATGTGAAGTAGAACCACTTAGGCCCCCTATTAATTTCCTCCTTATTTTTTGTTTCAGCTGCTTCTGGCAGATATGCAGACCTTGGTCTCAGTGATGCAGAGACTACAGAAGAAGAGGAATCATCTGATGATGAAGGTCTCTGCTTTTTATAATATTTGTACATCAGAGTGATTCATTTGAATGGAATATAATGATAAAATTCTGAGGTCTCATCCAAACATATTTAATATTGTAGACTTGTGTGTTTTCATACAAGTTGACCTGTGCTTTCATGGAAGCAGTGTCAAGGATTAACAATATCAGACTGTGTGTATCAGTGCATGGAAACCTGGATAACGTCACATACAAGGTTTAACTTCGCAGTAAGAATTTATAGATTTTTTCTTTATGTAAATCTGAACTGCGCTTTATCCACCCACAATGAAATATTATCTGGTTTGTGTGTAGAATTAAATTAAACTTGAATGTTCCACCTATTAGTTCTTCTAAATCATTATTTTTTTTATATTCCCTGATAAAAGTTATAATCTATTCTATTGATATTATGACTTGCTAATTATGTTTAGTGAAAGCTGCTAGTATTTAATTAATGTTGTATTATTTCGGGCTCATGACCAAGCAAGAAGGCTATATGAGACACTAATTACCATTGCATACTAATAATACATTTAGCCCTAGCCAACATTTGTGAAGAATAATTATTTCTGTAGTTAAAAACAACCTCTAGGTTGCACGTGTTGTCAGAAGGTGATGAAAGCATAATTTAACACTCCATACACAAAATCCTGTACTGCAGTCTAATAGTAGGTTCTCAAGCACTATCTCAAGAGTTTTATCAGCATGCATTATTTTGTCTACTAAAACCATCATCTGATATGCACAACAGGAACATTTTTAGAGGCAATGTAGTCTGTGACTTGTAATAAACTTTAGAGAATATTATAGCCAAATAGGAATAATGTTAATCTTTATAACAAACCAAAATGTATAGCTTTTGATAAGAAAAGTGTACAAACTTGACTCTGCAAGAACCAAATTGTAACTAAATATAGTGAAATGCCAGGAAGGCAAATTTTGTTTTATTGCATTCTTGGGTGACTGATTTATAAATTGATCTGAGTTGTCAGATTTCTTCAGGGTTTGGTGCTTCTGAGCATCTGATAACATCAGATAAGGATTAAGCCTAGCCCAAAGTTTTAATGATAAAACAGTCTGATATAACCACAGTAAACTTGCATCTAAGGTTGAAAAGGTTTCCACGTTGTCAAAATGTGACTTTAAACTTCCAGCTAAGAAATGATCAAAGAAAGGCAGATCTGATTAACAATCAATGAAATTGATATGGTTGATCATTTTCATAGTGTCTTTCATAGCACAAATCTTTGGACTAAGTATTTATTATTAGATCTTTATCATTCATGGTATCCTGGAAGAGGACTCCATTATTCTGACTCTAGCAAATTCAATATTGTTGTGTTTGCATTATTTTTTCCCAGGACAGTGTCACAATTCTAGGTATTTTAAAACTGTGTTTTTGACATTAAAGTATATCTTTGCATTCATAAAATATTATGTTATAGTGGTGGTTTTATTTTGGTCAGTTTAGCAGCTGTTATTGTATCGTCTTTTTAGAGTGGTGTTTGTGTATGTGAATTTGTCTTTGTGTGTTCCTACTATCATCATGCAGTTTACTTATAGTCATTTGATGTTCTTTATTTACTACAAAATATAGTTGATGAAATCCCAAATGTAAAATTTGATAACATTTAAAACACAAACTATACAGACAGAAGATACTCTCAGAGAAATCTCATGGGCAAAACCCCCATGAGTCTGTCCAGAATAAAAGTCATGACAGTTCTATCTTGTACAGGCAATTGTACAGCTAATTATATAATCTCAAGCAGATACAGAATATATTTGAAATATATTGGTTTTGTCTGTTTTTGGTGTGTTAATTTTCGTTACCCAACATTAGAGATTTGGTCTCCAGTGAAATACTTCATGTGATTTCATTTAGCTAAAAGGTGGCTACAGTGGTCAGTTATTCATAACTGAAAACCACTTTATCAAAATTGAACAGGGTCTGTGAGTTTGGACACATCTGTTGCTTATAAAACAGTGGGAGTCATGTAAGTCATCATGGTGGAGAGAGGTCACAAAATTTTATTTTTCTTGCAAAATTGTGTTAAAGTAAGCAGGAAAGTATGTCCACATTGTATTGTGTGATGTGTTTTCAAGACTTGGATATTGCATTTGTTCTATCTGGAATACCATATTAACAAGCGTTTTTATGTGTATCTAGTTGTGGGCACCATCCACACCACAGGAGATTGTTCAGTAAAAATCAGAAAGAGATTAACAATGGGCGTATAAAAAATGTCACAGATAAAAAATCTATGGCAAGGGGCAAACAGAAAAACAAAGTTACAGCTATTAAGAAGCAATATTTTTTCAGTGACAACATATGATTGTGAGACTATTACATTTACAAACATTAATTGACAACAGTATTGGAAAATAAAATATCAGCATTCCAAATGAAATATTATAGAAGGATCATAAGAATATCATTGACAGAAAGGTGAATCGATGCATAAGTCTGCAAAGACCTGAACATAGAAGACTGGCTCCTCAAAACTATAAAAATTATGCAAGATAAAATATTTTGGACATATAAAAAGACGTGATTTAGAAACATTAATCATTATTATGGAGGGAAATGTTCCAGTAAAGAAAAAAAAGGCAGACCAAGACTACAATAGGCACAGGATATCGAAGACCCTCTGAACATGACACTGGAAGAGGCTGGGCAGATTGCACAGAGAGGCCAGCGTTCTTTAAAGGACACATCGCATAGATAGATAGTTGTGGACAGTGAAAAATTACTACCCCTGTGTAAGTGAACAACTTATCAGTCAATAAGTATTTACTACCTTGTGAGCCATTGTTAACCTTTTGTTTAACCTTATGTTTGTTGGGACTGATAGCTGACAACAGTATCTACCACCAGAAAGGTATCTTTGAAAACAAACTACATCCTATGAGAAACAAGGTGTTACTATTACAGAATCATGATGCCATGTGTTTTCAGCTAGAAGTCAGTGGCAAGGGCGAAGAAAAACCAAGATGTTATTAACGGCCATAGTGATCACTTGAATAGGAAATGAATGTCACCAAGTGTAAACAGCTCTAAATTCTTCTAATTCTTACTTGTAAATAATAGCAGTTGATAGCATCTATACAGCTATGGTGTAACAATCAGTATGGGCAGCTAGTGGGCTCTACGTTCCGTCATCGAATTAAGGACCCAAGTTCTGCTCATGCATGTACAGTCTGGATGCGGTGGACTGCAAAGAAACCTATCTCCTATTAGGTCAATGGGCAGAAAAGCATCGCCCAGCATGCATTGTAGAGTGCTGCTAGCAGAGTGAGAGAATGGCACCCTGGTCATCTATTGCACCCCAAAGCACACTCAAGTTGTCTTGCCACTGTGACTTATGCGACTAGGGTCGAGAGAGTAAGGTTAATGACATTGCTCTTCCTCACTTAAATCCAATTTTATAACACATGTCATGGGATAGCACTCTTTTCAACTCTCAAGCACTACTGGATTGACCCAAGCTCTTGGGAAACAACAGCTGTTGCGTATGCAACAGTCAGCTCTAAACATGTATTAAAAGTGTCAAACAAGACAGAACAATACACGTGATTCAAAAGAGATGAAAATGAAAGAGATCAGATTGTTTTCTCTCATATTAAGACCTTCTACATTCGTTGCTCACATTCCAACAGGTCTTTCAGAGCCCAGATTGGATTCATCAGCTATCCGAGGACTCGCAAACAGTCAAATGAAATTTGACCCTTCTTAATGCCATGTTCATCTTTGCGAAGGAGGAACATCATCATGAAATAGTGGAGTATGTATGGAAATGACCACCGAAGACGAATGTGTCGGACCATTGGCGCAAATAAAACGGCAACACAATGCATTACCATTCTCTGGACGACATCCTGCTGGAAATCTAGTAGGACCATGGTCCTGCTACAAGAGAGATCCAGCGGGAGTTTGAGAATAGACGCTGAAGAAGAAGAAGTATGGAAATGTCCTTGTGCTATGATGCTGATTTCAAATAAGAATAATGGCATTGCTTGCTTCAAGGTCAGAACTGTCAAGCTCCAACACTTCTTTTTTGTGATTCTGGGCAAAATGCTAAAACAGGACAATATGGTCAGTAAGTAGAGAGAAGGCAACCCAGTATCATAAACAACTCAGCGTTTATAATAGGCAGCACTGAAGTCAGACATGTTTGGTGGAAAAGTTCAAATATCACTGACAAACTGTAAAATATACAATGCATCATTTTCTGGACTACATTCTGCTGGGGTTTTCTAATTAAAACTAAATAACCACTGCTGACATAAACCATCTGTGGAAAGAGATAAATATAATGCAGATGCATTTGTTTCCAGGGTGCGCCACGAGGAGGTACTTTTGGGATCTTGGCTATCTGCTAACTCTGGAACCTCATGAGAGCAATGCTGTACCTTTTGACCCCAAATGCTTTTAATTGTGCTTTTTCTTCCTGTCCCATAGTGTCATTTATTGTCTTTCCAGTTGACGTTCTATTATATTCCATATGTTTTCTATGAGCCATTCTTTATATCCTATTGAGTGTTCACAAAAACCAGAGCTAGATTGTGAGTTATATATATATGACAAAAAAATTAAGATAACCAGAAGATACATAGAAGATTAGAATAACAACTCACAGTGCACAAGTATCAATCTGACTGACATCAAACAACAGTTACAAAAAACTCATACTGGCCAGCAGCAAAAGCATACAACATGAAAATGGAAACAGCAAGAGACAGAGGAAGGTCAAGAAGAAGATGAATTGAATGAGTTATCAATGTCATAAGACACTACAATATTACTGCATATCATGAGGCCAAGCATTCCATAGTCTGAAAGCCGATCGTTATTCAATCCTTAACACCAAGAGGAGAAAAAAGACAAAGATTCATGTTAACTCCTTTTGCCTATAATTTTTTCACATGTGCTTTGGTATATTTCCTAGACTTTTCTTCAATGATTCTCAATTTTTACTTTTGTTATGTCCCCAAAGTATGAAATTGGTCCTTAAACACAAAGTAAATACTGCCTTTGTATCTCCATTTCCTGCTATATTTGAAACTGTTTTTCCCTGCTTTACCTACAAAAGCCTTCATTTTTTTGGACAGTCCCAGCTAAAGGGCGATGGTGATCGGATCACCCATCTGCTTTTTCTCACCCTAACACCATTTATTATTGATTGTAAAATGATCAAACTGAATTTCTCTATGTCTGTCTGGTGAGAATCATGTAGCTTTGTGTATAATTCTATGTGGGAAGATGGTCTCTAATCAATTAAAGTTTCAGAATGTAACACAAATTTCCCAGTTATGTTTTTAGTTTCCCATAGTTAGCTCTTAATTGATATTATCAATTCCAATTTTTGTGTTTATGTCCCTCATAACTATTTTTGTATTCATCTTGATGTTTTGTTTAAAGCTCATTGGAGCTTATAAAAGTTTTGTTTTGAGGCCTCTGCATTATTTGTTTTTGCAATGATAAATGAGTGTTGTTTTCCAGCCCTCTGCTTGAAATCTTGCTGTAATAATTCTGAGTATATCTGTTTCCACTTATTGATTACCTTTTTGACTTCCAGTTCTATCATTAATGCAACTCCATCCGAGTGTGATTTGCATCATGTCGATGTTTGTTTGTTGTTTGTTTGTTTTTCGTTCGCTCCATTGTAACCATCACGGATATCCGTGCGATTTCCGCCGGGAGCGTGATTACGTTGTGCCACCGTTATGCGCCTTGTAGGCCTAGCACATCCGATTTCGGCATGCCTTGACAATTCGGGTGGGCTACCCTTAGCCTGTGACAGCCTCTATATCTGTCTCCAGGCACGCGTAGTAGAGACTCTTCGCCCAGACGATTTTCTTGCTCTTAGTCTGACTCAAACGAGGTGTTCCACTGTCTATGAACTTGCCTCGTGTAATTGGACGTGCTGTGCCTGTGCCCATTGGGTACTGAACCGTTTCTCATCCGTGAGCCTGGTTCCTTAAGGGGAAGAACTCAACAGAGGAGTTGGACCCTGGCTCTTTCGCCCTCTTAGCCGAGGTGTCATTCACCGACATCGTGTACCCCTTGTCCAAGTTCGAGTCTCACACCACGCGTTTGAGAGCAAGGCGTTCTCGAGCTGAGCGTCCTTGTCCCAATAGCGCCTGAGCCCATCAGGTACTGAACCCTTTCTCTCTTCAAGTGTATTTCCGGTGTAGGAAAACCTGACAGTAGAGCTGGGCCAGGGCTAAATCGTTGTCCCTTTTGTGCCTGAGCGAATCGAGTACGGAACCCTTTCTCTCTGCAGGTGTACTTCCGGTATAGGAACCTTGACAGTAGAGTTGGGCTAGGACTACCATCGTTGTCCCTTTCTTGCCTAAGCCCATTGGGTACAGAACCCTTTCTCTTCGCGAGCATATTTCCGGTTTAGGAAGGCTCGACATTAGAGTTGGGTTAGGTCTTCTTGCTTTACCAAACGCCAGTGGATGGGTCTGGGTCTCTGCCTGTAAGGAACTCAGGTAACTAGAAGCCCGTCTCGAGCTGACGGAACTTGTAGCTCCCCCTTTTCCTAGGGACTTTTCACTTTCTATTTGCAGTTCGCGCTGCCCTCTAGCGCTGTTCTGCCCTTTCATTGTTTCATTGTACTCGGTATGAAATCTATGTCTCTCGCCATGTATCTACATTTACGTGCATTTTACATTGGCCGCCCCTCCAATGTTCGGACTGGACTGACTAGCTTCACTGTATGTCGACAGTGTCGCTATATGTGGTGATGCTGGTGGTGTCGGAGATATGTCTGTCCGTGTGCAGGCAAATCTCTTTCCATCTGCTACCTCCACATTTTCGGACACGATCCCCAAATGATTTGGCCAGAATCAGCTCGAGCTGCTGTATTTCTGTTTCCAGGGTGCACCGCGTGGAGGTACATTTGGGATCTTGGTTATCTGCTAACCCTGGGTCCGCCTAGAGCAATGCGTTCCCTTTGCACCCCATCATGTCGATGAATATTATAAGATTATCGTTTCCCATAGGCTTCATATGGTCTGTCCATTCAATCTTGTCTTGACAAGTCTGAGATCTATGTTTTTATATCTTTTCATTTATCAGGATGATGGAGAGTTATCTGAAACGTTTCCTGTCTCAAATGGAGTAAAACAAGGATGTGTATTAGCACCTACCCTATTTAGCATCATGTTCTCTGCTATGTTAGATGATGCGTTCAGAGATCTAGACTTGAGTGTAAACATCATATATCGCATATATGGAAAACTGTTCAACCTTCGGCGGCTCCAAGCAAAAATAAAGTCAAATCACACACAATCAGGGATCTCTTATTTGCTGATGATTCTGCCTTAAATGCCAACTCTGAGGTTGATCTGCAAATTATTATAGACAGATTCTCAAAAGCCTGCTCCAGCTTTGGACTTACTATAAACACAGAGAAAACAGAAGTCATGTTACAACGTGGCAAAAGCTATCTTGAGCCCTGCATAAAGGTAAATGGCATAGTACTGAAAGTTGTGAATAGATTCACATACCTAGGTAGTACGTTATCACAAAATGCCAATGTTGATGATGAAGTATATACAAGTATCGTCAAGGCAGGCAGCACTTTCAGCAGATCGCATGCAAATGTTTGGCGTAGAAATGGTATTAACATACAGACTAAGCTGAAAGTCTACAGAGCAGTGGTACTTCCAGTGCTGCTTTACGCTAGTGAAACATGGACTGTGTATAGACGACATGTGAGGAAACTCAATCATTTTCACACAACTTGTCTCAGAAAAGTCATGAACATCACATGACAAGATTCCAGATACCACAATCCTTGATAGATCTGGTACCCCCAGCATTGATACTATCCTGATGCAGACACAAATTCGTTGGGCAGGTCATTTGGTGCGTATGCCAGACTTTCGCCTACCAAAGATACTTCTCTATGGTAAGCTGGAGAAGGGTAAACGATCTCAAGGTGGTCTACAAAATGCGCTACAAGGACTCGTTAAAGATCTCACTGAAAGCGTTTGAATTAGACCAAGACACATGGGACGAACTTGCACAAAATAGATCTACATGTAGCTCTACAGTCAAAAAGAATGAATCATTTTGTAAAAAGAGGAGAAATGCTGCAGTCCAACTACGGAGAGTAGCTAGAAAGTCAGTGACAGATCAAAATCCGCCTACAGTCGTCATTCCATGTCCGAACTGTCCAAGAACATTTGCAGCTCAAATAGGGCTCATTAGCCATCTATGAACTATTATGCATGGTCATAATTCTAACTGAATTTCCAAAAGTGGATGTAAAAATGGTCATCATCACTTGTGATGGATGAACACGCACATCTGTTCATGTTCTTGACCACTTTCCCTGATTTTGCATTTTTATATAGGATTCTAATGGTTTTTTTTATTGTCAGTCTTTGTTTTTTCTTTCATCTTTAGAAGATTTGTCTTGAATTCCTTTTCATTGCTTTCCTCAGACTGTCATGGACTCATTTCTGAGGTTTTTTCCATTCCAGCTGGGTGATCCAATTATTGTTCTAGTTTTCAATGGCAGTATCTGTGACAATGATTATTTTTTCACAGGACACATGTTGTTTTAGCCAATCCCCCAACATAGTTTATATTCACCTCTTATGACATACCTGGAAAGAAGACATTGACCCTATTCTTTGCACTCTGAAGTTGCACCATGGGCAACCGAACATAAATACAGTGGAATCCCTCTATAACACATTCTTTTATTACAAATTTCCCTATATAACACTTTTCAAAATCTACAAGCAAATTTGAGCCAGTTGAGTTTGGCACCAACCCACTAGCTCTTTACCGCTGAAGCCAGCAATATATTTTATCTGCACTGAATAACCCAAAATAGTATTTAGGCCTATATATTATTAAGTTCAACTGAAATATTTGGTAGTGTGCAATGTTTGGATGGAAATTATATTAATTGAGATGTAAGTGGTCAACTATTTTGTAAATTTCTTTATAAACATTCAGTTGAATGCATGAATGAATGAAATCGAAAAATATTACAATTTGAGATCTCTTTATCTTTTAGAGATTTTATATTCTTTTCTAAAATATTCCTTTTTAAAAATAAACACTGGAGATGTATTTCTTAATGGTTGAATCTGTTACATGTCTTGTGATGAGATTGAGATATCTCCATAGTTGACTGACCAGCTTTATAATTAATTAAATTCCATTTACAACTTTTAATTCTGGATGTTTACCAGATAAACAGCAACAGCATGTTCTGAACAGTGTCCTACATGAGCATAGACTCTAAACAAAACAGTAGCAGGTCATTATGTTCTTCTATAAAGGGAGTGGCATATTATGTTCATTATTTATTCAGATAGAGATTTTTAGAAAACTAAAGATAGTTTTTGTTTGTACAGAAATATACAAATTATTTTTCTTGTACTGGTATGTTTGTTCTCACACACCTGCTGGTTAGTCCAGAATGCTCTCTGCTTTAGTTTACAGTTTAGTTGCAACAGATCTAAATCAGTGTTTCACTTTGAAAACCTATGAATCTAGTTTCAAAAACACTGTTAGTCTTAAATGTTACTATTTAGTTCCAACTATTCACTTTTCCCTGAAATCTATAACAAAATTATTATAAAGGTTCCTCTGAAAGGTCATGTATATGAACTAAAAGGAAATTAACATCTATACACTCAACACCCATATATGTACCGGTACTTTGGATTTTAATCTAGATGATTGAAGAATTTATTTAACCAAGCTATGAACCACTGATGCATAAAGCTGATTCATTGTCACTGTCCTAAACAGACATTGTATATGTTAAGCTCATAAAATTATACACTATATACGTCTTTCACTCCTACTGCAGATTAATCAAATGGCTTATGACCATTTGTTTTGTCAACTGTACAAATAGAAGATTAAAATTGCTATTTGCAAACTGCTTGCTGAAGATATCGTTAACATATATGCAGCAGTGAGAATTTCACTCAAACATAGTGGAAATATTCATGTATCTTCACAAATATCATGAGGCTCACTATGTGGAACATGAGAATAGAGCCACTGACTAAGCAAATTAAAGACCATATAAAGGCGTATTGGAATGATATAAGTCGTGAATTTTAAAAGTGATGGCTATGATAAAATGATTACAACTCAAATATATCGATAGTAGCGGAGACTCCAGTTATATTATATCAAAAATATGAAAATATTAACATGACAAAAACGGATGTGCTGGACCTCGGACCACTGAGTGGCCAACCGAGATGCAAATAACAGTGTTACTGTGGAACTTAAAGCACAACATACTTCACGTTCCCTGGTGGAAATCACACAATATATTCATTGTGGTTATATGAGAGCGAATGCTGAAGAAGAAAATATTAAGTGTTGCAGTTGTAAGAAAGATCAAAAATGGATCAGATAAATGTTTTGACCGAAATGACCATATTGAGAATAGGATACGTGGCATAAAATAGACAAACACATTTGAAATATGTACCTTATATTGAAATATGTGCTGACATAATATGACTTACATTGGCAAAGCTGACAAGATCCTTGGTGACCATTTCCACCAACTGATATTATCCATGAATCTGAGATGTGACTATACACTTACTGCACAGACTACCCAGGTGTCCATGGTATTCAAGTCATTGCCATTATGTCATGTTCTGCTGTTGATCAGTTTTTAATGCCTTTGCAAATTATTGTATGGTATTGTGCTTTTCTACCATTTGAACTTGTACAATCCATAGTGAAATATATATATATATAATAGCGTATGTGGAATACATTTATTCTTTTCTCCTGTGAGGAGTATATATTTCACAATTCAGTGGCATTCATGACAGTATTCAGCACACAGGCTTTGTACACAGCAATCTTGGTGTTGATGGTCAGCATGCTGTTTCTTAATACCCTTTGCCATAACCTGGCCAGGATTCTTTAAGAGATTGTCATCTCTGGAATAAAAGGTTGCCTACACTGGATCTTCAGTATTCTCTGTCACTTGTCCTTGTGGTGCACCTATCCTGTCCATCTCATGATGTTTTCCTCCCATGTATCTTTGTCTACCTCTTTCTCATGCCATCAATTCTACATTACAATAAGGTCTTAAATAAGGTGTTATATGTTTAAAAGTATACACAGAACCAATTGATTATTGGGAGATGCGTAGCATAGTGGTTAGTGCACTGGCTTCGCATATGAGTGGTCCTGGGTTCATTCCCCAGTTGAGGTGGAAATGTTTTCAGATCCTAACAGCTCCCAGGTCCACCCAGCCTTAATGGGTACCGGATTAATCCGGGAAGTAAAGACTGAGAGGGAGAGGAGATGGCTACCGCCCTCATTTGCAGAGCCTCTGAAATATGAGATCGCTAACATCTCACACCCCTACGGCATTAATAAATGCTATGGGTTACTTAACTTTTTTTTACAGAACCAAAATAATACTAGAGATGGAATCAAGATGCTGATTGTAGTTTATGTCACAGTGAAACAGTGATCATAGTTTATTGCTCCAGATCGTATCTGTATATAGTGATCTATGACAGTCTGGTCAAGGGGGAAGGAAAACCTGATGCTCATAATTGGTGTGACAAGCATATTTTTTTCTCCAGACCGCATCCTATTAGCTGGTACAAGTTTGAGAAAGAATGTAGAATGAAGCTACTGGATTGAGGTAGAATATCAATGTAGAAATTCTGTCACAACTAAAATACATAAATCCAAGTAATCAATGTGGTAATTGATCTTTCTAACAATTACAAGATCAGCACATCAGGCGATAAAAATTATTGTCTGCAAGCTTCAATTTGTAAACTGTAATCAATCCAAGATTACTGTGAAGCTGATAGCCCGTACCTGATTCCCTGAAAAATACCTGTTGATGAGAAGACAGACATCTCCATCTTGCTTAGGAAAATGCAGAACAACTAGGTGTATTAGTTACCTACCAATGGAATATATGAACAATCAAATCAATCATAAAACTACCAATATATTATGATTAGCAAATAATGAGAAGATAACACATAGCTATGCACATCAGAACACATTTGAAACTACAAAAGAAAAATAAAGAACTCAAGGTCGACAACTCAAACATAGTCTGCAAATTGCCCCAAATACATTGAAAGAAAAGCAAAATCACCTCAGTATAAACTAAAACGTTTTGAGTTTTATTCACATAATAATATTGCAGATAATAAAATACCTAAGGATGATGTCAGCATCAAGCCCGCATGTTTACTTTCCCAGTAGATCTGGTACTCATGTCCTTATGCTGGTATTGACCTAGCAGCCATTGGTAATTTAAAAATATTTCTAGTTGAACTGAAAATTGAACCTTGGATCACTGGACTAGGAAGCCTGTACACTAACACTGAGTTTCTGTGGTCGCATTGCAGATAACAGATCAAATTATCAGGATATTGTAGGTAATCCAAGATAGGAAAGTAAGGGCTTCAGTAACACAGGATGTTATATGTGTTTACATGTACATTCATCACTTGTAGTTCATTCTGATGTATTAATGTTTATCCATTACTTTTTGTCCTGATGATGGCTTTCTGTGTTAAAATGTCCTGCGAGTGATTGCACTAACTTAGTTACTGTTTTTTTTATATTGGTAATGTGACACTCCACCTATTTCCATTTATATTGTAGTTACAGACAATATTTTCCAAGTGAATATAAGAAGAAATTCTACTATAAATACAATTGGTTGGCTATAGATCTAGTCCCTTGGGTGTTGTCTTTGTCATCCTGTAGATTTAATTTCTTAAACTGTTTGCATCTATCTATCCATCTATCTATCGTCTTCTCTCCACTTTTGTTGCGAGGCCTCGCAGGATTGAATGACGACTGGTTTTCGGGCATTGGCGCGTTTAATATACAGTAATGTGCCATGTGAGAATGTTGATAACTCCTTCAAACCACCTTCTTCTTGGTCTTCCTCTGTATCTTGCTGCTTCCATTTTCATGTATGCTCTTGCAGCTGGCCAATAAGGGTTCATTCTCATTAGATAGCCATACTGTTTCAATCTCTGTTTTTCAATATATTTGACCACAGGTGTTGTTTCAACAGTTCTTGTAGTCTCCTCATTTCTCACATGATCTCTTCCATTTGTTTTGTCAACTTAGTATCATGTAGGGTTAATTCCTTAACTCTTTGTCAACATAATACAGTGAAATCCCTTTATAGTGCATTCTTTTATAACAAATTTCCCTATATAACAACACTTTTCAAAATCCCCAATTATATTTATTCTATATTGTTTGTACCGTATATAGAGAATTTCTGTTATTACATACATATTTTGTCAGTCCAGACCACGTTGTTATAACGGGATTCCATTGTATCATGTAGGATTAATTCCTTAAGTCGTTTTCTTTGTCAGCCTATCATGTAACCCCTCTATTACACCATTTAAGGTTTTCCATGGTAAAAATATATTTACTGAATATTTCAAGTTATTAGGTTCAGGTATGCATAATGTGTAAACAAAATTAGGAAACGTTACATACTAATGTTACTGTGGGTGTGGTACCCATTTCTCTATAATATGTGGTTAGAAGAAATTTATTTGACAAAAAAATTGAATGCATAAGAAAACTAAAGTATCAAAACTAAATATTTCATTTTAGAAAACTAACTAAAGTGAAACTAAAATAGAAAAATATAGGTTAAATACAGGAAGTGCCTACATTCCAACTATTTAATATTATGTTCAGTTTCATTCAGCTTTCGTGACGTCACAGAACACAGATTTAAAAGTTGTTAGGTCTGCTGCCAGATGCATCGATCTACATGCTGAGAGTCCAAACACCCCTTGGGTCATCTAAGTGGGGGCTCTCAGCACATAGTGCGCAGATCGATGGATCTGACAGCAGTAAAAAAGTAAAGTAACCCATAGCATTTATTAATGCCGTAGGAGTATGAGATGTTAGCGATTGTACATTTCAGAGGTTCTGCAAATGAGGGCGGTAGCCATCTCCTCTCCCTCACAGTCTTTACTTCCCGGATTAATCCGGTACCCATTTAAGGCTGGGTCGACCTGGGAGCCGTTGCGATCTGAAAAACATTTCCGCCTCAACTGGGGAATGAGCTCAGGACCACTCATGCAAAGACAGTGTGCTAACCACTGTGCTAACGCGGCTCCCAACATGACAGCAGTACTAGTGACTAAAAGGCATATTTATCAATATTTTATTTTGCTAAATATTGTAGGTACTTCTTGTATTGAACTAAAATATACTGTGTAGAAATGTACACACAAATTTTATTTACACAATTCTTTTACTAAAATTGTTTTTACTAGTCTAAAAATATGTATAATATCATAGAAACCATGTACCATCTTGAAAGATTCAAAGATTCATCTAAAAACATCTGGCTATAGAGAAATAAAGTAGATGTGTTCAATCTGAAGCAAGTCAACATATTCATTTATTTGGGTACCTTAGTAACATCAGATGGAAGATGCATTCAAGAATTCAAATGTAGAATTGGCAAGGCTAATGCATTATAGAACGAATTCTGATGTATGAAAGTGAAGTTTAGACAATCAGCTGAATAGTGAAAAATTATGTAGAGGCAACATAGATGTGGTTTTATAGAAGAATGTTAAGAACACATGAACAGATTAAAAAGTGTAATGAGGATATCTTGAAAGACATAAATTCAAAAATGGAGCTGCATCAGAAAGAGACAATCTGCATTGTTTGGAAAGATGGAACACCTTGTAACAATGTGGCACTCCTGCCAGGTTATGGTTTGATTATTACAGTCAAATCTCATTATAATAACTTGGTCCGGATGGACACAATATTTATATAATAACAGAGATTCGCCATATGCAGTATAAATAATATCAATAATTGGCTTTTTTTTAAATGTTGTGGGAAATTTGTTAAAAATGTGTTATAGATGGATTCCACTGTATATTATTAATTGTTATTAAACACAATGCTTCAGATTTTGAATGAATTCTGCCATTTGAAGCATACTTGTCCTAGCAGAACATACATTTATACAAAATAAAAGAGCTTACCAGTACATGCTCATTTTTCAAGCACAAATATGTGGTTATTAGATGTAGTAAACAAAGTTGTGGTTAAATGTGACATGCTGAAGTCACTGACTGATGATAGTGTGATGAGACTGACTGGTATGAAATTGTAGAAATCTGAAATCAATATGTGTCCACTAAGACTAAACATTGACAATGTCAATTCTGCTAACTATCCAGACTACACTTAACAATCAATTCTACTTAACTATCCAAGCTATAATCAACAGTCAATTCCAACTATCCAGTCTATACTCAGTGGTAAATTTGATCAATTATCCAGTCTAAATTTAGCTGTCAGTTCTAATAACTATCCAGTCTACACTTAACAGTATAAGTATAAATTGAGTCGGAAATCAAAGATCTAATCAAACTAATAGCAAAAATGTGTAGAAAAATCTTAGACATAAAAGTCATTTACTAATAGCAGTTTTGTCTAGCTCAAATGCAGTCAGTCAACCATTATGTTCACAGCCTCTTTGTAAGTTGTATTACTTACTATACACAACCATGCATGACAACCGTAATGTATAGGCAGAAATAGGCTGCAGTTGTATCCACACTTTATATATTCATTCTCAAGCTTCTTTGGTTAGTAGAATGTAGTGCGAGAAACATAATATGTTGTGTCTTGGCTTACAGCTTGGCTGGGATATTTTCAATGTTCAGCATGATACATCTGACTTCAGCATGTCTTTTTTTTTAATCACTGACATACGGGATGGAACAGTCAACTCCACCCCTTATACTTACTTAATCATCTCCTATAACATGATGGCAGGCCAGAGTGTTGCTATTTTTTGCTCCCCATTCAGGCCTGGTGACACTAGACCCTGAATGAGTCCAGTAACCATAAAGTTATCAGAGGTTATGGTGATCAGATTACCAGAACCATAACCTCCACTATTTTTGTTTTACTATTTTTAATGGTTTTTATATGGCGTTGATATAAAAAAAAAATGGACAGATGTCCTTGGTTGATAGAAGCGTACCTCACCATAAAACATTTTTAAACCAAAATATCAAAATATATACAGCGAATAAGTAACACAGTTGTAATTAGAAATTCCTTGTCAAGATTGAGAGAGACAAACAAACATAAGAAATCAGTGGTAACCTAAGATAACTCTATGGTCAGAGCAAATACAATAAATGAGCATGGTCTTGCAGAGAGTCCCATAAATGTATGTCAAGATTGTTTTTCAATGTTCAATCTGCTGCTCTCATGATACTATGTAACTATATTCTATTTTTTGCTACATCAATAAACCATGAGTTGGAGTCACCAGTAAGAAGTTTAAGGAAAATTTTTAACTGACACTGGTCAAGTTTATTGGTCAAATACCTAGCCCTATCAAAGATGAATAATAAATTTGGATATCCCTTGTGCAAATTGCACACATTAACAGATTAAGAAACACTGACAGTTTAGACATGAATAAGAATTGACAAAAATGCTGTTGTCCAGTCAAAAATAATTAATGTTTTGAGCTCTGTCACATAACCCTTAACTTCATTCCCCTAAAGCAAGAAACAGACAAACCTAGTTATTGTGAGAAAATTATTTTAATTATGTTATGTAAATTGACTGATATGATCATCTATATTCTTGTTTATTTTGATAGTCCTGACAGAAAAATTCTTCCTTTATGCCTAGATATCATTCACTTTGTAAAAATATCTGCCTTTATAGATCATAGTTGAAACATCACTCATTTGTTAGCTAAATTTACTGCACATGCAATATAAATAAGAGGCATATAACCAAATGAGATCAGGGTACAAAGCCAGAGGACGACCACAAAAAAGATGGATAAAAAACGATAGGGACATCCTGAACAGACACGGTCATAGCACAGCCGAGGCCACACATCTGGTTTTAGAATGCAAGCTCGAGTTTCAATCACCCCTATGGTTAACGGCACGAGTGGATAACAAACCACCTGGAGAGAGACAATAGCCAATATAAATGCTTCTGTCTAATTCAGAAATGGTTACTGTAGGGCTACATGTGTGTTAACAGTAAATACATTAGCAATAAACCAACCTGTAGGCTATTAATTTTACTTTATATACTATGTAGGTCCTACTTCTTTTCTCTCACTGAGTAGGCCTATATCATAATGGATCATGAATACAATTACATAGGCCTACATTACTCACAAATTAGACATTATATAACTCACAAATTACAACACTTACATTATTGATTTTTTTTAGATTATTGACCCCATAAATATAACAGATAATTCTCTAAATCATCAAGTATAAATTCAACATTGTTAGCTTTATAGAACAGCAATGTCTCTGATTTTCATACATTGTTATAATTAAAACAAACAAACAAATTGTATTGACAATCTATGGACACCATTATTTGAATGTACATTATCACATTGCATAGGCCTAATTTTTTTGTGTCCTCACTTAGGTCTATAATCTTACATTTAAGTGTTAACAGTATTCATAGAATTATATGGTAGGGTCTATGTGGGTCTGTCTTCACTTCTTCTGCTCTAATTCTAAAACTCATGCTGGTAAGATGTAGTTTAGAGAATGAAATGCATTATGTCATCGTTTACAGCTTGGCTGCAATATCTGTATCTATTGGCCTGACACGTCCGACAGCTTGGTTTTTGAGTCACTTTAACTTATTGGGTGGGACAGCCAACTCCACCCCCCAAACTCCATTAGTGACGTCACCTTTTATGACATGCATGGCTGTTCACAGTGTTGCTATTATTTGCTCCACTTTCAAGCTCAAAAAGCCATAGAATGTTGACTTCATTGTACTTGGGTTACCCTATATGCACTCCGTCCCTCTCAACGATGTGGCACACTGCCTGATGAGAGCACAACTCATAGCTTCAAGTTATAATTCCCAGGGATCTCTGAAATAATAAACTTTATAAACAAGTCATAAGCAGGATTCAAACCCATGAACTCTTTAGCACAAAATGGATATCTTAACCACTAGGCCAAGGGAGATCCTTTCTGTTAGACCAGTATATTGGGAGACATGATTATTTGCCAGAATTTCTGGACAGTGGGTTCTGTCAACTGTCGAATACTGCATGTTTCCTATTAGGGAGTTGCATGGAGGGATTTTGTAGCTGATGGCGGGTTCAATGGATTAAAACCCCTAAAAATAAAGCAGTATTGCAACAATAAAATTATACTTTGTCCAGAAGACTCAGAGGTCCTAGTGTTTCTACACCACTCCTAAGATCTTCTTAAGAGAGGGAATGTGGCATCAATTGTTTTTCAGCAAAGTTTAATCTTGATGATGATACGAATATACTACAAACAGATAATAAGTCAAATATTATAAACATGTACAGCTACCATGAGGGTTATATTTTCCTATTACTTCTGAAATATTGTATTTTCTAGCACATTAATCATAACATAACAGCACAATTTTACTCAAGTCTTGCTAAAGTATTTTTCAGCAGCACATTGGTCAATAACATAAAAACACAATTCTATCTTCATATCATTTAACCAGTTAAACATTTGCTTATGCTATTTATGATCAAATTTTTGTGGCTGAATATTTTCTTCTTTTTGATGGGTCACACAATGTACATATATTTATTGATTGTATTTATTTGACTAGAATAGTGACTATATTGTTCTTTTCATAAAAATATTACATTCTTGCATGTGACAATTTTTGACTCTCATTATTTTTTGCATTATGAATATTTTCGTGTATGTGTGTATATGATTAAAGTTGTAGAGTATGTATATTTAGTCCAGTAAATTTACTCCTTGAAGTTTTGGTGCTAAGAAGGAATTCATATTCCAAACATAAAAAAATGTTCAAATGGTATTTCCATAAATGACCTATTGGTGATTTCTCCTTGTATAAATGATATCATGGGACTTTCCCAGATGATGTCACTGCATTTTATAAATAGCAGTACTATTCACTCTGCAATATGTAAATCCAGGTATTTTCTGGGGATAAGCAGGGATACACCATATCTCCACTTTATTTTTGTTATTTTGGTTCTGAGTATCAACCTAAAGAAAATTCCTGTCCAAGAAAACAAAAATTCAACCTGACACACTAGAAAGTTTATGTCATCTATGTTTTGTCAGTTTCTGTTAACTGGACAAGACCATTTACACACAGTATAGGCCTCCCATGCTGAAATATTGGGTTTTTTATTTTATAGCTGACCACATTTACTTTCCCCTTGTAGTAACATTGATAACACAGCTATTTCCCATTTAGAGATATCTGATTTCACATTTGACAAAAATTGGAGAATTAAAAGTGTCTTTCATCATTTATTCAGTCCTGCTGGCTAATTGAGATTCATCATTCTCAAGTGATGCATTTAACTTTTCCCATGATTTTCATTGGTCACTTTGTGCTGACAGTCAAAGAAAATCACTATAAAAGTTACATGCATCACTTTAGAAGGATGAATCCCAATCTAGCGCACAAATCTTGTATTGTCCAAGTTGATGAATAAAGGTATGCAGCGCAGCCAGTAGAAATCAGTTGTGATCTCAGGACATACCTTTAAGTGACTCATCTTCTATTTTCACACATTAAAAAAATCAACCATTGTCTAGTTTTGGCGTAGCCATTTACCTACCGGTAAGTCTTTTTCCAGAATAATTCTTTGCTCAGATCCCAAATGTCATTTACCTGTGCGTGGTGAGTTAACTTTTACCGTGATTTTCATTGGCTGATGAATCTAAGCATACACGCATTGGCCACTGATCAGAGGCATCAGTCAAGGTAAGTAACATTTGGATCAGCGTACATAATTTATTAGAAGGGCTTGCCTTCTGTAGAACATGTATGTATTGTGAATGTTGAAGTAGAAAGCATTTTTAATGCTGAGTTAGTTGGGCTGAGACTTGAATTTAAACCTTATGTAAAATTAAGATTTAATATAATACAGAAGTTTGTGTCCACACAGAAGAGTAAAGGGAAAAATGTGATGTTTTCTAGCTAAATATCACACTATTAAAGTCATATACGTGATGTGTCCTTTACTGAACATTGTCCTCACTGCCACTCTGTCAGCCTCTTGATTCAGTGCAAGCTACCCAGCTTCTTCTAATGTCATATTCAGAAGGTCTTCAATGTCATGTGTCCGTCTTGGTCTGCCTCTTGTTCTCTTTCATGGAACTTTTCCCACCATGATTAATCTTTCTAAACAAATGTGTCTCTTCTAATATTGGAAATCTGTTAGCTTGGGTTTTTTTTAAATAGCTTTAAGGAGCCAGTCTTCTTCTATGTTCAGGTCTTTGTGGACATCTGCGTTGATTTGTCTTTCTGTCCATGATATTCTTAGGACCTTTCTGTAACATTTAATTTTGAATGCTGATAATTTATTTTCCATTACAGATGTCATTGCCTACATCTTGCAACAATATGTTGACACTATAAAAATAGAACTTCTTAATAGTTGTAACTTTGTTTTTGTTTGTTTGATCCTTGCCATCGACTTGTCATCTGGGATGTTTTTGTAGGGCCATTGCTAATTTCTTTCTGATCTCTGCAGAGCAATCTCCTGTGGTGTCGATGGTTGACGAGATATTCAAAGTTGCAAACATTTTCTAGTTGTTATTTGTAAATGACTATTATATTTGTGAGTTCCTCACTTCAAATATGCTTTATTTTTGTATTTTTTGCATTGAGGAAAAGAATTTGTGCCCCACTATGATGTTTAACGACATAATTTTTCTAGTGTTGCGCAGCCAAATGTCTTCGAGTAGTCTATGAAATAGGTGTATATATCTGATTTGAACTCTCTGAACTTCTCTATTATATTTCTCATGTTCAAGATGTGATCCCTAGTACCTCTATCCCTATTCTGACTAACTTCAGGAATGCAAAACCTAAGGAAGTGTAGAGTTGAAACTCAGTTCATCTGCAATATTCTATAGAGACTGCTACTCACTAGGATAAGTCTTGTGTAGAAGGCTTCTCCAATAGCCATTGCACAAAGCCGAAGGTGAAGCCTCCTGGGTATGAAAGAAAGCTTATAAACCTCCCCACTGCACATAGGAAGTAAGAGCTAATCACTCGTAATATCTGGGGTTCTCAAACAAACAATGGATAAGTCTTTACACAAAGGGTTTGCAACATACAAGCTACACTTTTGTTTTACTGATCCACTTCTGTCCATTTCTGCTTTACAATCATAGTAGTCACTGCTTACCGGGTACCTACATGACAAAACACATGGTTTACAGAGATAGCCACCAGTGATCATACTTGTGGCTGATAATTGTAGAATTAATCACCTGTAACCAGTGCTCGTGGCTGATAGTGATAGAATTGGTAGCATGTACTTGTGGCTGATACTTGTAATTATAGGATTGATCAAATTAACTGTGGTTGGTAAAATGTGTAATGTACTTGTAACTTTGTAGTTCATGGTATGACCTGTAACCTGTGCATGTAACTTTGTGGTTGATGATAGGAAAATTGGTAACCTGTGCTTGTAACTTGAAACATTTTATCAATTGTTATTTGTTTGAAATTATAGAGCTATCCTGTTTGTACAAAACATTTGAAAGATGATCTAGCACAACAAATTGTTACATTGCCATAAAAATTGGTAGCATATCCTATCCAGGACGTAGCTATCAACCCAACATTTGTTGGCTGTGGTGATTTTCTAGGCAATATAAATACGTTCAGTAGGTTGCCATTGCTTTCTGAACGGTCCGGATGCACAATTGCCTGTGGTGAGGATCGAACTCGGTACCTTTGTTGACACAGACGCGCTCTGTACCACTTCGCCACAGAGCCGGACAGAGCCGAAATTGCCATATAAGTGATTAATTATAATAAAAACATTCTGATTTGAGTTATTATGAAATAAATTATTAATATTGTCTAAGTGTGCTGGATCTTTTATTGTTTTGGGAATTGATCTGATAATACCAGAATTAAAGGTGCCCAATCTGGCCCAACATATATTACAAGTGTGCATGAAGATGACTCCTATAGCTTGCTGATTAAATACATGTAACCTCTGTGAGTGTTTCTAACCATCAGCTTGTGTGGAAATGATATTTATCCAAGCTTTGTTACTATTGTAGACAATAAAATCTATAGATTCTGTAAATTTAGATGAGAAAGTATTGCAGCTTTATTTGTAAACTATTCTATTTAAATACTAATGATTTAATGTTAGTCTAGCGAAGTAGCATAGTTGATAGAGAGCTTGCTTGCTATCACTGGGCTACAGCGTGTCATGTTCAAAACCAAGTCGGAAAAAAAAACAACCAGATTGTGATTTCTCACTTGACCCGACCACTCTTCCAGTTGACTCAGCTGTAAATGAACTCACACATGAGTTAGAGAAGGTAAAGACTGTAAGGAAGGGAACTACCAACCCCACCTAATAGTTGCCGCGACTTAGTACATGAAGAGTTATCTTCATCCCCAATGGCAGGTTGCTGCCATGGGACATACCTTTAAGTGATATAACCAACATTAAAAATATTCAGAACAGTTGGCAAACTGGTAAACGTTTCAATCTCGATATTGGAGGGCCAAATCTAGTTGTGAAACACAGTAGTTAGAAAATTTCTCTATGTGAATGACTCCACACTGTATATTTATTCTTCAGGTATAATGCGTTTCAAAATAGTTACCCTCACATTCCCGTTAATATTTCCATAACCAATAAGTGGAATTTAATGAGATTTTGCATAGCAGTTTAAATGTTGAACGACATAAGGAATTTATAAATGTGTTTTACCAAATGTTGCCATTTTCATGTGGCGACATACTCCTTTGATGTTTGTGAATGTGTACTACTATAGTTACAGAAAAAATTAATTGTACAGTAATTTATCAAAATAGATTATGAGGCTTATATGTACAGACACAAGTCTTCCAATGACCTAGATCGACGTATCTGACTCAAATTTACATTAAAATTGTGCGCAGCGTTCAAATCGAGACACAAACAGGTTTGGTTGTATTACAAATTTCTCACTAAATGGTCATGTACGGTAGCTTAATTATTTTTAACACAAACATCTTCAGTGATGCAAGTACATACATTATATAGACAAATCACACATTGTTGGTTCAGTTGTGATGCAAATATTTCTACATTATGTCGTTACGTATTTAAAACACTTCTGAAAATTTTATGCATATCTGTAAAATAGTTGCGAAGTTACAAATTTTTCAAGAGGAGCATGTATTTTGAAATGCACTATAGTAAGCAAGTCACCTGCAATCGGTTTTTCTAAAGCTTACGACAGTGTTCTCCAGCTTCACCAAGGCAAAGAAAAGAGATAATATTTCAACCTACATAATCCACATTTCAATCCTTATTTCAAAATCATAGGAAGAACTTCACACAGTCAGTACTTTCATATTGTACCTGGACAGCACTCTCTCATAAGTTGTATACATTGATTCAGAGGTAAAGAACAAATAGCTAAAGCTAGTGCTTTAGATTTATTTTGGTAGACTACACAAAAATGTATGGGACGATGAATAACAACTACCACCAAAATTACAGTATATCAAGCAGAAGTAATAACATCACTTCATTATGCCTGTAACACATGGACAGTATGCAACAGGCTTATTAGAAGACTAAATCATTACAACTAAGCTGTCTCCATAAGATACTGAACATCCATTTGGTGGGATAGAATTCAACCTTAAGATATCACTTATATTCAAGAATATGTACTAGATAGGATGAGATGAACTCATGTTTGAGGTCATTGTTTTTAAAGAAAATTAAAGCATTACAAACTACAACAAGAAATATTTCTTTTAATAAAACCAATAATGGGTCAACTCTAACATACCTTTATGTGCTCACATGACACAGTGGAAGTGAAACAAGCTAACTTGAAATATTTCTTATTATAGTGTAGTTAAATGTGAGTTTAACGTCAAATGTTTGATGCATTCTTGGGATCTTGGTAGTTACCAATCAATATATCACAGGTTTCTTAGAATAGGAGTTCAATATGAAATATCAAAATAAGTATGTATCTACTGTGTTGGTAGAATGTGTGAAATTTATGACGACACTAAATATATGAGTATATAATAAAGGCCTATACTTCATATGAGTCATGATCAAATAATTCATCCTAGTAGATTTATTAAGGATTATGAAAGATACTTCAGCAGTTGTGCTATAGTTAAGTATAAAAATATTTGGTAGCAAGCACAAACCTGAAGTCATTAGAAGAATTCACCATTGGATTTCGATACACAGCACACTGGGTAGACTGCAAATCCTGACAGAAAAAAAAGAACTATTTGTTCATTAAGCCATTTGATCACCACTACTATGATGTGTTCATCAGAGTGGAACCATATACATATATTCAATTTTTAAAATGTTTTCATAAGGTGTTGTGACTGTTGAGTTTGTTTGTACGGTCTTTATCTCAACAGGTTGGCAGTTATTGATATTTCTACCTTTAACATCTGTTAGTCAAATACATCTGAAATTTGAAAGAATTTCAGATCTGATATTAGAATTTAATCAACTATTTCACATATGATGTTACAGGAAATTGTGGCATGAAATAACATTGGGATCGAAAATAATTGACAGCATATGAAATATAAGACTGGAAAGACATGATAACCAACTCCACAAGGCATAGACCACAAAAAGATGAACGAAAACTTTAACCAGTTAAGTAACAGCTGACAACTATGCTACTTACAGATAAATGGATATTCAGTCTCTTTCAGAAAGTGATGAAGGATGTATATTTGATCAATTCTTGCTTCTTATGTCCAGTAACATCCGTCCTTGCAAGGGTCCCTGAATATTTATGTTTCACCACCTGATGGCAAATTCTTTCAGACAGGATAACATCCTCATTTGTAGACAGGCATCAAACTCTTTATCACAATCAAGACACAGTTGTAGGTAGAAATGTGTCATTATCTTTAATAAAACTATGTGGATCAGCAGCAGAGAAAGTCTAGGTTGTACTGATTTATGATCTACAATGACATCTTATGTAGCTGTAGATAGATAAATCTAGAGGGATATATACTGATACAATTGTGTCAACGTATATGGGTTAATGACATATGGGCACAATATGCAACAGGACAAACCATTTTCACTGGCCTGCCAAGCTGATAAGTATTACATACTCTCAGTTAAATTGTCACTACTTAGAGTTCTAAAGGACTAAAAAATAACTGTTTTTTTGCACATAGCACATGAGACAAGCAAAATCCAGCCCCACAAAGAACAGCCCCACTGCCCCATAAAGGTTGCCCATCTCTGATTTATGCATTCATGTTTTTTGTGTTATTTGGTGAACATTTTATTCTATGCATAGTAAATAATTTTAGACAAATAAGATCATCTATCCCTGATAGAGGGGTTTAACATACAGTATTGCAATCTATAGGTTCCCCATAGGAATTAATACTCAAATGAGTATTAGAATGCAATTTAAAATCAACCCTGGTTTAAGTCTTCCCTCCCTTCCCCCCAATCATGAAATTAAATTCTGATGAAATTGAAATAACGAGGGTTTATTTTAAATTACAAATGAACCCAAAACATCCCCTCCCTTACAGAATATATATATATATATATATATTACGTCCTTGTTAGTAATCACAATTCATGCAGACATGTCAAGGTTTGAACAGTGGAAGATGTGTCCTTGATTTGCAAAGCTATTAAACATAGTGCTTATTCAACATTTATTGATAAGCAACATCTTATGCCAAATAGTGTCCCAATGGATGATAACTTAATTGACATTTCAAAACCAGACATATAGTAGCTGCTTTACCCTAGCAAGATTAATGAAGTGTATCAGTGGTGCCTATTAATTCAATAATAGTTGAAGAAAAGCAATTTCCTGTGCAGGAATTTTTCAATGTTTATTTTATTTATATAATGTCCTATACAGGCTAAATTCTTCACCTGTCATATAGTCAAAACATGTAATAAAAGATGTACTTGGATTTTATCATTCAGTTTTTTGTGTGTGTGAATTGCCCAACCTAACTGGTAGTATTTGAATTTAAAGCATTCAGCTGTGTAAATTTATAATCAACTTGTTACTCCTGTTTTTTTTAATTAATTTAAAAATTGTTTAAAATTTTACCTGTATGGGGGGAAATCAGTAATAAACAATGATTTGGTGTGTTAGATTTGATTACCTTTGATTTCAGTTTCTGATAGTGGTATGTTCTCTTAGTCCTCTCTGATTATCAATCAATCAAGTGCCATGCTGAGTGGTGTAGGTGATCATGCTTCTCCACAACTCTCTCTCTCTTGTGTTGTCAATAAGTTCAGTTGGTGACTTTTTTTTTGGTCACAGTGACAACCCATCCAGAAATTTCTCTCTTTCTCTGATGATAAATGTATCTAATTTGAGCTGGGGAACAAATCCACATTACTAGAGCTATTGTGTTACTCCTCTGATTCTAGTCCTTGCTGTCTGAGCTGCTATGTAGACTCCATGGAGACAGTTCATCTATCCAGTTATCAGGTTTGATTATCAGGTTATTTGTTGTTCTTTAAAAGCTCTCAGAATGTGTTTATTGATTTGAAAACCCACACAGATAAGTATTAAACAGGTCTCAATCCCTGAATCTATTTCATATTGTGTTTGATTTTGTATTTGATTAATGTATCATCACATTTCATCATGAGTCATATTTATCAACTTGTGCTGGATTGTATGTATTTTGTACAGAATATACCATATTCAGGTTTCATTCAATATGCTCATATTTACACTTACTGAATGTATGGGCTACTCCTTATACATAATGTGTATTATGTCCTTTGTCTTCTGCATTTTGTTCTAAAATTCTTACAGATTAGCAAGATGTAGTCTGGAAAACTGAATACTTGAGTCATGGTTTATAGTTTGGATGTGATATATGCACCTTTTGGTCATACACATCCAACTTCAGCATGGCTTCTGATTTCTAGGGAATAGGACAACCAACCCTACCTCCAAAACCTCCTTTGTCATCTTGTGTGACATAAATGGCAGGTCACAGTGTTGCTATTTTTTCTCTTTTCCAGTATCACACTGGAAATATGAGATGAAATTTCAAAATCTTAGTTATTTTGTACTGGGCATGAAATTATAAAATAATATTAGACTTGGAAAATTTGTAATCAGTTACTAGTGCAGATGACCTAATATTTTTCTTTAGTTTTTCCATTTTGCTCTGTGTAGAATGCAAGTTCAGGAGTGCCCTAGTTGATAGTGAGCTTGTTTACTATTGCCGGGTTACATTTTGTCAGGTTCCAAAACCATGTTCAGATACACAAGAACATCTGGGTCATGATTTCTTGCCTGACACAACCACCCCTCTAGTCGACACAACTTTAAATGTGTACCTGATGCATGAGTTAGAGAAAGTACATACGGCAAGGAAGGGAACTGGCCACCCTCAACCTAATAGTTGCTGAGCGTAGTATGTGAAGAATTATCTTCATCCCCGACGACAATTTGCTGCCATAAGACCTACCTTTACCTTTAGAATGCATCTATACAATGCACACTATTCAAGAAATGCTGGATACATTAATATAAAGAAATACATTTAATAACTTGAGGAATTAAACAAAACTAATCATTACAACACTGTCAATAGAAAGCAACAAAGGATATAATTGTTTATAACTAGTAGCAGAAATAACACAGAAAATAATTACATAGAGCCTACATATTAAGAGTACAGATTCCGTTTTATGTACATTCACACCACCATGCACAGCATGTCACTTAAAACTACAGGAACCCATGTACACACATTTTCAAAGTCTGGTATTGTTTTAGAATCTCATACCTTGTTCTGAAATACAGAATGATTCATCTGGATCATTCTGAGATCATTCTTAGATTTAAGCACAAATTCTAAGAGTTATAAGTGAGAGAAGAACATTTATGTTTCTAGCTTTCAATCTCCATTCTCACCCAAACTTTCAAAACATATTTACATTATCCCTCAAGTTCAGCATTGTTAGCTGTGAATTGATTTCACAGAGTTGATTATGATATTGTGAACTATTATCCAATATTAATGAGCTGTAATTAATATCATCCTTTGTAACAGCCTCTAATGGTGACTAGCATAAATGTCATCCTTTGGGACATATTCTAATGGTGAACTAGCATAAATGTCTTTCTTTTTGACAGCCTCCCATATGAACTAATATAAATGTCATTCTTTATGACAGCCTCCCATATGAAATAGATATCCTGCTTTGTGGCAGCATCCAATATAAACATATAAACATCATCTTTTATGAAAAGATCTAATGGTGAACACATACAAATATCATCCTTTGTGACAGCCTCCCATATAAACTAATATAATATCATCCTTTGTGACAGCCTCTAATATAAACGTATAAATATCATCCTTTGTGACAGCCTCTAATGGCGAACTAGTATAAATATCATCCTTTGTGACAGCCTCTAATGGTGAACTAGTATAAATATCATCCTTTGTGACAGCTTCTAATGGTGAATTTATATAAATATAATCCTGTGACAAAATATGTATTTAAATCCTCTACCCACCCCACAACTGCAAAGTCACTTACCACACCGTTATAGTTTAGGCCTATAAATACAGTGTTAGATCCGTATTATTCAGTTAGGAACGGTACACTAGGTTAATGTGGTCAGAATAATTTTTAAAATGAAGGAAGATTGCCATGAGGTCATGCCACATTTGTCCCCACAGTACTCCTATCATGCACAGAGGTACGAGGTCACATGAGATTAACATAGGATAGATATTATGAGACATTTTCAGATTTATTCTTGCCCTTGGTCAA